>VZTF01007449.1:0-31294 GCA_013397755.1 Cnemophilus loriae
CTGCTGCTGCTGCTGGCGCTGCTCACCTCGGCCGCCTGGTTCACCTACCTGCACATCAGCCTGGTGCGCCAGGGCCGCGCCCTGCGCCTCCCCTTCGCTTACGGCAAAGGTAACGGGGTGGAGGGGTCCCCGCCAGCCCTCGGAGCGGGGCTTTGGGGGGCTTTGGAGGTCCCCAAGGGGTGCTGGGTCCCCCCCACCACGCCCGGGTACCAGGCGTACCTGGAGCACCTGGGGTTTGGGGGTCCTCAGGGGGTGCCGGAGCTCCCCCCCGCACTGGGCTCTCACAACACCTGGGGTTTGGGGGTCCCCAAGGGGTTTGAGGGTCCCCCGCCACGCTGGGGCCCCGGAGCACCCCCTCAGGGGTGGGACCTCCCTCTCCCCAGCGCTGGCTTTCTGTCCCGCATCACCCGCGTGGGTTTGGGGCGAGCGGGACCCCTCCGTGGGCTCCGCCGCCCGGCGTTGGACCTTCGGGAGAAGGGGACACCCAGGAGGGCCCCCAAACCGGCCGAGGCATTCACTGTCCACCCTTGAGCAGCTCCGTCCTCATTTCTCCACCCGCTGCCTTGGCTGCGATGACAAAGAGGCCATTTATAGCCGCTCGCTGCTGCTGGAAGGGGCAATCTCTTTTTTCCCATCCCTTCCCAACGTTCCCATCCTTTCCCAACCCTCCCCATCCCATCCCAACACTTTCTCAGCCTGTGCTTCTCTGCTGTAAAAACCAAAATTCCTTTCTTCTCCCGCCCTCGGATAGCGGCCGGGATGGATTCCGGGATGCTCCGGAGGGACAGGTGCCCTAAGGCTCGGCTTCGTGTCCCGTCGCTCCCAGTTTTCCCGTGGCAGACCTTCCTGGGCTGCCCGGGAGGGCACAAAGCTACTCGGAATATTTGCTAGGTGAAACTTGAGCCGTAGCGTTCCTGGTGAGACTGACCTCGCCCAGCGCGTTTTGTCCTAAAAAATGAGAAGGGGACAGGATTTAGTGCTTGTGGAGGGAGCGAAAGGCATTCCCGAGGGGATCAGAGCGGTCCCGGAGGTTGGCAGAGCCTCTCGGCTGGAAAACCCAAAGTTTCCGAGCGGAGCAGCAGCATGAGCCTGCAAATTTTTGGGCCTTTTGGTAAAATCGGAATAATGCGAATGAGCGAGGCAGGAAATGAGGCTGCTGGGGGGGGGGCACCGGGGGCTGCCGGCTCCGGGCTCCCTGCGGGAACCTCCGTGGTGGGAAAGCCGCAGGGTCTGCCCGCTGTTCCCGAGGGGGTTTTCCCTCTGTTCCCACCGTTATCCCAAGGTGCTTCCCCCTGGCCCCGCCATTATCCCAGTGTTCGGTACGGCCATGTCTGGCCTCTGGCCAGAGCAGCAGCCTCGGGCAGGGGGGAAATGGCATGGGATCGCTGTCCCTGCACATGGCTGGCTGGGAAAACCGTGGATCGGGGTCCCTTCCAGGTGTTGGGGTGCAGCGGCGCGAGGGTGAGCCGAGGTTTTCCTGCCGGGAGGATGCACAGGGGTGCCGTGTGCCGGGATGTTCCCAGGTGCCGAGCCTGGCAGGTGCCTATCCCTGCTCTCCCTACGTGCCCTGCATCTCGGCTGGCTCCACGGGATGCTCCAGGGGGATAGCCATAGGTTTTGCTGTAGAAGGGAGGGGATGCCCAGCCCCGCTCTGGGTCCCAGTAAGGCTGAATGGCTGCAAACTGGGAATGAGAGGCACTGGGCTTTGGTGGAGAACGGGGTCTCTGGGAGGTGGGAAGAGAGATGGGAAAGTACATTGGGTGGGGGAAGTGTTGGCCTGGTGATGGGTTTGGATTGCCCCTTGCCATGGGGAACACAGGCACCTTCCCTGGAGAGGTGGGTGATTCCCTAGGGAAAGCTGGATCCGGCTGTCCAGGACACGACTCTGGGGAGATACTGCTCCTTGCACTGGGATTTTCCAGTGGGTGCCTAAAACCTGGGTGAAGGTGTGGGAAAGACAGAGTTTAGGTCCTACTCGGCCTTTTTGGACATGAGGTGGTGGGGAGGGGTTGGGTGGAGGCTGGGGAAGGGTTTGGCCATGCACAGATGGACCCTCATCCTGCTGCTGCCAGAGTGGGAGAGCCAAGGAGTGTTTTAGGTGGAAAAACATTGAATGGAGTAAAAAAAACAAACCAAAAAACCCAAACAGATCATAGGAAAGAAACCATACTAAGGAAGAAACTTGGTGCATGGCTTTGGGGGAAGAGCGTCACATGGGTCTGTGCACCAAAAGGAATTTGGAGATGACTTTTGGATTTGGCCACCATGAGCCAGGACCTGTCTGTCTGTGCCAGGGGTGCTGCCCGGTTAATTAACAAGGAGAAAGGTTAATGACTCAATAAACAGGATGTCAGTGAGCAGCTGGATGCTCTGGAGGCTGCAGGTGCAGGGCATGAGGATTTTAGGTAGTTTTGGGGGCTTTAAAGTGGGGAAGACCCAGCCAAGTGGGGTTGGGAGCACAGTGGGATTATCCCAGGGCTCCCTGTTGTCCCTTTGGCACAGCCATTGGTGACAGCTGTACCTGGAGCATCCAGGGGCTTGGCTGGGAGCTGTGCTGGTCCCTGATAAAACACCCCCGTTTTCCTCATCTTCTCCAAGTAGATAATTACCTTTCTCTGCCTAATTGAACACGCGGATTCCTCGTTGGAAATAATGAGGCCATTACGGTGCTCTCCCAGCTGGAAACCGCGCCGAGGCAATGGGGTGGAAATGCGGATGCGCCGGGTGGAAAGGGGAAAAAAAGGGATGAAAAAGCTGAAAAGAAGTGGGGGAAAATGATAATAAAACCCCAAAGTGGCTCACAGTGGGGGTGTGGGGCTTGAGGTTTGCTGGGATTTAGGATGGAGGGTGTTGGCGGTGCTGGAGCGAGGTTTTGGGAGGATTTTGGGGATTGGGGGAGCACGGGATGAGTGCTTAAGGGTGCTAAAGCCAGTTCATGAGTGAAATGGGGCTCTCTCTGCCTGCTGGACACGGCATGGCCTGGGTCATCCCTCTGCCATGGTCCAGAGGGCTCCCAAAACAAGGCAGTGATGAGATGGATGCTCTGTTTCCTGTCTTTGGCTGTTCTCCCCGCAGGGATCCGTCTTTCGGGGTCCCACACACAGGGAAAGCAGGAGGGAGAATGTTTGGGATAATGTGTCCCTGTGGGATCCGTCTCGGCAGATCCTTTGATTTTAATTGGGAGGTTGGAATGCTGCAGCCTGCCGTGGGGTTCATCCTCCTTTTCGGGGATGCCAGGAGTGGGTAGGGAAGGGGATGAGAAGAGCCCTTTGAAGATGAAGGGCAGCGGGATTTGAGGCTGGGCTGGGAGCTGCTTTTTCTTCTCCTGGCATCACCCCACTCTCCTATCCCTGCTGGGAAAGGCTGGTTTCCCTGGATGGACCCACATGGGGTCCCAGTGCCAGGGAAAGCAGGTCTCATCTGCTGCTGAAAGGGAAGTTTGGAGCTGGAGGAATGGGCTGGTTTGGGTGTCACTGAGACCCTTTTTCCATATGGGAAGCCCTTCCTGGGCTGCCTCAGGCTCCATGCCGTGCTCCTCTCAGGTGCCCAATGGGAAAAATTTGGCACCTGCCTATTTTGGGTCTTTCAAAGGCAAAAATGTGGCTTTACAGAGGTATGAGTGGCTTTGGGCCACCCCAGGGTGGCACCTGCCCCCAGCCTGGCTGTGACCCGGCCCCCTTGGTGCCCGGAGGGTCCCCAAAACTGTCCGTTGAAGCCAGGGAAGGTGAGGGATGGCTTTTCCCAAGCACCAGGAGGGTTTGCCTTAGTGTTTGGGAGCTTTATCCTTGCCAGCACTGCCTTAGATCTCCCCTCCATCCCTTCCCTGTGCCTGCAGCTGGGCCTCTCCAGAGCTGCTCCTTGGGAAAGGGTGAGCAGCCCCCTGGGGTGTCAGTGGCCTTGGCACTGGCAGGAGGCAGGGATTTTGGCTGGATGAGGAGCCAGGTGGGAGCCAGCTGCTGGAAGAGGCTGGAAAGCTGGAACTGGGATGGTGACACCACAGGCAATGCGGGGCTCAGAGCCTGGAATGTTTCTGGGGTGAAATGCACCCTAAAATTCCCAGCGTTTTGCAGTGACCTTCTCCAGAGGCTGCATCCCGGGAAGCCAAATCTTTGTGCTGAGGGCTGTGAGTGAGCATCATCCCTGTTGGGATGGAGCAGGGTCTCGTGGGAGCTGCTCCAGCTCGCTTTGGGGCTGGAGCAGGTGGGACTGAAGGGCATTGGATGCACAGTGAGGGAAATGGGGGAAGTCTGGGAGCTGTCCAATCCCAGGAGGGATTTGAGATCCTGATTATGAGCATGGAAGTGTTGGAGCCGCCTCTCCTGGTGGGTGTTTGTCAGCTGGAGTGGTCTCATGGCAGTTCCATTGCAACCTAGAGCGATTCCGCATCGATTTCCATGGCTCCAGCCGAGAGGGCTGTCACGGAGCAGGAAAACAGCAGCCAAGGAATGGGGGAGGCAGGAAAAATCCCCCTCGCTCCTCCAGTTCCCTCAGCAAGGCAGTGACAGGTCCGAGCAGGCAGCAGTGCCCGAGGGAGGCAGGGCAGGGGTGTCCAGGGACTGGTCCTGTGTCCCCATGGTGGACACAAACCCCATTCCCCTCAGCCCCATTGGTGTCACCGGCTGTCACCCAGCCCGTGCCACCACCCTCTGGGGGTTGTGGCCAGGATTTTTGTCCTGTGTTTCTGTGGCACTGAGAGGGGGATTTGTGGTAGTGATTCCTCTCTGGCTAATTATAATCACTTAACATCTCGTTTGGAGGCACATGCACGGATGCTCCTGCTCCGAGGCCGTCTCTGCGCTGGGAAAATTTGGGAATGGAACCCCTGGGTTTAACGGAGGTGCCGCCACCACCTCTGCTGCAGCTGTGTCGGGGTTTAAATGTCACCTCCCTCCCTCTGCATCGCAGGGCTTGGAAAAGGGCCAGGAGAAACCCCGGCATGGAAGAAAGGGGCTGTGTTTGGAGCTTGGGAGGAGGAGGCGGGAGGTGGGATGTGAAAGGCTCTCTGTGCTTCCCAGCGGAGTTACAGGGCTGGGATAACGGGGAGACTCCTCTCGTATGGGAAACATCGCTCCGTGCCCTGCGTGGGTCCCTCGTATCCATGGCCTCCTCCCCAGGATGAGGATCCTGGCTCTGTGTCTGGAGGCTGCTGTGACTCAGAGCTGGTTTGTGCTATGGTTTGTGCTTCCTGCCCCCTCCTTGCTGCTCCCAAAGCATCAGCGTTGCTCCAGGGAAGAGCTTTTAGTGCTTCCATCCCATCCTGCAGCCAATGGGTCCCTGCTTGTCCTCAGACCTTCTCCCATCCCTGTCCTGCCCTCTCTGGTCCTTGAGGGAGGCTGGCCAAGGGAATGGACACAGCAGTGCTGCTGTGCATCCCGCTGGGATGCTGGGAGGAACTGGAATCCTTCTTCCTCCCAGCGCTGCCTTCTCCCTCCTCTTCTCCTGCCTCTGAGCTGCTCCTCCCGCAGGGCTGCGGCTGGGACCAAAGGGACTCGGGGTTTTTGGGAGCAGTGATGCTCATTGGCACAAGGCGCTGCCCTTCCCCACCCCTTATCCCCATGGCTCTGGTTCCCAGTTGCCCACAGCCGGACCAGCAGTCAGGTGTTCTGGCTTTCCTCTCTGATATTTAAATTGCCAGGGCATTGCACAGAAGCCCAGAAGCCTTTTCTGGAGTGCTGCTGGTGCTTTTGCTCCTCTCTGGAGGTGGGAGCCCCTCGGAAGGGATGGCGAGCAAGCAGGGGGCTCGTGGCTTTGGATCTGAGAGCTCCAAGGGTGAGCCTACCCAGCTTGGATTAACTCCTGTTTTTTACCCACTTTGCTCCAGTTTATATCAAATAATATCCCATCAGTTTGCAGTCCTGACGTGGAGGAGAGTGAAGCAGGATGGCCACATCCAGCTATCCCTGTGGATGCAGCCGGGGATGCTGCTGGCTCAGGTTGCCATACAAGGGGTTTGTCTGTGACAAATCCCACGGGATCCCACGGGAGACAGCTTTATTTCCTCCAAGGCCGGGAGAGACTCCCTGAGCGGGTACCACAGAGCCACTCCTGCCTCCCACCCCTGGGCAGGTCCCTTGAGAGCGCTGAGCTCCTCGTGGCCGTGATGAATGCCCAGATCAGCGTGGTGGGAATGACGCTGTCCATGAGTGGAGTGCAGGAGATGAGCGCTGGCTCTGGTCCTGCTGCTCCCCATCACCCTCCTGGCAGAAGGAAGAGGGATGGATGCGGGAATGAGGCTGGGTGAGGGGGGGGGCGGCTGGGGGAGCTGCCAGGAGCGAGCTGAGGCTGCCAGGGGCTGAAGAATGGCCGAGAGCAGAAGAAGGGGCTTTAGAGCTTAATTTCCTGTCCCTGCCGTGGGGATGGGATTTGTGCTGCCATCTCCAAGGAGACGCCGGCTGCGCGGCCGCTGGAATACTAATGGTGTGGGAGGCGTGTGGCGGGGGGCCCCGGGCCCCCCGAGCCCCTCCCTGGCTGTGGCAGCCACTGAGGCTGTTCCATTTTGGGGAGTGGGAGCCCCAGGACTTGCTGGTGGTGGGAAGGAGGGTGTGGAGGGACAGGGACATCTTTCCACACCCTTAGGACTGGGTCGGTGACCCTTTTCCCGCAATTCCCATGGCGGGGGGAGTGGGGGGGTGTCACTGCTCAGCGCACCTGGGGCTCCCCCTCGTTGCCACCTGGGAATGGCTGATTTTTGGGAACCCACAGGTGTTTGTAGAGGTGACTCTTGGACACCCAACTCTCCAAGCATTGCCTTGAGCTTCCCTTGACTCCTGATTGAACCACGGAGCCGTGCGCCAGCAACGGTGGCTGAACCGCAAACTCCCCCCATCCCCCTGGGTTTTGGGGTGGCAGAAAAAGGGGATGTGCCCCCACAAAATAACACTTTCCAAGTCTGCACCATTGTTTTGGGGGAAGTGGGGGTAGTTTAAAATTCCCTGCCCAAGGAAAAGGAGCCGCAGAGGGGAGTCAGAGGTTGGGGATAATTAACTCAGCACAGTAATGAAGCTGACGGGTCTGGGAGCAAGGTCTGGATGTGAGTGTGGTGTTGAAGAGGGACATGGTTTGAGGGGATGATAACTGGAGGAGTTTGAAGCTGGTGTGCTCTGGGCAGAGGAGTGGGATGCTTCGAGAGGGCTAGGATTTGGAGGGGCAGGAAGCAGGGATGCATCCCTGAGGATGGAAGGGGAGCAAGCCCCACGACAGCTTATGCTGGCATCTCTTATGTAAAGGGCCGGGAGCTGTGGGGGGTGTAATTAAACCTGCTGCTGATGAGCTGCTACAAAGCTGCTTAGTCCAAATGGAATGAGGGGAATGGCAGCCAGGGTCACCCCCCCTTTCTGTGTCCCTATCCCCTGGGAGCGGAGGCAGTGCCAGCACCTTCCCTTTCCGGTGCCAGGGAGAGGAGTGTCTCCAAAAGAGGTGCTGGGATGGGGGGCCGTGGTCCGACCCCTCTCTGCTCCCCTTGCAGATGGAGAGAGGCCAGGGGAGGTGACGGATCCCGGGAGGCGGCCAGCAGCAGCCCCTGCGTCGGCACGGCGCAGGAAAGCCGAGGATTCCAGCGAGAGCCACGAGGAAGATCCAATGGTAACAGGGGTGGGAAGGGGCCTGTGGAGGTCACTGGTCTGAGAGCAGAGTGCTCCAAGTCTTGTGCAGCTGAGGGGATCCAAGGGTTCGTGGGGTACATCAGAACCGCTGATTCTGCCCAGCAGTGCTCACAGTGGGGACACCCCCCAGTATCCTGCTGAAAGTGGGTGGGCTATCCCCCTCAATATCCCACACTGTACTCCATGTGCCCTGTCACAGCTTCCCTGAGAAAAGTCCGGCATCATCTGCTCTGCACTTCCTGCTTTTCTGGGCAAAGCCATTTTCTCCTGTGTGTTCTGCTCCATCCCGGACTGGGGAGCCGCTATACCCCAGGGGGAGCCTTCAGGCAGGAGGCACTTGGAATTGTAGCCACGAGGACACCCTGCTGTCACCTGTCCAGCAGGTTACCAAGCCCTTGTTGAAGGCCCTGCTGTCCCCTGTCCATCCTGTTGTCACCAAGAGGCCTCGTAGCAGGGCAGCCAGGTGGGATGGCGGGAGGGGAAGCCGCGGGGTATTCCCTGCCCTATCCCAACAGTGGGCTACTTCTCAGAAATAAGGGACAGATGGACAAAGGAGAAATCTCAGGTGCCCAGAGGAGGCACAGGCTGGTGCTGGGTAAGGACAGAGGGCATAGCAGGAATTACATCCCAGCTTTTCCTGGGAGGAGGGAGAATCCTCCCAGTGACTGTGGCACAAAACCCTCTCTCATGAGGTCTTCCAAGGGCACTGCTCCCTCCTCCGGGGCTCTAATGAGTTTGTTTAGGCAGTTTGCTAATTATTTCCCTGGCACTGTGCATCCAAACGGGCTGGGCTGTGGTGACAGTGCTGTGTCTGCCCTGTGGGGGGGTCGAGGAAGAGGGGGATGATGCTCTGGGGAAGC
Source organism: Cnemophilus loriae (assembly GCA_013397755.1). Lineage (NCBI taxonomy): Eukaryota > Metazoa > Chordata > Aves > Passeriformes > Corvidae > Cnemophilus > Cnemophilus loriae. The sequence continues at coordinate 8,462 of VZTF01007449.1, forward strand.
TGAGGAAGAGGGGAATGCTCTGGAGGGGCTCCAGAAGTACACGGCTCTTCCTTGTCACCCACCAGTGAGCTGGAGGCAGGTGAATGCTCACTTAATCCCTCTAAATTGTGAGATACAAGCAATGGGATTAACCTAATCCCTGTTAAAGGAAGAGGGGGAGTAGAGAGACGTCCTGCTTCCTCTGCTCAGGATGTAGAGATCACCTCTATGCTTTTGGAGAGAGATCCCAAAATTCCAGCAGCCCCCAAGACTGGCCAAACATTTTGGATGAACAGAAAACTCACTGTTTTGGAGAAGTTTTGGCAGAGGAAGGGAAACAAGTTTAGCTGGAACATTTTGAAACTGCTGCCTGCGACACCTTGCCAATATTTTTGTGCCTCCTCCTGCTTTCCTTTGCCGTGAGCTGTGAAATCTTTCGCCTTGGTTTGGCAATGCTCAAAATGAGGTGTTTAGATCATGGAATCCTGGAATGGTTTGGGTTGGAAGGGACCTTAAAGCCCATACAGTTCCACCCACTGCCGTGGTCAGCGACACCTTCCACTAGCCCAGGTTGCTCCAAGCCCCGTTCAGCCTAGCCTTGAACTTTTCCAGGGATGGGCAGCCACAGATTTTCCGGGCAGCCTGTGCCAGGGCCTCCCCACAGATGCAAGGAGACATCCCACAAGCACAGGATATGCTGGCCCTGGTCACCCATCCCATCTGTCCCTCTGTTCCCCCACAGAACGACGGGCAGGACGTGGATGGCTGGTTTTCCAGAGGCCAGCATTCCAACCGAGCCAGCACCCACCCCAAACTCAACCTGACCAAGCAGGCCTTGCCCTGGAACGAGCAGGTGGGTGGGCAGGCAGCAGCCTTGGTGGGGGGATGGAGGAGGAGGAGCCCCACTCAGCTCCCTCCCTTCTCCCACAGTACAAAGGGAAGGCAAACCTGCACGTCTTCGAGGACTGGTGTGGCGGGGCCGTGAGGCACCTGAGGAAGAACCTCCACTTCCCACTCTTTCCGCACGTGAGTCCTGGGACAGGTGCTCAGGGGTTGGTGGGAGGGTCCACCCGTCTCTCCCTGGGTCTCCACTGGTCCTCTTAGGCCTTGGCTGGCAGGGTGTGGCTTGGGGAGCTGATCCTCAGCTGGAAGGAGAGGTGGGTGGTGATGGGGCACCCTCTGTGCTGGGGGCATGGGAGCCCGGGATAACGTGGAGGAGGTGATCCATGCCCGTCTCCTCGGCAGACCCGCACCACGGTGAAGAAGCTGGCTGTGTCTCCCAAGTGGAAGAACTACGGGCTGAGGATTTTTGGCTACATCCATCCCTTCAAGGATGGTGAGTGATGGAGCGTGGCCTTTTCCCCCATGCTGTGTCCTTCCTTTTCCTGGCCACAGGAAGATAGAAAGGCTCTTGGAGACCATCCCCAAATCCTGGCTCCTGGGCAGGAGGGTCCTTCCGGAGCAAAGCCCCTTTTCCCTGTGGCTTTGGAGGGAGGCAAAGCCCTGATCCCATCCAGGACAGAGCCATGACATGGGGTCTAGGGTGGCCCTATCCCCGTTTCCCCATCTCACCACAAGGCACCGGGACTGAGCCCACGCCACCAGGGTCCCTATGTCCCTCCATGGTGACCCTCTCCGTGGCTCTGTGCAGGGGATTTCCAGTTTTCCGTGGCATCAGATGACAACTCAGAGTTCTGGCTCAGCTCCGACGACAGTCCCTCCAACTCCCGGCTGGCCGCATTTGTGGGCAAGGTATGGCATTATCTCTCCGCCTTTCCCTGCTCCAAGGGGAAGGATCCATGTGTGGCTGTGGTGGAGGCCTCTCTGGTCCTTTGGGAATGCCAGGCTGTTTCAGCCTGCTCCCATCCCTGGCCAGGCCTGGCTGGGCTTCCAAAGGAGCCCCTTGGTCCCTTCTTGGTTGGAGCTGCCAAAGACCAGGAGATTTAATATTTATTCCTGGATTTTCTTGGGGTTGATTGCTATAACGGGAAGCTGGTGTGCTTTGGTGTGGTGTCCTGCTGCTCTCATGCTCTTCCTTCCTTCCCAGCTGGGCACCGAGTGGACGGCACCGGGAGAGTTCACCAAGTTCAGCTCCCAAGTCTCCAAGCCCCTGCGGTGAGTGTGTCCTTGGGGGTCATCCCGTGAGGATGGAGTCAGGGACATGGAGTTGCTGGCTCTGACCTCCCTGGGCCATGGTGCTTTCCCAAAAGGCACATGGGGCTGGGCTGGACCCAAGATCCATGGTTTGAAGGTGCAGGTGATGAGGTGGGGACAGGAGTGCCCTGATGTCCCGCCAGTCCCACAAAACCCCTCAGCAGTGGGACAGGGAAGCAGACGCCCTCCTCAGCTCCCTGTCTCCTTGCCCCAGGAAGGTTCACCCACCTGTGGGCAGGACAGGGAGGCTTTCCCAGGCTGGTCCTGGGCTCTGACCGCTGTGTCCCCTCCCCTGCAGCCTTATGTCCTCCCGACGTTACTACTTCGAGCTGCTCCACAAGCAGGATGACCGGGGCTCGGACCATGTGGAAGTTGGGGTGAGTAAATGCCCACCCCCCCCCATGCCAGGCTCCTTCTAGGATGGGAGAACCAGTGCCAGGGCTTTTCCCCATGTGTGTTAAGATGCTTTATCCTGGAGTAAAGCCAGGGTTTCCCCCTCCCATGGCTGCCAGTGGGGACAAGTCAGTGTCACTGTTTCCCTGATTATTCCAGCACTGGGACACACGGAGTGCTGTTCTCCTTTCCTGCTGGTGGTCTTTGGGCAGCTGAAGACCCTGCCATCCCCTTCCCATGGGCAAGGAGAGCCCAAGGCAGGCAGGTCCCACCTTGCTGGCTGCATCCCAGCAGTGGGAGAGAGGTGGCTGAGGCGATGGAGCGATTCCCTGTTTTCTTCTTTTCCCCCTTAGAATTACCATGAGTTTCGAATCTGAACTTGCCTGCCTTGGCAGCGCAGCCCTGGCAAAGCCTGGAGCGTGTCAGGGGCTCAGGCTGGCTGAGGGGAAGATGTTGGCTCGTTAGCAAAGGTTTCCTTTCTCCCAAGAACTCATTAATCACTGGAGTCAAACTGGTGCCAGCAAAGCATCAGGGAGGCCAGCAGCACCCTTTCCTCCCTGGCTGCCTCCCTCCTCCTCATCCCCTCCATCCTGATAAGATCTGCATTTCTTCAGGCAAAAACAAATAGTGGGGAAAACAAATACACGGGGGAGATGTTTCTGAGATGGGATGTTTTTGCTGGAGGGAGGGAGCAAAGCCTTTCAGCCGTGCAGAAAAACCTCTCAGCTGTGCAGAGAGAGACAACAACAACATTCACAACAAAAGCAGGACCCCATGTGTCTGGCCCCGGGGGCATTGAAGGGCTTGTCCCAACAAAGGCACCAGACTGGCTTTTAAAATGCTGGAGTTAAATCAGGGCAGGCAGCTCTGGAGACCCTCTTAAATCAAGAGAAACTCTTTATAAAGCATTGGAATGAGGAAAGGAGTCCTTTGGCCACAGGACTTGTAACAGTCCCAGAGGGAAGCAGCCTGGGCCTGTATCCCACCCACAGGAGCCTTTCAGTCTCTGACCCTGCAGGGATCCCTGCAAATCCCAAACCCTGCAGGAAGTGGGGCAGGATCAGCCCCCTCTCTTGCTTGTCTTCTGCAGGGAAGTTTGGACCCATCCTGGGGTGCCAGGGTTGGGCAGCTGCATCCCAACCCCTGCCACCCTCCCGCTCATTCCCTATCTCCTTTTATTTTTTCCCAGTGGCGAGTTTTCCTCCCCAGCCTGAAGTTTGAGGTGATTGACTCCTCCTACATCTCCCTGTACACAGGTAAGGACCAGGTGCCTCCTGCCACCACAGCCAGCGGGCTCTCCAGGGGCTGCGTGTGCTGGGAGAGACGAGAATGAAAGCAGAACCTGGGAAATTGGATCCTGGGGAGAGATCGCAGCCTCTGAATCCCCACACTGGGCTTCTGCCTGGTGTAAGGAGGGATTCAAGGGCTGCAGTGGGTAGAATTGATGCTGGGAGCAAGCTGAGACACTGCTAAAAATGGGATGTGGAGTCAACACACCATGGAAGCACAGCTCTGCTGCTGCTCCAGCCTCATCCTGGCTGCCAAGACCCCTCTGGCTCCAGGGCCTGGCCCTGAGTTACGAGGAGTTGTCGTGGAAGCGGGGATGGATGGCACGAGGTTTAATTAAATCTATAGATCTTCTGCTTCCTGCCCTTGCCCTGGCAGCAGGAAAGGGCTTGATGGATGGGTCCTGCCCCGGTGCTCCGCACGGAGCGGGAGCAGTCATCATTCCTGCTCTGGAAGGCGTCGATAAGGAGGAGGGGGCAAGCAGCAGGCAGGATCCGTGGGGAGAAGAGGGATGAGGGGTGCCAGTGGTGCTGATGCAGGTGCCCATGAGATGGATGACGTGCAGATAAATCCCTGTCCCTCAGCACAGGCTCTTCCCGCCTCTCCGTCCTGCTTCCTGGCTCCCTCAGACCCAGCACCACCCCAAGGCAAAGCCATGTCATCCCTGGGGAGCCCATCCCTGGTGGGGGCTGCCAGCAGCAGACAGAGCTCCTTCCTTCCTTCTTTCCATCCTTCCCTCTCTGAAATTTTCCAGGGGCTTCAGCCCAACCCGAGCCAGCTGCAGGGATACATTTGGGAAGCCTTTCCCTGCCACAAGCAGAAGAATTTGGGGCTTGGGAAGGGGGATCCTGCTTCCCTGTAGCTCTGCAGCAGGCAGGGCTTCCTGGGAAGGGAGCATCTGTGGGAGGCAGCTTGGAGCACGGCTGAGGTGACCGGAGCAGGGTGACCTCCTGTGGGAGCCTGGGGGCTGGTTGGTGGCCAAGGGTGACATGCCACCCTCATCCCTGGATAGGAGGCAAACCAGCTCATGTTACAGTTACCTGCAGGAAAGACATCCAGGGTTTAATCCCTGTGACCTTGGGAGTTAAAGCCCTGAGCGTTCCCTTGTTTTTGAGGCCGTGGTAATCGGAGCAGGACGGCCTGGCTAGGATGAGCCATGCCCTCATCCTCATTAGTTGATGCAATAATCATTAGGCTGATTAGTCACGGGGTCTGCGAGATGACTGGGAGGGCAACCTTAGCTTCCCTGGGAGCAGGAGGAATCCACAGTGCTCCCAGCCCTCTTGGAGGGATTGGAAAGGCCCCCTTGGAGGATGCTCCCGGTGTGCCCGGGGGGTTCAGCCCCAGCCCTGTCCCGCAGATGAGTCGTCCCTGAAGATGAACCATGTGGAGCACATCCCGCAGACCTTGGCCAGCCACAGCGGGAGCCACCTCTGGGAGGCCCAGCAGGACGAGCACGGGGCCGACATGCTCAAGGCTGACCCCAGGGACACGTTCTTTCTCAGTAAGTGCCTGGGAATGGATCTGTGCCAATTCTCAGCCGGGTCTGGGGCAGGAAAAAGGCTGCTGTGGGCACCTGGGTCATCCCTGCCACCCTCTGCCCATCTCTTGGGTGGAGGCATCTCTGCTGGGGTCTGTGGGGACACGTTGGGATGCTCTGGGCTTCTCCACAGCCCCTGCCATCGAGGCGTCCCACGTGGAGAACGTGCTGGTGCCCTGTGCCTACAGCCCCACCTACGTGGTGAAGGATTTCCCCATCGCCCGCTACCAGGGCCTGCAGTTCGTAAGTGTCTCCCTGGGGACAGGGCCATGCTCCCACAGGGACACGGTGGAGCCCAGGGCAGGGATGTTCCCATCCGGCTAAAATCCAGGAGGAAGCATCCCTTGCTGGAGGGTCAGGCTGAGCTTGCACAGCTTGGCCTGAGAGGGTTGGGGTTAAATCCCTGGGGGGTGTTTGAGGTGCCGGGGGTAGCTTTGGTGTTGGTGGTGGCCTGGGGTCCCCAACTCCTTGGGGTGACACGGCACCATCACCCTCCTCAGGTCTACCTCTCATTCGTGTATCCCAACGACTTCACGCGCCTCACTCACATGGAGACGGAGAACAAGTGCTTCTACAGGGAGTCCCCCCTCTACCTGGAAAAGTAGGCACTGGGGGCCAGGATTTTGGGATGCTGCACGGAGGGGGCTGATGTCAACAGTGCTGAGATGATGTGCCCTCAGCCACGTGTCCCTGTCCCCCATGGAATGGCCACCTCAGGCTGGCTCTTTCCCCATCTCCCAGGCACGCAGCAGCTTGAGTGCTGGCAGTGCTCCTGGGTTTGGGAGCCCCGGCTCCATTGGCAGCTGAGTGCTGCTCTCTGCACGCATCCCCTCGTGCCTCCCTCCTCCTGGGCCCTCACCTTCCCTCTCCATCCCCAGGTTTGGGTTCTACAAGTACATGAAGATGGATGAGGAGGAGGAGGATCCGCGGCAGCGAGCGTTTCTTTTCCTCGGGTCTGACAGTGAGTCACTGGGATTGCTGGGCACGGGGCCGAGCTCCCGGCATCTTTGCTGGCAGCTCATCCCCTCAGAGCTGTGGCTCATCAGGATGACTCCAGTGGTGCCAGAGGCTTCAGGAGAGCTGGGCTGTGCAGAGCAGCATCCCTCAGAGCACCCTTCCAAGCATCTTGCTTGGCGTGACCACAGGGCGATGCGGGAAGCAGGATGCAGGGTTGGGATTTGCTCTCCCTCCCACATCTCCTGGGTTGGCCTCAGCAGTGGGCAGCAGGAAACAGACCCAGTGTGGAGTCTGGGGATGTCCATGGGGCCTGGGTGTGCTCCTGCGGAACCAGAGGCTGTTCAGAGCCTGTCCCGGTCAGTCTGCAGCTTGGCAAAGCCCTGGCGTGTCGGGTTTGCTCCTGGATTGAGTGGGATTGGTGCCGAGATTTGAGGTGGGGATAAGTGGCAGCAACTGGAGCTGCCAGCCCTGATGGGCATCCCTGTGTGGGCATCCCCTGGTGCCCCAGCTCTGCTCCCTCACCTCAGCCACTCACAGGTTCCTCTCCTGCTGGGATCAGGCTCTGCCTCCTTGTCTTGGCCTCAGGGTATTAATCTCTGCCTTCGCTCCCTAGATTTCCTGGAGGATGAGGAGGAGGAGGAGGAGGAAGGAGTAGACAGCCCTGAGCCCACAGACCCCCCTCCTGAGGCCCAGGAGCAGAGCTTTGGGCCGGCACCCAGAGCCAAAGGGAAGGATTCCCCGCCGGTCACCGGGGATTACGGAGACGACCTGGACTACTACAGCTTCCACCGGAAGCGGGGCCGGACGCAGGCCGAGGTGGGCACCCCCGGGCAGCTGGGGACGTGGGGCACATCCAGCCCACCCACTGCCCTCCAGGAGGATCCCGCACCGGAGCGGGGCCCGGGCCGGGCGCTCCATTGGCTGCCCCAGGACGAGGGCGAGGAGGATGAGCTGGGGCTGCCAGCGTCTCCGAAGTACGGCACGACCCTGGGCCTCCAGCGCCACCTCTCCGTGCCCATCTTTGGTGGCAAAGCCAAAATGCCGAGTCCCAGCAGGCCGGCAGCTCCCAGCGAGGACAAGAAGCCCCGGAAAACCCAGGAGAAGGTCTACGTGACCCGGCTGCAGCCCGGGAAGCGCAAAGCCCCGGCCCAGGAGCCAGCCTTCCCTGGCATTTTCCTGTATCCAAAGCCTGTGAGGAGAGTGCACCTCCGCTCCAGGACCCCGCAGAAGCATCCCATTGCCCCCAGCAAGCTCCGGGCCGTCCCTGGGCGCCGGAGCCCCTGGCTCCTGAGCAACATCTCCAAGGAGAGGGACCCTGCCAGGCGGAAGAGTGGCAGGAGGTGGGACCGGCCGCCCAAGCAGCGGGTGCTGCCCAGCATCCTCGACTTGGGGACCGAGGGGCTCTTCAGCCATGAGGACACAACCCCTGCTCCGGGCAGGACAGCAGCCACTGCCGACTACAACGCATCCGAGGCCACCCGCTCTGAGGGGACACGGGTGACATCCTTTCTGAAAGTGTCGGAAACAACGGCGTTGCAGCAGGAGGAGGGGAAGGGCCAGGAGGAGGAGGAGGATGAGGAGGAAGAGGTGTCAGACTATTCCTACGAGGCAGGGGAGCTGCAGCAGGGCTGGCTGGAGGACTCCATCAACTGGCAGCGGACATTCAGTGTCAGCTCCGTGGACTTCGAGCTGCTGCGCTCCGACTGGAACGACCTGCGCTGCAACGTGTCGGGAAACCTGCAGCTGGGCGAGAGCGAGGTGGTGGACGTGGTGGCCCAGTACATGGAGAGGCTCAACGAGAAGAACGGAGGGTACGGAGGGAGCGAGATGCCGGCGAGAATTCAGGGGGGTGGGTCCTGGATTGCGGGAAGCAGAGCTCACTGTGACGGTGATTTCAAGGCTTCTCTTCTCCGTGTAGGATCTACACCCTCCTGAGGATCATCAACGTGGAGAAGCGGCGGGACACGGCGCGGGGGAACCGGTACCTGCTGGAGCTGGAGCTGGCGGAGCGGGGCCACCGCACGGTGCGGCTCTCCGAGTACGTCTACGTCCTCCTGCACCAGGGCAAGCAGGACGACAGCGCTGAGGCCAACCCCGACGGGCTGGCCCTGGGGGCCACCGAGCCCCAGCCCAGTGCCTGGAGCATCCTCTATGGAAAATCTGTCCTATGCCGGCCCCTGCGGCTCAGCTGGAGGCAGGACGTCATGGTGCACTTCGTGGTGCCGGGTAGGTGACAGCAGGACACGGCTCTCCGGGGTCCGTGCTGCTCCCTCAGCATCCTCCAGCAGGAGGAAGGCAGCCCCTTGGCTCCCTGGGATGGCCCAGCGGGATGAGGGTGTCGCCTCTCCTCAGAAGGGGTTGGTTTGGCTGGGAGGGGGTGCTGTGGGTGTCCCACGTGAGCCTGAGGGACGTGTCTCCGGCAGTGAAGAACCAGGCCCGCTGGGTGCAGCAGTTCATCTCGGACATGGCTGGCCTCTACGGGGCCACGAGGGACGCCAACTTCAACGTCATCTTGGTGGACTTTGACAGCGAGGACATGGACGTGGAGAAGGCCCTGCAGGACGCCGGCCTGCCCCGGTAACTCCCAGCCTGCAGCCTCGGGAGTCGGGGGAGCTGCCTGGGGTGGGACAGGTGCTCACACAACCTGCTGCTCCCTCCCCACCTGCACAGTCCCTGCCTCACTGCCCCTTCCCCCCCTCTTCATTTTTGGGGGTTTAAACTACTTTTCCATGTGGATTTGGGGGTGCAGAGGCTTGACTCCATGAAGGGACCCTCAGCTTGAGCTGTAGCACCTGGACCTTCCTGAGAAGGTTCTTTCCCCATGCCAGTGGTGCCTGTCCCCCTCCTGTCTGTGTCCCTGTCTGTCCCCAGCACTACCTGCCCTGTCCTGTCTCCCCAGGTTCCAGTACCTGCGGCGCACGGGGAATTTCGAGCGCTCTGCCGGGCTCCAGGCCGGTGTGGACATGGTGGAGGTGAGTGGGGACAGGGACCAGCTCTGGCTGTGGCTTCTCTGCCCAGGACTGTTCCTCTCTGATCCCCCCCACCCATGTCTGTCCCCTCCCAGGATGAGCACAGCATTGTGTTCCTGTGTGACCTGCACATCCATTTCCCTACCAACATCCTGGACAGCATCCGGAAGCACTGCGTGGAGGGGAAGCTGGCCTACGCTCCCATTGTCATGAGGCTGAGCTGTGGCAGCTCCCCCCGGGAGCCCAACGGTGAGTGGGGACCCCTTTCCAGCTGGGAACACCCCAAAACCAGGCCATCACCTGGTGCACCTCCGCAGGAGGTGGCACAGATGGGGACAGACCTGCGCTGGGAACAGGGGTTGGGATGGGGGATCCCTGTGGCTCCCAGGTGGTGGGGAGAGCACAGAGGGGATGATATGGGCATTTGGGGGTCCCTCCACCCCCACCCCTCACCTCATTGCTCCCCGCCTTCCAGGCTACTGGGAGGTGAATGGTTTCGGCCTCTTTGGCATCTACAAGTCGGACTTTGACCGCGTGGGAGGGATGAACACAGAGGAGTTCCGAGACCGCTGGGGCGGGGAGGACTGGGAGCTCCTGGACAGGTGAGCCTGGGGGTCCTGCAGCCCCTAAACCCCCAGGAGCAGGGTCGGCCACGTGGATTTGGGCATATCCGTCAAGCTGGCTGGGGGCTGGGTGATAGGGTGGTGAAGGGGAAAACTTCCCTTTGGGAGGACCATGTCCATCTGTCTGTCCACCCGGAGCCCTGTCTGCTGTCCATCCATCTTTCAAGCCCCATCCCTTCCTTCCTTCATCCCCTGAGCCCTGTCCCTCTGTCCATCCATCTTTTGAGCCCCATCCCTTCCTTCCTCCATCCCCTGAGCCCTGTCCCTTTGTCTCTTCATCCCTTGAGCCCCATCCCTCCGTCCTCCATCTGCAGGGAGCCCTCTCCCTCCATCCATCCGTCCCCTGACCCTTGTCCCTCCATCCATCCCCTGAGCCCTGTCCTTCTGTCCCTTCATCCCCTGAGCCCTATCCCACTATCCATCCATCCATCCCCTGAGCTCCGTCCCTCCGTCCCTCCATCCCCTGAGCTCCGTCCCTCCATCCCCTGAGCTCCGTCCCTCCATCCCCTGAGCTCCGTCCCTCCGTCCGCAGGGTGCTCCAGAGTGGGCTGGAGGTGGAGCGCTTGCGCCTCAGGAACTTTTACCACTACTACCACTCCAAGCGTGGCATGTGGAACACCCGCAGCAAGAAGCCCTCCAAGGACTAGTGCCCGAGCCCAGCCTGTAGCCACCGACCTCCAGCACCCACCTGTCCCCCACCACCACGCCCTGGTGCCGGCACGGGGGGCACCCAACACCCGCCGTGGTTTTCCTGGGGAGGGGGGACCGGGGAGGGCCATGGTGGGTGGTGCTGTTTTTTTTCTTAAGGGTCTAATTTCTTAGTCAGCAATGAATTTATTAACTCCTTAGTGCCGGTGGGTCCCGGGGGCTGTGCTGGATCCTGGAAGGCTATGCCAGGCTGAGGATACCAGAGGTGGAATTGTGGCATCCAGGATCCCTTTGCAGCCCCTTTCGTGCATTGCTCCCACACGGTAATAGCCCCCCGCTAAAATACCCAGTACCTTGTCCCTGTGTCAGGCTGGGGAGCTGAGCTTTGGGGGGGCTAAGAACCCACTGGGGCAGCCCAAACCCTCCTGCTCCCCTTCCAGGACCCACGGAGGGAAGGGGGGGTCTGGCTGTGCCCTGCACTCAGGACACGCTGTGGGTGGGGGGCAGAGCCCCGAGGCTGGCGCTGCCCATGCTGGGGGGGCTGGGCTGGGGGGGACAGGCAGAGCCTGGAGCAGGTACGGGCAGATGACATTTCCAAGCTAATTTCTGTGAAATTATGAGGTAGGAAGCTGTTTTCAGGAAGTTTTTGTCTGTTTGGTTTGGTTTTTTTTTTATTCTTAAAAAATTAAAATCAATGTCTTGGCTGGGATTTCCCTTCGCTCTGTCACCCCCGCACACAGGCAGGGATGCAGGGCATGGGAACCAGGTTGGCCTTTGTCCCTTGGTACCCGAAGGTCCCCCCTCTTTGGTGGGAGCAGGCAGCAGTGTTCCGTGCTGTTTCCATGCAGGGAAGAGGAGAAGGAGGAGGCAGCACTCTGTTTGATGCCCGGCCACACGCCCAGGCTTGCTGAGCCTCCGCCCCACACCTGGGCTCCACCCAGCTCCATGGGGGGCTGCCCTGGTTCCCTGTGCTCCTGCATGTCCTGGCACACTTGTCCCTGCCCACCCCTGTCCCAGCTCTGTGCTGTTGCTTCCCCTCACCTGTGTCTGTTTGTGGTGGTGTCTCAAGGGTTCTGTCTTGCCCCACCTGCCATGGGCTTCTGCTCCTCAGCCAGGTCCCCCTGTCCCCCAAAACCCATGGGCTCCTCCTTGAAATAGCCTTGGAGTTTCCCCCCAAGTGTTTCATTCCCCATCTGCATCCTCCAGGCTCACTCCGAGCATCCCAAGTTTAAGGTGAGGATGGACAAGGGGGGCTCAGCCACTCACGTGCCATCAGCAAACAGCCACAGTTGGGGGCTTTTTGTCCCAAATTTGGTACCTGTGGCCCCAGGCTCTGTTGGGAAGGGACTGTCCTGGCAGGCAGGAGTTGTTTCTCCCCTCTCCTTGCCCTGCTCCCTGTTTTTTTGCAGCACTTTGGAAGCGCTTTGTTGTGGGCGAGGGCTGTGCCCGCTGTGCCGGGAGCTGGTCTGTGGCTGGGCAGAGCGGGTGGCCCCATGGCTCCCGGGCCACTAGTCCCATCCCAAAACCAGCCTGGCCTTAGGCACAGCTTTTCCAGCAGCTTTCCAGCCGGGAGAGGTCCAAAAGCCACCACCATCGGAGGAGGCACCAGGCCCAGCCGAATCCAGAGCTGCCACTGGTGCTGGGAGGGAGGGACTGGTGCCAGCAATGCCATCGCCACTGGTGCTGGGGACAGGTTCGGGGCCAACTGATGGTGTCTGCTTGGGACAGGGCCAGCAGCACAATGCCACAGGGTTTGTTTCTCCACTGGTGGCTGAGCTGTGGCCATGGGATGACACAGGGATCATGGGGATTGCAGGAGCCACAGGGAGCCTCTCCCGGGCCAGGTGTTGGAGCCCCAGGTGACAGTGGGGTGTGGGGAGGTCCCCACTCCTGGAGGATTAGCCCTTGCCCTCCCTGCCCCGCGGGGACACTGCAAAGGCGTTGAGGCTTGTCTGGGGCGGTAGAGGCGAACTCCAGCCTGAAGTTCTCTCGCTGAGGGGCTGCCTCAGCCACGGGCCTGAGAGGGGGCAGTCGTGGAGGCTGGGGGGAGCACAGGAACCTCCTGACTACCCCCAGGCTGAGAACGGGCCACACATGACAGCAGTGGCCGTGTGGGGGGTCCTGGCACCTCCTGCCCTGCACTGGGCTTTGCCGAGGGGCTCCCTCCTGGCATCCCCCGGTGAGCATGGGGCGTGGTGGGGGGCCTCGGTTAGTGGTGGTAAGAGCTAAGTGGTGACCCCCCAAACTGGTTTGGCCCGTTTCAAACGCTCGCTCTCAGCTTATCTGGCTTCAAAGGGCTCCTGCTCCATCCCACGCACACAAACACGCACTCTGCGAACCAGGGGGAGCCCCCTGCATCCCAAAAATGTGTGTGCCCCCCAAGCTCTGCCTCTTCTCTATCTTCTCCTTCTGACACCCCCAAACCCTCCCTGTTGCACCCATGGGTGCCCCAAGCTGGGTGTTCAGGGCGATGTGGTGGGAAGGACACATTGGATCATGGCCATGGTGGCGGTGGGGATCCCTGGGGACTCTCTGCAGCATCATGAAGGCGGCCGAGACGTGGCTCCGCTGTGGGGGCTGGACCCCTGGCCGTGCTGATGATTTTGAGGCGCCCCGGTGAGCCCCGAGATCCCAGCCTTGGCGGGGAGGTGAGCGGGTTCCATGCAAAACCCCGGCGAGGAGACTGGTTGGGCGAGGTGCGGGGCGGGCCCGTGCGCCCCACGCCCGCCGCAGACGCCGGCGCCCACCCGCGCCCCGCAGCACCCAGGGGTGCACCTGCCCGCCCGAGGATGCTGCAGGACAACGGCCCTCCGGGGCCACCCACCCAGGTACGTGCCGGCCACTCCCGCGGCCGTCCTCGTGACTGTCCCCACCGCGGGTCCCTGGGGAGAGCCGGTGTCACCCGCCCTGCCACGCACCCTGTCCCCATGCACTGGCCAGCGTGGTGCCGGGGGTCTGGGGTTCCAACATGTGGGTCTGGTGGCTGCCCAACCCCGGCCAGCTCTGGCCAGGAGGCTTTCCCCTCCCTCCTTGTGCCTCGGTGTCCCCAGCGTGGCTCCTGGCACGTGCGCGCGGTGTCCGGGTTCCACGCCGGCCACTCCCTGCCCCAGCGCCGCTGGCCCCGGCGGGCACGGCCAGCCCTGGGGACCCGCGTGTGGGGACGGGCACTCGGTGCTGCTCGCGGGGTGGGAGAGGGCGCGGCGCTCCCAGGGAGCCGGGGCTCCCCGGGAATGTGGCTGTGTCACCCCGCGAGGCAGTGACAAACGTGCCTCCAGGCTGGGGGGTGGTCAGCGACTGCTGTAGGGATCCCAGATTGGGTTTATTTAACGCCGTGTCACGACAGCTGTGGTCGGATCCCCTCGGGAATCCCTCAATTTTGCTTCAAATGTTTTCTTCGTGCTGATTTGCTGGTTTTAAGCCCCCTGGTGTATCCCCTTCCTATCCGACCCTTCCCCAAATAACGAGCTGCTTGATGAGGCAAGCGCTGCCCATTCCAGCTCCAAGCATTCCTTGAATCTCCCGGGACCCCCAAATTTCCATTTGTCAGCTGCAGGGCAGTGTTATGCTGGGGGAATGGGGGTTTGGGATGGAGGCAGAACTGGAGAGAGTGAGGCTGCCAGCGGGCTCAGGGTTGTCCCCGGAGCCCCTCTGTCCCCCGGGGCTGGGGGACTCCCGGAATGGCCCCAATCCCCCCGGATACTGGCATGGGGACGGCGGGCAAGTGTTGGCTTGCAGAGGGAGTGATCCACCCCCTCCGCCCGCTGCGGGGGGAACCCGTGATTCATCCGGGCTCGGAGGGTTGGGAGCGCCCGCCGAGCTCTGCCAAACTCGGTGTGCCCGTGGGGTGGTGCCACGGTGGGAGAAGAGGGGGGGGCCTCGGGGGTTTTCCTGGGTGCTGTACCCCAAAAGGCTCAGGGGTGGCCCCTAAGCAAAAGGGGGCTCCCACAAGCTCCAGAGCTGGGGAGGTGGGTTAGCCCCATGGTGGTCCTCGGCACATCGGGATGGTGCCACCAAGGGGGGTTTGGGGGGGCCATCAGGGGACTGTCACCCCAAACTGCTGGCCCGCAGCTCTTGCCACCCCGCCCCTGCCCCGGCTCCTGCTGACGGTGGCACATTCCTCGGGGACAGCCGCCCTTTTCACCCCCGACCGAAGCGCACATGGTGTCACCGCCGGGTGTTGTAAACCTGGCCCAGCCCGGAACGCTGCTGTCGCTGCTTGAGCGGTGACGCCAAGCGCTGAGCCAGGGCTGGCCACAGAGCCAGGGCTGCGTGGCCACGCTCACCCCAAACCACCCGGCCGGTGACGCGGAGCCACCGTGTCCCCGAGCCGGGGCTGAGAACGGCCACAACTCTGGTCAGGAATGAGCCGCTCGGTCAGCGAGCCGGGGCTGCGGGACAGCGGCGTGGCCTGGCAGCGGGGGGATTTTGGGAACTGATCCCGAGCACAGCGAGCTGGGGGGATGTGGTGTCCCCAGTCTGGCCGTGATGGGGCGGCTCAGCGAGTGGGGCGAGGCTAATTAGTACCTGTGGTGGCAGCGGGGCCTGAGTCACCGCATTCGTCACCGCGGGCCCGCGGTGCTCAGCCGCCCCTTTTTTATTATTGTTGTTTTTTCGTGCCCCGGCTGATTTGAAAAGCAAAGCAGGGAGGGCTCAGCCAGGAATTACTGTAGGGAGCCCCCACTCCAGGCCAGACCCCTGTGCCTGAGGGGTGTCCAGAGTGCTCCTGGAAAGTGGCTTGAGGGATCTGGGGGTCCCTGTGGAGGCGGCTTTGTGGTCAGGGCTGGATCAGGGGTCTGCCTGGGCGTCTGGGACACTCTCGGGCGCCCATGTGGGGGTCTGGGCCTCATTGGAGTGACAATATGGGGGTCCAGAGCTGTACAGAGAGGTCATATGGGGGTCCAGAGCACTCTCCTAGGAAGTTTCCTGGGGGTCTTGAGCTCATTGGAGGGACATTGTAGGGGTCTGGGGCTCAGTGGCAGGGCCATGGGAGTCTCTGCAGGTCAACAGGAAGGTTCTCCAGGGGTCTGGGGCTCTCCTAGGAGACCACCTGAGACTCCAGGACCCACTGGAGGAACAAAATGGGTATCTGGGTTTTAATGGCAGGCATCTCTGAGATCAAAGGGGAGGCTTCTAGGGGGTCTAGGGCTCTTCTGGGAGGTTGCCTGGGGTGGCTTGGGCTCATTGATGGGACAGTGTGGGGGTCTCAGGCTCACTGGTGTGGCTGCCCAGGAGTCAGGGGGTGGTTGTCTGAGGGGATCCTGGCTTTTCCCAAGGTAGGACCCCCAGACCCCTGGACCGCCCACCTCTCTCGTGCCCTCGTCCCCGCGAGGTCGCCCCTGGGCACCTCCACCTGTGGCAGTGACGATGGCGACGGTGTCAATGGTGACAGTGGCCCCGGTGGGGCCCCCTCCTTTTCCCGGCGAGGCGTGGCGGCGGGGCGGGACGGACGGGCCGGGACGGAGCCTCCCTACGGCTGGGGAACGCCGGAACGCCGCNTGCTGTCGGCCCTGCAGCCCGAGGCCGGCGTCTGCTCCCTGGCCTTGCCCTCGGACCGGCAGCTGGACGAGCGTGGCCGGGAGGCGGCCGAGGCCCAGCGGCTGCGCAGCGCCCGCGTCCAGGAGCAGGTCCGCATCCGCATGATGCTGCGGGGACAAGCGCCCGCCCGCCCCGAGGACCTCGCCGACGGCACCAGAGGTGGGAGACCCCCCGGGACTCCCTGGGAACACGCGGTGGGATGGGTGGTGGGAGCCCCTCGGCCGGCACTGGGATCTGGGCACACCCTGGCTGCGGGTTGGGGAGTACCCCCCACCCTGACCGAGTCCCCCGAACGTCCCCGAGCACCCCCAGCACTGGGACCAGAGGTAGCTCAGCCCCAGCCGTGGGCTCGTTTCACCCCTTCCGGGGTCCTGCCTCGGTACCCCCACCTGCCCTTGGAGGGCTTTGTGCTGGTGGGGTCCCACACCCTGTACTGGGCTGGGAGGGGGGAGGATTTTCCCGCCCTGGCAGAGCCCCCCCAGCCCAGAGCGGCAGCGCTGGCCGGGCTCCAGCTCCTCCATTTAACGTCTGCGCCGGCAGCCTCCGCCCTGCTGCCCCGCCCGGCACCGCCGGGATCCCCCGAGCCCTGACCCCCGTGCTGGGGACCCCAGTGGTGGGGACAGACCCCCTCTGACACCCCGAGGGCTGCCCCAGGCGTGAGTCACGCTCCTGGCACCACCAGCACTGGCGGCGTCCCTGTCCCGTCCCTGTCCTGTCCCGCCGGCAGCCGTCGGGGCGTGGCATGGCAGATGGGCAGCATGAGGTGCCATGGGGTGCAGTGGCGTGTCCAGGTCCCTGTCAGGGTCCTGTTCCCAGGGTGGGGGAGCCGGGACTTGCTTTGGGGAATGCCTGGGCCACTGATCCAGCTGCAGCAGGGGGGACCAGGCTGAGCTGCGGCGTCCACACCAAGGTGGCAATTAGTGCCCTCGCCGTCGGGGCATGAGGCAGGGCGGGGAGGCTACTTCTGCTCCCCGTGGCCAGCGGCGGGTGAAGGCAGTCTCCTCCCTCCCCTTTGTCCCCCCAGCTCTGCTTGCACTGCCATGGTTCCCGCAGCAGGCCCCCCGGAATGAGCTGGGGTGATCTTTGATCTCCAGATCCCTTCCTGCCCTGCCCATGCTTACACCACCTCCTGTGTCGCTGTCCTGCAGGTGGTCAGTACAGCTCGACCCTGTGCTCCTCCTTCAGCTCCCACTCCCAGAGCAATGGTGTGGACCCCAAAGCCTCGGTACGTACCAGAGCTCTGTCCCCTGCCCACCACCTCAGCTGTGCTGAGGAGAGTTCCGGGCTCGCCGGGTGGGGATGGAGGGATGGACATCTAACCCCCTGTTCTCCCCCCAGCTGTACCAGCCGCTGGCTAGGAAGGATTTTGGCACGCTGCGGGGCAGCGGCTGGTCCTCGCGCTCGGCCGTGGACCTCACCCCGCACAAGCGCATGGCCACCATCAGCAACGGGGGCTTGGCCAAGGGCCGCGCGTACGTCGCCGGCTACGCGGCCTCGCAGGTGGCCACCGCCTCTCCGCGGCCCGACTCCTTCCACGAGCGCAACTTCCGCTGCCGGCAGAACCTGGACACGCTGTCGCTGCACTCCCTGCGCCTGGCCGACGGGCCCCTCCCGCTCGCCGATGACCGCTACAGCGTCCTGTCGGAGCAGCTGGATGCGCCGGGGCACCGGCAGCTCTACAAGAGCCAGGCGGGCGGCGGCTTTGGCCGCTCCTTCGCCTTCGAGCGGCAGCTGAGTGCCAGCACGGCCGGTAAGGCCGCCTGCGACTGGCTGGATGGCACCGAGGGGCCGCCGAGCCGCACCATCCGCGCGCCCGCCATGCGTACGCTCCAGCGCTTCCAGAGCAACAACCGCTCGCGGCTGAGCACCGGATCCTTCAGCACAGTGCCGGCGGGAGGCAGCGGCGCCTTCCTGGGGCTGGGGGAGCACAGCTCCCGTGCCCCCTCTGTGCGCAGCCTGGCCGAGTCCGGCCACCACCTTGCGGAGCCACGCGCCATGGAGATGTACAACGGGCACAGCACGCTGCTCGGACACCACGCTGGCGGGTGAGGGCCGGGGGCTGCTCTGGGGTGTCTTGGTCTTTGTCCCCACTGTGGTCACCTGCCAGGGGAGGGTGAACCCCTCCAGCTCCCACTGGACACAAGGGACGTTGGGAAGAGGGGTGAGACGGTGGGTGCGGCTTGGTCCTGTGGTGATGAACCACAGCACAGGCTGATCTCCAAGCGTGTCCTGCCTCTGACCTTGGCTCCTCCATGGACACATCCTGAGACATGGCAGGAGGATGATGTTCATCCCACTGGGAATGGAGTCCCATGCCCAGAGCGCAGTGGGCAGGAGTTGGTGGGGCTCCTTGGAGATGGGGGATATGGTGGGGCACAGAGGTGGAGGATCCTGTGGGATGCTCTGCTGGGGCTCCCTCTCACCCAGCTGTGGTTCCAGGTTTGACGACATTGACCTGCCCTCAGCAGTAAAGTACCTGATTGCCAGCGACCCCAACCTGCAGGTGCTGGGCGCTGCCTACCTGCAGCACAAGTGCTACAGCGACAGCAGTGCCAAGAAACAGGTGAGCCCCCAGAGTGGCGGGAGCAGAGGTTTTCCCAGCGGGAGCAGGGGGTTTCCCAGCCCTTCCGACACCACGGGCAGGTGCAGGGGCCAGAGGGAGCCCCGGGAGCGCAGCATGTCTGATCCCCCGGGCTGTCCCCCAGGCCCGCAGCCTGCAGGCCATGCCCAAGCTGGTGAAGCTGTTCAACAGCCCGAACCAGGAGGTGCAGCGCCACGCCACCGGCGCTATGCGCAACCTCATCTACGACAACGCTGAGAACAAGCTGGCGCTGGTGGAGGAGAACGGCATCTACGAGCTCATGCGCACCCTGCGGGAGCCTGACGATGAGCTCCGCAAGAACGTCACAGGTTGGGGACAATGGTGGGGGGAATCTTCCCACCCCAGGGGTGGCACTCTACTTCCCTCATGTGAGTGGAACTGGGATGATGCTCCAGGGGGATGATCCCTTTGCATCGTTGTCACCAGCATGAGCCCCGCGGGGAGAGGAGTTGGGGTGGATGTGCTCTCCAGCCATTATGGTACTGAGGGTCCCCCTCTGTGCAGGGATCCTGTGGAATCTGTCCTCCAGTGACAACCTGAAGGATCGCCTGGCCCGGGACACGCTGGAGCAGCTCACAGACCTGGTCCTGGTCCCTCTGTCTGGGCTGGGGGGCTCGGGTGTCATCCAGCAGAACCCCTCAGAGGCAGAGATCTTTTATAACTCCACAGGCTTCCTCAGGTATCTCCTCCAGGTTCTCCCACTGGGAGCAAAGTTTTGGAGGGAGGAAGGGACAGGAGCACTGTCTGCAGGGCTCTTTTTTGGGCTCGGGAGGGGGGTGGCTGTGGGGGATCCCATCCTCTCTGTGACAGAACCCTGTTCCCATGCAGGAACCTGAGCTCTGCCAGCCAGCAGACCCGGCAGAAGATGCGCGAGTGCCACGGGCTGGTGGACTCCATGATCCACTACGTGAACAGCTCCCTGGAGGTGGGGAAGTCGGAGGACAAGGTGAGCCCTGGTGCTGGGGGAGGTGAGATGCTGCTCCCCCATCCTGTTGTGCAAAGGCACATCTTGATGTCACGCTGGGAGAACCAGCCCGGCTCCATCTGTGCTCACTGAGCACAGCCGGTGTCATGACTCTGCCATGGAGCCCCTGTGCCAGCTGGACACACCCTGCAGGTGGCCCAGGGATGACACCGTCTTGTCCCCTGTGCCCCCCAGAGCGTGGAGAACGCTGTCTGTGTCCTGCGCAACCTCTCCTACCGCCTGTATGATGAGATGCCCCCGTCCTCGCTCCAGCGCCTTGAGGGCCACCGGAGGAATGCCGGCAGCACAGTGACGGGGGAGCTGGTGGGCTGCTTCAGCCCCCAGAGCAAGAAAGCCCGGGAGGTCAGCAGGGGCACGTTGTGGCCATGTCACCGGGGTGGGGCTGGTGCTGGGAAGCGCTAGCAGCGGAGGTGATGCCAGGGTGGAGGTGGATGCCAGCCTTGGCTGGTGGGTGGGACACACGGGTGAGCTCAGCAGAGGGTGAATCAGGTGTTTGGGGTGAATCAGGGTGCTGAACCCCCGCTCTTCCATGCTGTGGGGCATGATGCAGCCAGGGTGACCTGCCAGCTCCCTGCCCAGCAGTTCAGGCCAGGCAGGCAAGGAAAAGGGGAGACTGGCAGCGAGGGACACTGTGGAGGGGACAGCCCCGGAGTCTAACAGTGCCCTTTTCCCCCAGCACTACCTGAACGCGGACATCGTCACCTTCACGGAGGTTTCCAAGGACCCCAAGGGCATGGAGTGGCTCTGGAACCCGCAGATTGTGGGCATCTACAACCGGCTGCTGCAGCGCTGCGAGCTCAACAAGCACACGACAGAGGCGGCCTCGGGCGCCCTGCAGAACATCACGGCCGGGGACCGCAGGGTGAGGCCCGGGAAGAGCCGGGGGGTCCCCACCGCCTGCCCCTCACAGCCGTGCTGGGAAGGGGGGCACCTGGGCAGGGTTCACCGCGGCTTGCTCCCAGTGAGTAGAAGGAGGAGGGAGCTGGTGGAGTCTCCAAGGGGGTGTTTGCCTTGCAGTGGGCAGGTGTGCTGAGCCGGCTGGCGCTGGAGCAGGAGCGCATCCTGAATCCCGTGCTGGACTGCGTCCGCACTGCCGACCACCACCAGCTGCGCTCCCTTACCGGCCTCATCCGCAACTTATCCCGCCACGCCCGCAACAAGGACGAGATGTGTGAGTGCCGGGGGTGAACCAGGGCTGAGGGGTGCTTCCCAACCTTTTCCTTTGCCTCCCATTATCTCCAGCCACATTCCAGCCCCATCCTGCCTGCTGCATCCCCACTTGCAGTTGAGCGTGCGGGCTGCTCCATCCGCTGTTCCCAGACATGGCTCTGTGCCCTCCTGACTCTGGCCACCGGCCCTGACGTGCTGTTTGCCCACAGCCACCAAGGTGGTCAGCCACCTGATCGAGAAGCTGCCAGGGAGTGTTGGGGACAAGGCCCCGCCTGCCGACGTCATCGTGAACATCATCGCGGTGCTCAACAACCTGGTGGTGGAGAGCCCCATGGCCGCCCGCGACATCGTTTACTTTGACGGCCTCAGGAAGCTCTTCTTCATCAAGAAGCGACGGGACAGGTGGGAGCTGCCGTGTCCCAGCTCACACCCAGGCTCCTGACCTGCTCTGCCCTCCCTCCCCTGCTCCAGCGCAGTGGAAGAGGGTCACAAGTTTCCCTTCCCAAGCCTTGGTGTTGGGAGTCCCCAGACCAGCTCAGAGTGGCCTCGTGGCCACCTGCCAGCCCTTTGTCACCCCATAAGGACACCCCACCATCACCACAGCTGCCTTTTCCCACCAAGGAACCTCTCCTTGCTCCTGCATGTTACTGTGGGATCCAGCCATTCGCTGCCTGCTTCTCCCCACCCACGCTAAGCCCTCAATCCCTCCAGGTCCCTCTGGGTGGTCTCCTTGGGCTGGTGGGCACTGTCCCATGCTCAGTGGTCCCCAAAACCTCATTGCATCCTGTCCCTTTCCCAGCTCGGACAACGAGAAGTCCTCCCGTGCTGCAGCCAGCCTCCTGGGAAACATGTGGCAGTACACCAAGCTCCACCGGGACTTCAAGATGGTACGTACCCCTTCCAGAGCCTCCTGCTGCCAGCGGGGGGATCCCAAGGGAATCAAGGCCAGGGGATTCATCCTGGAGAGCTGCACCACCCAAACGCTTCCCAGGATATGATGAGCCCCCACTCCACACCTGCTTTTCCTCAGGCATGGGACATCCCAGAGCATTGTCCCTGTGCAGGTGGGGTGGGGATGGTGTGGCCCATCAGTGCCAGAGCAGAGGGGCTCTGTGTGCCTGATGGGGCTGTCTCCTTGCAGAAGGGGTACCGGAAGGAGGACTTCCTCAGCCTCTGAGGACACCCTAGGAGCTGGAATGCCTCGCTGGGATGCTCCGTGCTGCCGGCCATGCCGTGGGGAGGCTGCTTGCCACTGGAGCCCCACTCCGTAGCCTAATCCCTACACCCCATGTGCCTCCCCCCTCTGCCAGGTCCCCTTCTCTGGCTGGGGGACACTTGTCCTCCCTCCTGCCCAACCTTAAACCCAGTGACTGCTTTTGGCTCTGCTGTGGGGCCTGACTGCAACCCCAGTTAGGGGGGGCTGTCCCATGGCACCCCTTGGGGGCCCTCCCCACTCTCAGACAAGTGTCTGCAAAACTTGGCTTGTCCTGCAGCTTGACAGGGGGGCAGGAGCCCCAGGGATTTGGGAAGGCTCCTGTAGAGCAGTTCTGGGGCAAGGGGGCTTCTGGGGGTGCTTCATCCCAGCTCCCTGAGCTGTGGGGCCGGGGGGTGTCCGTGCCCTGTGCCACTGTGGGATGTGCTGTGGGTTACACTTGTGGCTGGGTGGGGATGGGGCTTTGCATGGCTTGGGGGCTTGAAGGGCTCTGAGGTGGCTTCCCACAGTTTATGGGGTGGCACAGCAGCTGCAGGGAGCTGGGAAGTGACGCTGTGACAGTGCTGCGTTCCCCCTTTGCTAGGGAGGGTGGGCAGGGGGTTGTGTCTGATGGGGCTGCCTCTGCCCTCACTGCAGGAAGTCCGGGGGGGCCTCAGGGCCCCATCTGTCACCCTGGAGGGGCTGTCCCAGCGCAGCATAGCCGCTGCTGTCACTCCTCACCAGCTGCTGCCAGGGCTGGGCCCTGCTGGCGCAGCAGGAGCAGGATCCGGGCAGGGCC
>VZTF01007449.1:40857-124927 GCA_013397755.1 Cnemophilus loriae
AGCAGCCTGTCCTTGGAGGACTGCACCCCGTGGAAGAGTGACCCATGTTGCAGCAGTTTTGGGAGGACTGTTTGCCTGTGGGAAGGGACCCCACGGTGTAGCAGGGGAAGGACTCCTCTGCCTGAGCAGCAGAAGAAAACCTCGGGTGAGGAACTGACCAAACCCCTACACCCTGTCTCTCTGTGCTGTCGGTGGAGGGGAAGGAGGGGTTGGGGAAAGAAAATGGGTTTTTAAGGGCTTCTTTTACTTCTCATTATCCTCGTCTGATTTTGTTAGTAATAAATTCACTTTGTACTTCTAAGTTGAGCCTGTTTTGCCCTTGGAGTGTTTTCTCCCGGTCCTTATCTCAACTCATGAATCCTTTGTTAATTTTTTTTCTCCTCTGCCCAGCTGTGGCAAGGGAGGGTGAGTGAGCAGCTTTTGTGGGTGCCTGGCATTGGGCCAGTGTCAAACCACGACAGAGAGTTCCTGAACCCCGCTATCTGCTCCCATCAGGATTATGGGTGGCAACTGGGACAGGGTGGCCATGGAGCGGGGTCAGGCTGAGCCCTTCCCTGAACAGGGCTTAGTCAGCGTGGGACAGCAGCACTGGGGCAGCTACAACGGTTCTGTTTCCCACTGAAATACTTAATCCTTTCTCTTTAAACAAAGTTTAGATGGAAAACCTGGGCAACGTCCTTCCCTGGGCAAAATCGCTTCTTGTTTTATCTTGGAGTTTTTCTTTTTCTGAAGGAAAAGGGGCTCCAGAGCAGATAGATCTTGAAAGCTGGCAACCCCTGGCACCTTCCAGGACATCACCCACCTCAGTTCATCATGGAGACTGCTGTATTTTTCCCACAGAATTTGATTCTTGACCTTCTGGGGGACATCGGGGATGTACCAGGCTGCAATCAGCTTCACGCACAGAGCCACGTGCTGTGGGAAGCAAAGGCAGTCAGGGGCTCCTAGCCTGGGCATGAGGCACAGATCCAACCCCTTTCCCAGCCCTCTCCTGCCTCCCCAGGTGCTCACCTCGAAGAGGATGAGGAAGGCGAGCCGGGCTGCGAAGATGTGCCAGAACTGGACAGTGTAGGTGTAGTCGTCGGCATTCCGGTAATCCCGGTACCTGCAGCACAGCTCTGTCGGTGCCAGCCCAGGCCACTCCATTCCGGCCTGGATGTCACGGTGAGGGGCAGGGGGTGGCAGGGGGCTGCTCTTACCTGCACTCCTTGATCTGGTACCCGTTAAAATTCGGCAGAACCTTGGTGTGGGGCTCGAAGTCCTGGATGCGGAATACGGAGAGGCTGTTGTTGATGTACCCAGTGGAGCAGCTGTGGGGAAGGACCAGGTTGAGCACGGATTGTACCCTCCTGTTTTGGGGAAGCAGAACCCACCTGGGGCTCTCACTACCCACTTTCACAAAGCCTGGTGGAAATGGAGGGCTCGGAGGCTTCTGTCCAGTTTGAGTGAACTGGGTCAGACAGCCAAGGCTTGGAGGAACAGGGGGAGGGCAGGAGAGAGCATGTGCCAGCATCCTGGGAATCCTGCAGCTCTCCAATGCTACACACTGCCCTTTCCAGTCAGTTTGCCCACCACAGGGACGATGTGAGGGGAAGGCTGAAGATGATGCCATGTGGCAATGTTCCCCTGCTCCCCTTTCCCCTCCACCTTGCTTTGGGGGACAGCTCAGCTGCCTCGTGCTCCTGCAGTGGTGGCACTGAGGCAGGTGGGGACACGGCTGTGGGGACAGGGCTGTCGGGATGCTGCCGGCAGGGACTGTCCTGGAACTGAACTCACTCCATGCCAGTGCGGTTCTCCTTCGTGCAGGGGCTGTACATGTACTTGTAGACCTGCACAGGGATGAAGTCGGAGGTGATGGCGATCACCAGCCCGTTCCCGATGACAGCCAGGGTGCCGATGGCCTCTAGGACCTGCAGCCAGATCCCTGAGAGAGAGGAGCAGCTGGTGAGGTCCCTTTGCCCACTCACTGCCACCATTCCAGCTCAGGGACAGCTTTGGCATGGCCAGGTCAAGGAAGGAGCCTCCAAGCTGCCCCTCAGCCTCTGGCAGGGTCTGAAGCAGCTTCTCCTTCCCTGACCCATGGCTCTCCCTATGCTGTCCCACAGCCATGGGGTGCTCAGGGACTCAGCCTGGTGCTGGCAGGACTCCGCTCACCGATGTCGTTTGCCTTCCTGGGCACCATGCGCCGGCGCAGCCGCATCATCTTGATGGCGTCCAAGTGGATCTCGATGACGTTGTTGATGAGGGCCAGCAGCGGGGCCAGGGGAAAGGCTGCCACGAAGATGGTGGTGAAGCTGTACTGGATCACTGTGAACGGGGAAACGCCAGGTGCTGGTGGGAAGCCACCACAGAGGGGGTGTCCCCCTCTGCTTGGGTTTGTCCTGCTTTGTGGCTTGGGCCAGAGGGGTTTGCAGGGGTGGAAGGGGGAGATAGTCACATCTTGGGGATGCCCAGCTCTCACAAGGCTGTCAGAGAGTGGGACCTGTGGGAACAGTTGAGCCAGCCAGGCATAGGCACACCCTGGGGTTACAGCCGTGGCCCTGGAAGGAGAGGAAGATCCGAGGCAGGGACCAAGGCCAGCACAGTTGCCTGCTCTATGTTTTGGGAATGATCTTGGTGTCCCAGGGCTCTTGGGGCAGGGCTGGGTGTGGAGCTGTGGCTCAGAGCTCTCTCTTGTCTGTGTATGGACTCCCTAGCATCCGTCACTCCCCAGCCAAGGAGTGCACGTGGATCTGTCCCCTGCCCCACATACCCATCTCCAAGTACTCGTTGAACAAGCTGAAGACGTTGACCTCATTGAGTTCATAGTTGTTCAGCCACTGCTTTTTGCAGGGGTCCTCCACCTCCTCCTCCTCTCCTAACATCATATTTCTCTTCTTGGGGCGCTTGCGCCTCTTCCGTAGCTGGTGGGAGATCAAGCTGCAATGGGAGAGAGGGATTTGTGTGGCTACCTGGGGAGGACAGCAGGGCTAGGCTGCTGCTGGCACATCCCTGGAGGAAGGGAAAAAGGAAAAAGACCACGGTTCCTCTCTGGAAAGTGTCAGTGTGGGAAGCTTACGGGATGAGATACTCCATGATGTTGCTGATGGTCTGCTTGAGCACCATGATGATGGCCATCTGGATGAAGAGGTCGGTGATGCAGCCGCTGGGGTGGCACTGGAGGGAACAACGAGACAGGGGTTGTGCCCTGCAAGCAGGTTGGGTGGGCCCAAGGGACCCTTTGGCAGGTGCTATGGGAGAAAGCTGAGCTTCCAGAGGCTCCCTAGGCAGTAGGGAAAGGAAGAGGAGGAGTTGTTTGTGGGGTCAGAGAGTAGATGCCTCACCTCCTCCAGCCTCCAGTGGCCAGCGATGCGCACATAGTTCCCTGGGTGGCCATTGATCCTGAGCAAGGAAGCAATGGTGATACCCATGGGGCCATGGCCCTCCTGAGTCCCAAATGGGGTCCCTGTGCCAAGTCAGGGGTGGAGAGGGCAGAGGGGCTGGGCTGTCCCTATACCCTGGGGAGAGTTGGGAACATCCATCCCAAACTCTGGCTGCCGTGTGTTCTCCACTCACCGTCCCAGGAAGAAGGCAACGTAGATGAGCGAGGAGAAGTTTGTGAAGAACTGAAAGATGACGATCTTCACGGTGAAGTTCTTCTCCCGCTGGGAGAAGGTCCGTGGTTCCTCTAGGAAAGGGAGCAATGCCCAGGGGCTTGGTCACAGAGCAGTGGGACCTTGCCCTGCTCCTCCATGGGTGCCACTGCAGCTCTGAAGGTCTGACAGGTGTCTCTGCCCCTTGTGAAGCCTTCCCTGTGCTCCACCTGAGCCCTCTGATGGAGGTGAGTCCAGCCAAGCAGGGAGGTCCCTCAGAGCCATGAGCTGGGGAGAAGGGGCCTTAAAGCTGGGAGGAAAGCTATGTTGTGACCTCTCTTTGAGCTGGGGTGGCTTCCCGCTCATGCCAGGTCTCAGCCCTGTAGGGTGACTGTCCCTGCAAAGCTGGCTGTGGGACAGCATGTGGGCCACAGGTGAGTGTGTGCTGGGGGGCTGTTGAGCTGCCTGGGAGCTGCCTTGTGCTGGTGGAGGGAGGGAAGGGGATGGGAGGCTGGCTGTGCTCAGAGACAAAAGGGCGCTGCAGGTGGGACACACCCCATTTTCCTTACCCAGGTTGCAGAGGAAGAGGGCCACGTGCCGGTTGACCTGCAGGACAGAGGGATACAATGAGCAGGGACGGCTGGCCACGGAGAAATCCTGCCAGGCACTCCGTGTGGCTCCTCACCTTGGTCATGATGATGATGGTGATGTAGTGCAGCACGGCCCCCGTGATCACGGCGATGGTGTCGGCGTGCTTGCTCACCAGGTCCACTTCGCTCTGTGTGAACAGTGCCATGGCCACCGCGCGGTAGATGACGAGCGCGTGGGCGATGCCGATCAACACCATGATCTGTGGAGAGGGAGAGGCGGGGTCAGGAGCCACCGAGGGCACCGCGCTCCATCCCACCTGATGGTCCCCTCAGCAGGGCCCTTGATGTGACCTCAAAGGCAAACCAGCGCCCTTCGGTGGTGGCTGAGAGGTTTGTGAGGTGGGTGTAGTGATAGGATAAGGAGTAACAGGTACAAATTGAAAGAGGGGAAATTTAGGCTGGATATTAGGAAGAAATTCTTCCCTGTGAGGGTGGGGAGATACTGGGACAGGCTGCCCAGGGATGTTGCAGATGCCCCAACCCTGGCAGTGTTCAAGGCCAGGTGGGACAAGGCCTTGAGCAACCTGGGGTAGTGGAAGGTGTCTCTGCCCATGGCATGGGCTTTGGGACTAGAGAAGGTCCCTTCCAACTCCTAACATTCTATGATTCCAGGATTCTATGTCTCCACCTGAATCAGTCTCCACTGACCCACAGCGGGGACAAGCGCATTGGGATTTGCCTCTTCCTGCCCTCCGTGTCACTGCCTCACTGCAAGAGCAGAGCTTTCAGCCCATGTCCCCAAAGGGTGAGTGGCCCCTGCCATCAGCACAGTGAGGTGTGAGCATGAGGAAGCCCCAGGATTCTTGTGATGGGCATGGAACTACCCTAAAAACCTGGTCTCTGCCTTTGCTCCTTTGGTCCATGTGTCCTTAAACCAAACGTTCCTGTGGTCACCTGGCACATACCATCAGCAGAGCCAAGATGAGGACGATGGTGCTGCGGAAGTAGGAGTGCTGGTACGGCCGGGGTTCGTGCTGCGAATTATTGATCAGCTGCAGAGCCAGCTCCTCCTTAAAAAAAAAAAAAATTAAAGTTAAAAATGGGAAAGAAAGGACCTAGCAGTGCTTTGTGCCTCTTGTGCCAGTGGACATAAGGGAGCAGTGCTGGAGAAGGACAGGGGTGAGCACCCAATCCACAACAGCATGGCCAAGCCTGATTGAGTTCAGTCTGGGCAAGGGACCCCTCTGATGTGTCTTTTCTAGGTCCAGGTGACTGCTGCCCCAACAAGGGAAGCACCAAGCAGGAAAGATGATGTCCTCACCTCTTCCTCATCCCACCCGTACAGGTCCCAGTTGGTGGCCACAGTAGCTCTCTCCCTCTTCCACAGCTCCAGGAATACAGTGGCTGGATTGGGAAGGAGAAAGTGCAGTGACACTTAGGGATGGCTCCGAAAGTCACCCCTCTGTCTCCCAGAGAGTCATATCACATCCAACCTGATGGCAAACCAGCCTGAACTGCCCTTGGCCCATGAAGGACAGGCAATCCCCTCTGCACCTTGGTGACCTGGAAGGGCCCTGGGCAGGCAGCAGTGAGGGAACAGGAATGGTGCAGGTGAGCTTTCACTGGCCTGTTCTAGTGTCCACAGGGAATTTGGGATAAGTCACTTTTCAGGTGGAATGGGTGTCCTGCACTACACCCTGGCAAGGCTACACCTCTCCAACTTGAATTCCAACTACCCCTTCCGTTAATTGGAGAGACCCTCCTGAGTGTGTCCCTGTGTGACCCAGCCCATGGACACACTCAGGACTGTGCTGTGGCTTCGCAGGTGGGACACCCGGCCCATTCCTGAGGTGGCTGGTCAAGGAAGAGGCCATGGAAAAGCCAGATGAGTGTGTAATTACGGCAGTGATGGGATCCCATCATCCCACAGCAGATAAGAGGCCGTGCAGTGATTTGGGAAGGTGGAGGAGGAGTCTGGAGGCCCCTCCTTCCCGTGTCTGTGGCCACTTACGGGCAGCTGCTAGAAAATTGCTGGGTGCTTTAGGGGAGGCTGTGCTGAGCGGAAGCTTCAGGTAAGGAGTATTTGGGGAGCTGGAGGATATCACCTGGATGGTTTTGTCTCTTTCTATGTCTGGAAGGGGAGCTGAAGGCTCTGGAAGCGGAGGAGATATAAAACCCCCCCAAAGGGTGAAGCTATGTTGGTGTCCTCTTTTCCACCTTCTGCTCCCTCTCCCAACCACGTGTGCTGGGTACCCAGGCATGGACACCTACCCCAGACAGCCATGAAGATGGCAAACACCACTGTGGCCTCATTGTCAATCATGTGAGTGACCTGGAAGAAATGAAGGAAGAGTGTGATGGGGCACTGAGGTGCAGGGGCTGTGGCACCTCAGGGTCTTGCCATGCTCATCTCCCCTGAGATGGGTAAAGGTGCTACAGGAGGTCAAAATGCAGGAAGGTGATGGACACTGGGGCTTGTTGCTGGTAAAATATTCCATAGTGGTGATGGAGACTGTGATCCAGGGTGGGTCTTCTTTTTAGTGGTGCGGGAGCAGAATGAGCTGGGAGCGTTTCCCCATCCTTTACGTTGAGCCTGCCTTGGGAAGGGGTGTTCCCTACCTTGGCGTAGGTGCAGGTGTCAGAGAGGACCCAGAACGAGCAATTCTGGTCGCAGAGCGGGCACATGATGGTGTTGCTGGCGTCACAGATCTCCTTGCTGGAAGAAAGGAGGAGAGAAGCCAAGGGGGACTCAGAGCCACCTGCAGAGCTGCATGGGATGTGCATTTGGCATTCTCAAGGGCCTTACCTCACCTGGCTGGAACTGAAAACAGTAGTCCCAGCTATGACAGTTGCCAGCCCAGCCAGGGCAGCAAAAACCAGCAGGTAGGTGTACCAGCCCAGCCAGGCAAAGTATAAGGCCACCTTCTCTCCAAAATAGCACCTAGGAGGAAAGGTGAGGTGAGAGTTGCAGCCGAGGAGGAGATCAGATTTTGCAAATCACTAGAAAATGCCCATGGTGGCAGTATCTCAGGTTTTATGGTGTGGGGAGCAGGCTGGAGTCATGGATAAGAAATGACCTACTGACTGAGGAACTGGGAGTCCTGTATCCCAGAGGAGTTAACTTTGTGCCAGCTGTCAGAGGCGCACATCTATTTTAAGATCTCCCTTCTCTACCAGAGCCCCCTGGCAGGTTTGTGAAGTAACATGTTCTTTTTGCCCTCCTGCCTTTGCCCACGGAGTTAGTTTTCAAAAACAAGAGCTGTGCTCTTTCCTGGATTTTCATGTGGTTGTAGGAGCCCCATGTTGCCTTTACTGCCCCGAGTTCAGCCTCGGGCTGGGTGTGCAGCACTGATGCTCCATTACCACTTCTCTTGCCTTCTGAATGTGGCTGAAAACCAAACAGGTTCATTAAAGTCTGTACAGACATGGGGGTTGTTTCATGCTGCAGGATTAGCAGATGGAGTTTGGAGCCACAGGGATAACCCTCAGGCTAAGAGCTTTGGAAGCTGCAGAGGCAGCCCAGTGATTGTGAGAAGAGCCAGGTTCAAACTAGTGATTTTTAAGACAATGCAGGAGCCTGGCAAAGGGCATTGAGCTCTCTGGGTTTCAGGTGAGACCTCTTGGTTGGAAAGATCTGCCTCTTGTGCCTGTATTACCTGATCTCCTCAATTGGCTGTTCCTTAAATAGAACTCTCCAGCGAGCCCACTTCTTCTTTAGTATTTCCGTTATCTCCTCTTTCTGGAGAGCAGAGAAGTTGGTTGGATGCAGGAACATCACGGCACCCATAATGCCCTGCCCAGCTCTGAGGCAGCTGCCAGGAGCTTTGCCATGCCCTTCACCCAGCGAGCTCTTGGTGCAGCCCCAGTCACCCATAGGTCCCCCCCACCCCATCCTGCTCCCCCATCTCTCCTGGATTTTCCTCCCAGGCACTGTGTGCTTGGCCTCACCTTGTGCAACGGAAAGGCTGCCTCAAACACCTTCTTCTTCATCAGGTCATGCAGCTTCTCTGGGAGCAGAGCAGAAGGGCGAGGGTTAGGCTTAGGGATTTGGGGAGACGGAGCAGAGGAACTGCTGGTTCCTGCAGTGCAAATCTCCCAGCCTCTGGATGGAGCAGAGCTCCCTCCTTTTCTATTCTCCCCAGGATGGCAAGGTAGCTGGAATGCCAGTGCCCACCATGTGGCAGGATTCTTCCTGCAGATCCAGGCTGAGCATCACCCCTGTGATCCCCGTTCCCTTACCTAAGTCGGACGTCACAGTGTTCTGCAGGATGAAGTGCACGATCCGTATCCTGAACAAGGAGAAACTCTGGTTAAAGGCTGCTCTGGGATACAGACTTGTGTTGTATGGCTCAGGAAAACTGGGCAGAGAAGGGAGAAGGTGTGCATTAAAATCCAGGGAAGCAAGGGAGGGAGAAATGTGGGCAGTGAGAAGCCATCAGCTTTGCACGTGGGAGGCGAAGGAAGGTTCTGTGGAAAATGAAAAGCCTGGCACAGCTGTGAACCAAGCCGGAAAATGGATGCTGGTGTGGAGAACAGTGAGTGCAGGATGCTGGAAATCAGCTCAGCACCCACCTGGTGGTCACTGGGATGTCCTGGTGGGCACTGGAGTTTTGCTGCCTCCTGTCGGGGTTCCTCAGGAGACACTGGTATTTCCGGAAGATGTGCTGCGGGGCACGGACTCCATAAAAGAGCTTCGTGTCCTCAATTTTCTGGTGAGGGTAAGAGGAGGTTAAAACAGAGCCAGAGGGGCAGGGAAGGGCCAGAGGTGGAAGGGCTGGGGGCTTTGTGAGTCCTGGGGCTGGGGTCTCTCTTCGCTGGTTAAGCAAGTGGGTTATTTTCCAGCTCTGATATGGTAAACAGCTCAATGGTTCAGGCCTCTCCCATTTCCTGGGATGCAGGAGCTCAAGCCAGGCCAAGTATCTCCTGCCTTTTCCTCCCACAGTCCCTCACCTTGATGGTGAAGCCCTTCTTGCTCAGCTCATCCAAGAACTTCTTCCTCTTGATCTCCTTCTCGCTGCCCATTTCGTGGATGTCACTCACCAAGACAAAATCCCACTTGTCTTCATTCTGCCCACAAAACCAGCAGGGAATTATTAGGGATGGAAAGCTGAGAGCTCTCCTTCCTAGCTCCAGCCTCTCAGAGGTTTGGACCCTCATGGTGGCTGTGTAGAGGAGAACTGGGAATGAGCAGGGGAAACGGGGATTTGTCCCCTCTCTGAGCTGGGCTAGACTCGCTGCGAGTGCAGAAGGAGCCAAGCTTACCGGAGAGTCAAAGGGGTCTGTGTCCTCAACAGGAAATTCCCTCCAGGGAGTCAGCTGAATTTCGTCATGCTGAAAAGAAAACCAGTGAAGGGAAGGCTTCAGCAGGCTCCCTGGAAGATCCCGTGTTTTTGTCTTCCAGCAACCTTGAAGGGATGCCCAGGTAGAAAGGTAAGAGGAGGCTTGTGTGAAACCTTTTTCCAGAGATCACCAGTGAGGGGTCTCCCTGAGCCAGCCAGGGATTTGTGTTTAGGGATGCTGCAAGGACTGCTGCCCTGGGAGGGTGTGCAGCCTCCCCTAGAACTCATCCTGCCCAAGGGTGCCCTGGGGCTGTGAGAGATCTGGATCAGGAGAAAAAACTTCCCTCAGCTCTTTCACCTGATGCTCTGACATTTGTACTGGGGAAGTGTTCACCTTTCACCCTCTCTCTCCATGCTACAGTGAATTTTACAGACTTTAATCAGCCTTTTCCATTCGTCAGTTGTTCCTATCAGATAGGGCACTGTTGGCTTTTTGGGGAGGGTGGGGAAGGTAGTTTTAAATTCTGGTGAAGGGAGAGTGGAGCATGGACACTTGGAGGCTGGCACAACCTGCAGGAAAGCAGGTGAAAAAAGTCCTTGGAAAACATGTTGGATGCCTCAGGCTGTGGCCAAGCGACAGAGAGGGGAGGATGAGCTGTTGATTATAAAATCATAGAATATCCCAAGCTGGAAGGGACTCACAAGGATAATTGAATTCAGCTCCTGGCCCTGCACAAGACCACCCCAAGCATCCATGTGCCTAAGAGTGTTGTCCAAACACTGCTTGAACTCTGGCTTTTCCCTGTTCCCTTCCTGTGTGTCTGTGGCTCTGGAGAGAATGGCTGTGCAGCTCCCACCTTCCTGGTTACAGGTAATTACACTGAGACATCCAAGGGTGCAGCTCTGGGGGAGCACAAAGCAGGATATCATGGAATGGTTTGTGTTGGAAAAGACCTTCAAGCCCATCCAGTGCCACAGAGACACCTTCTACTAGACCAGGTTGCTCCAGCCTGGTCTTGGACACTTCCAGGGATGGGGCAGCCACAGCTTCCCTGTGCACTCTCTGCTAGGGCCTCAGCACCCCCACAGGGAAGAATTTCTTCCCAATATCCCATCTAATCCTGCTCTCCTTCAGCTTAAGCCATCAGCTGCCCCTGTGGGGGTTTTTTCCACCCTTTGATGTGACTCGTAGTGTGTCCCCACAAACAGTTACGCTGCTGTTCCCGAGGGAAGGTGACACAGCGCAGCAGCGGGAAGGAGCTGCCAGGGATGGGAATATTGTCACTCAGTGTCACCAGAGACACTGTGACCTGAAAGAGTGGCCAGCCAGACGAGTTCCTCCAGCTGTAATCTTGGAAGCAGAGCCGTGGTGGTGCAACTGTGCCCTGATGTAAGATCTGCATCCTGAGCTTTCACTGGAGAATGAGGCCATGGGAGCAGAGAGGCCAGGATGAGGAAAGCGCTGAAATGTTCTTCCAGATCCTCGCTCATGTGGATCAGCCAAAGCACAAGAGCCAGGAGGAGACTGACTGACAGGAAGGAGAAGCTAGAAGGCTTGAGAAGAGGGATGCTCTCCCCGAGAGGTGCTGTTGTAACAAGAGCCAGAACTTCTCTTGGATAAAAGGTACCCCAGTTTATAGCAAGAGGCAGAGGGAGGATTCTGGTCTTGTCATCTACTCTAACCAGGTTTTGGGGGGCAGGATTGGGTGCAGCAGTTCCCTGTATCCCTGTCTGAGCCCCTCCCTGGGCACAGAGGAGGGAGTGGGAGCCTGTCAGGGCTCTACCCTCTGCCAGTGCTCTGATGCTGGCATGGATCTGGCCTGGCACACTCTCCGCTGTCGTGTTGGCTCATTCCTGCCTGGCTGGTTTCTCTCAGCCTCCATGTGCACCAGCCTCATCCTGCAGCAATTCCCTGCCAGTGCCGCCTGTGATCATGGGGATGTGGAGGAGAAGCCATCCTTTGGGTACAGGGACATTTTGCAGTGTTCCTAATGCCACCTTGGCACACTTTTCCTGCTGCTGCTGTCCCCAGTAGAGCTTAAGATGAGGTGAAGGGACCTGCTGGAATCAGAACTTTCTGTTCCCAGGTGGCTCCCAACTCCAACACCTGCAGGCACAGTCCTTCTTGGGTGTCTGAGCATCCCAGCCAGCACGTCCACTTCCTTGGGTATAGAATCCCAGAATCCTGGAGTGGCTTGGTGGAAGGGACCTCAAAGCCTGTCCTGTTCCACCTTCTGCCATGGGCCCAGACACCTTCCACTGGCCCAGGTTGCTCCAAGCCTTGTCCAGCCTGGTATTGGACACTTCCAGAGATGGGGCAGCCACAGCTCCTCTGGGCAACCTGTGCCAGGGCCTCACCACTCTCACAGGGAAGGATTTCTTCCCAATATCCCATCTAACCCTGCCCTCTGGCAGTTTGAAGCCATCCCCCTTGTCCTGCCACTGCAGTTCCTGATGGGAAGGCAGGGATGTGTGGGCAGGGATAGCCACAGGGGACAGGGACTTTGGATTACTGCTACTTTCAAAACTAATTGTTTTTTTCCTGGGAATTAGGGATGCTGTCTGACAGTGGGTGCTGTGCTCTGGCCTCACAGGGCAGTGGGATCAGGTGCAGGTAAGGCCACCTGGGCTCTGCAGTGGTTGTACGAACCCTGGACTCTATCCCTGCTCTTGGGAAGGACAGTTTCAGTTTCGCTCCTTTCTGCCCCGTGGTTGGAACAGGATGTGGAGGTGCCGCTGTGCAAAGGTGTAAAAGTGACTGGCACAATGGGAAGCTGGAATTTTGATGTTGAAGAGGGTTTCCGTTGCCTCCAGGTGTATCACTGGTCCTTGTCCCCAGCCGGGTAACCCACTATCCTGAGTGTTCCTTTTGGGAAATGGCCACAGGCACCCTGTGTGCAGAGTCACCCGTTCGAGTAACTCAGGACAAGGACCTGGATAGGATCCGGCATCTTTGTTTTCCTTTCCAGTCATGGATTGGTGTGGGGTTGGGTGGTTCCCATCACACACACTGAGATGATCAAACTGCTCTTATCTCCAGGATGTTTCTTACACAGCTTCCCTTGGAGCACTTCCACCTTAGCCCACAGCTTCCTGAGAAGTGGGACAACCTTTGCTTGGACAGGCACACCCGTACCTTTACTACCTGCCCTGACTTTGGAGAGTTTGCCTGGCTTTTTCCAGGAAAAAACACACATATTTTCTTCCAAGTTAGAGAAAAAAAAAAAAGACCACAGCTCCCCCTCTGCCCTTGCTGTATTCCAGGTGCTCCTGGAACACCTGAGGCTGTCACCTCTGCTGTGCTCATTCCTAGGTTTACATAAGCTCCATCCATACCGTCCTTCTCTGATCCATGCTCCAGCACCTCTGAACTCTGGGACCAACATGTGGGGCCAGTGAGACCCCAGTGCACCTTGGGATGGTGCATGGGACTGGCAGCACATCCTGCTTTCCTTGTCACACACTCGTGGTAGGAATTTTGTACCTTAAAGGCCGAAAGCAGATGAGTGGTAGAGATTAGAGGTTAGTGTATCCTGGGTTTCCAAGCCAGAGGTTCTGAAAAGCAGCATCCTGGGAATATCAGGGCAGTTTCTGTTCCTACCTGCATGGTGAAGCAGAGAGCCTTCCTCGGTGCCCTTCTCTCCCGGAGCCCCTTGGAGCAGATCCCTAAGGAGCGGGCTGGCGGGCAGGAGGGGCCGGAGTGTCCTGGGCTCTCTCACGCTGTGGTTTCCTTCCCCAGCTCCTTTGCCCGAGGTCTCAGAGGTCTCATGTGAACCGAGTGGTGCTGTGACTTCCGTGTGAGACTCGTGCCTGCCTTGGGAGGGAGCTGCCTCTGCCTGGCAGCGGGCAGATATCAGAGGAGGCAAGGGAGCTGCCCTTCACCCTCGCCCAGAGGAGTGGCAAGCCCAGAACCGCCCAGCACAGGTAACAGTGCCGAGTTCCTCCTGCCAGCTCCAGGGCTCTGCTTCCCCCTCTGCCCCCCGCGGTGCCGGGGCCGTGTGCTGTACCCTGTGACATCCTCAAGAGGTGCCATAAACTGGCCAAAAGGAGCTATTAGCAGAAGCTCTGGAAAGCTCTAGAAATCTCTTCTTGACGCCTCACTGGTTGGTAAAACAGCTGTGGGAGCCGTGTGCTGTTTTCCCCCCATGTGTAATAGTGCTGTCAATCTGACCTTGAACATTTCCACAGCTTCTCTGGGAACCTGTGCCAGGGCCTCACCAGCCTCACAGGGAAGAATTTCTTCCCAATATCCCATCTAACCCTGCCCTCTGGCAGTGGGAAGCCATTCCCCCTTATCCTGTCACTCCAGGCCCTTGTCCAAAGCCCCTCTCCAGCTTCCTTGCAGGCTCCCTTCAGGTACTGGAAGGGGCAATCAGGTTACCCCGAAACCTTCTCTTCTCCAGGCTGAACAATCCCAATCCTCTCAGCCTTTCCTCATGGCAGAGCTACTCCATCTCTCTGATCAACTTGGTGTCTCTCCTCTGGACTCTCTCCAACAGGTCGATGTCCTTCCCGTGCTGGGGACCCTGGAGCTGGATGCAGTACTTCAGATGGGGTCTCACCCGAGCAGAGCAGAGGGAAAGAATCACCTCCAATCTGGACCTATGGCTTGGAACAGGGAATAACTCTTATTATAAAAAGTGCGTGAAAAGGTTATGTGTAAGCCAGGTCTTGCCTTACACCTGTTTTCTGGGGGATTGTTGCTTTCATTCACAAATAAGAAGAGCATTTCCTGGGAATAACAGGAGGGTCAGTAACTGCTCTGGATTCCCTTGTAGTCTCCAACAGCATTCTTGTGGGCTGCTATAAAATAAACTAAGTCTTGGGGGTGGTAATCCAGCTGTGTCCTGCTAGGAAAGGCAGCCAGCATTTTCAGAGTGATGCTCCCATTTAAGCCACTGTCACCGTGTGGCTTTGCCAAGTGCCTTGAACAGGTGCCAAAACAGACCTGAGGATGATCGGGGGAAAAAAAAAAAGAGTTGTCTTCCCAATGTCGTGCTGCGTGTGCAACCAAGGTGTGGGCAGACCTTTAGCCTTCCAGGGTGATCCACGGGCTGGGAGCAGAGAACGGGCTTTATCTCTGGGAGCATGTGTGTGTTTACCCAGAGAGAGTGAAGCCCTGTCAGGCGGTGCTTTCCACCCGACCGCAGAGCAAAGGCCTTTGCAATGGGAGCGCTGCCATGTTCCAGGGAAACGGGGTTACCTGTGGGAGGAACAGCTGTGGCACTCCTCCCACACTCCTGCTTCTCCCTCCTGAGAAAGGCTCAGCTCTCCGGACAGCCCAGGAGTTCGTGCACCAGCAGCAGTCCCGAAAGCCCATGGGTGTCACCAGCCAGTGGGTAAGGTGAGTCTGTGCCTGCAGGTTGGCTTTGTCCGAGGTACATCCAGCCTCTGCAGTATGTCTCGTGGCATTGCTGCTGCTGCTCCTGTTTAGGAGGAATTTGGTTTTGCCTGGGCAGATTTAGCTGCTTTTGCAGCAAGGCAGGTGAGCAGGTCGATGCTGTCCCTCTTCCAGTGCTTCCCTCCCCTCCTGCATTTGCTGCTCTCGGGTGACTGGGGCTGAGGACGGCAGCAGGAAAAGCTGAAATTGGGGAGGGAGATGTTGCACCTGCCAGGCTGTTGTGAAAAATCCTCTTGAGACACAAGATGTTGTGGAGCTCTGACTTGTACCTGTACCAAGGTATTGCAGCCACACAAACCCTGTGTGAGCAGAGGAAATTATTTAGGATATGATCATCTCTGTGGCTACTGTGTTGGTCACACACCCGAACCCACTGGGCTTCAGCCGCCTTGGGTAGTGGTTTCACCTGCACTGAGTGTTGGCAGGGAAGCTCCAGGAGCACTCCCTGACCTGTTAGTCCTGGCTGGATGCGGAGAAGATCATTCCCACCTGAGGAGACTGCTGAAGGGTTTTGTGTGTGAAACCACTGCGGCTGGATAGAGGCTGCCTGTCCACCTCCCACCTGGCAGCAATGCTTTTGGACAGGGAGCTCGTCTTCCAAGGGTGCAAAGGCACTGATTCAGGATGGTGCTAAGATGGCAGCAAATGTCTGTGTTCTCTTGTAAAATGGGGGTGTTTTCTCCCAAATCCTGGTCTGCTTGGATCCGTGGGTATCCCTGGAGCTACAGTCAATATGTTAGAGCAGAGGATGTGGTTTGGGGTGAAGCCCTGCTTGTAGTTAAAGTACTGTGTGCTCATTCCAAGCAGGGAAGGCTTAGACTGGGTATTAGGAGAAGCTTCTTCCCCTAGAGGGTGGTTGGGCACTGAACAGGCTCCCCAGGGAATGGTCACGGCCCCAAGGCTGCCGGAGCTCGAGGAGCGTTTGAACAGCGCTCCCGGGCACAGGGTGGGATTGTCGTGGTGTCTGTGCAGGGCAGGAGTTGGACTGGATGATCCTTATGGATCCCTTCCAACTCAGGACATTCTGTGATCTCTTGGAACAAGGTGAGTGCCTCCAGCTCTCACAAAACATAGTGGGATGTGCAGGAGAGAGTGTTTTGGGCTCGAGGGGTGGGGGGATTGTGCAGCAGACAGAAATGTCCTTTATCGATCCCAGAACTGTGCTTTGCTGGGGACTGCCCGCTCCTCGCCCAGCCCGCTGCTGCCCTCCTGTGGCCAGCACCGTTATTCCACAGAATCCGAGAATCCTGGAGTGGTTGGGATTGGAAGGGACATTAAAGCCTGTCCGGTGCCACCCCCTGCCATGGGGGCAGGGACACCTTCCACTAGCCCAGGTTGTTTCAAGCCTTGTCCAGCCTGGCCTTGAACACTCCAGGGATGGGGCAGCCACAGCTCCTCCGGGCATCTTGTGCCAGGGCCTCCCTGCCCTCACAGGGAAGGATTTCTTCCCAATATCCCATCTAACCCTGCTTCCTTTCAGTATTTCATAGAACTATGGAATAGCTTGGGTGAGAAGGGACCTTTAAAGGTCATCTTGATTATTTGCCGTCCTGTAAATGTTTCCTCTAAGTTCTTTCCCTGTTTCATTTCTCTGCTCCCGCAGGACTTTGCCTTCCCTCCACACAGTATTCCTGGAGCTTGCTGTCGTGCCAGGATCTTTCCAGAAAGCTGGAGCTCCCCGCCTGCCATCCGGGATCAGCATGGCGCATTCCGGACGAGGAGCCTGACCAAGGTAATTTGGGAAGGGTTGAGGTGTTTTAGAATTCTTCAAATCCGAGGGCACAGGGGCACCCTGCAGGCACCTCCAGCCCTGGCCGGATCCTCCGTGTGGGAACGAAAACCTTTGCCAAGCAAAACACATTTTTATTTTGCCAGCAGAACTGAGGTATTTAACAGATAATTCAACGTTTCATCGCACAAGCACGCGGGAATCGGGACAGCCACGGCATATCAGGGATGGGACCAACCGGAATCCCCAACGTGGGGCACTCGAGAGCCGCACGGCAGCCGGGCACAGGACACTTTTCCCTGCACAATTCCTATGCGAGTGTGCAGAACGAAGGCATTTTTTTTTCATTCGCGCTCTTTGGTTGCCCTGAGGGACTCGGGGTCCCCCCCTGAGGGGCGGCGGCGGCTCCTCCGCCCGCTCAGGGCGCCGCCTGGCGGTCACGAGGCCAGAGGGGATGGGGAAGGGGGGAGAGAGGCCACGCGGTTGCCACGGCAACGGCGGGGACGCCCCGCCCGGCCCCGCCCTCCCCGGGACCGGCCGCCCCGCGCACGCGCCGACGCGGGGTCGCGCGCACGTCGCGTCACGCCTCCCGNGAGTCCGAGGTGTACGACGACGGCACCAACACGTTCTTCTGGTGAGAGACGCCGGGCATGGCCCCCACCCTCCTAGGGGCTCCGCGTGGGCCAGGGGGAGCCCTAAGGAATGGGATATGGGGGTCCCCGAAGGAATGGGATATGGAGGGAGCCCTAAGGAATGAGATATCCGAGTTATCTGCTACCCGTTATCAGCTGTTTACGTGTCTCTGCTGTCGCCGATACCGGTGCTGGAATCGGCTGCAAGTGTTTTCCCGGTGTGGCGCTACCGTTAATTGCTTCCTGGCAATGTGATGGGGATTCAGGGCTGGCTTTTGGCGGTGGCACCTGCTTTCCCTGTCTTGGTCCCTACCTTTCCAGGAGCAGGACCCTTAGGGCTGACCCCGACGGCTTGTCCCTCCTGGTGGGTGCTCCGGAGGTGTTTTTCAGCACCTTGGGAGCCCACCGTGTTCGGGCAAGCATTGCTGCCTGATTCCAGTTATCAGCAGTGTTCATGTGGACCCCACCTCCTCTCTCTTAATCTTGGAAGAGGCTTTTTCCACCCGTGTTCGTGATCCTGGCAGAAAGCTGAAGTTGTGCCCCACTCCTGCTGGGCAGGTGTTGTGTATTTTTGTGTGTCTCAGTCCATAAAGCAGGTGCAGAAACCCACGGCTGGTGGTGTTGGGCCAGCGGAGAAAATCAGCTTTTTGTTAAAGTCAGTCCTTGCAGGAAGAGGTGTGTTTGTACCTGGAAGAGTGCTCCTAAATTCTGGCCTTGCTGGAGTTGTTCCATAAATCTCCTCAGCAGCATGCGTGTGTGTAGGTACAGGGTTTTTTCCGTGTGTTAAACACACGTCCCTTTCCATGAAGGAAACCAAGCTGACGCTGAAGACGCTCGTTTGGAATACGAGCCGAGGGCGATGGGATTTGGCTGGAGCCTGGCGTGGAGGAGTGGGAGGGGAGGGCACTTGGCTCTCACCCTGCCAATCTGGGCAGCAGCGGAGCCGAGGGTGTTGATCCCGATGAAGGAGGTGACATTCCTGCCAGTGCAAGCTGCAAAGGAACACTGGGATGCTGCTGGATCCCGGCGGGATCTTTGCGGAGCCCTGACGCGTGCGGGTGTAGCTGAGGGACATCGTGATCTTGGGGACAAAAGGACCTTTCCTGGCTGGCACACCACATGTAGGCTGAGCAAATCGCAGGATCACGGTTCCAACCTTTAAATGGAAAATGGGTAAAACTGTCCTTGCCTTACTCCCTCGTTAAGGTGGCTCTTGCCAGCTGTTTTGTGAAGCCTTAAAATAGCTGCTTTTGCTGTAGAATCTTGCCTCATTGCACCTTTTTGTGGTGGTGACAGGGCTGTCACCCTAGAATGAATGCTGTAATGCAGTTAGTGTGTCCATGTGGATTGTTCCTTTGGAAATCTGAATATGCCTTGTTCTCTCAGGAGCTTCCCTGTGTTGGATGGCCCCTTCCAGGAGGGCAGTGTGGGAAAGTGTGTTCCTTAACTTCCCTATTTATCCAATTTTCTTTTCCCTAGTAGCTTGTGCTGGCAGCCAGGAGTTTAAACACCTGGAAAAGTCCCAACGTTTTTCCTTGTGTTACTTTTGCCTTGTACATGTTAGGGTATTCTTTGGCAATGACTCAGTTTCTACCGTGTCCAAGAATAAAGGTTATCCAGAGGAATGATTTTCTTCTTGTGACCCTTGGGACTCCTCTCGTGCTGTGGAGGTGGCCGCGGAAAAGGGAAATTTTTAAGAGTGGCTGCCCTCTGACTTTGGAAAAATATGGAATGCACCTTCTCTTTGGAGTTCAGGAGTTAGGGATAAGGTTACTCGTGTGGCTCGCTCCTTTTGGGAAAATGAGAGGGTTTGGGATCTGTGGACATGGAAATCATTCCAGGAGTAGTTTAATTTGTAGAGATGTTTCTTCTACTATAAATGTAGTCCTTGGGAAAGGTGGAGCTTCCTAGCTGGCTTCCTGCTCTTCAAAATCTGTTCGAAGCTTTGGAAAACCACTTGTGTGCTAATATCTCTGCTCTTATTCCATATAAATGACTTGGAGCTGGAAAATACTCCCTTGTGGGAACCTGCTCAGTCAGCGTAGTCTGACAGCTCCCTTTGCCATTAGGAAATGGCCAAGGGAAGGGAACAGAAGGAAGCTTTCTGAGGCAGATCAGTGGTTTCTGTATCATTTATCCCTGAACTGATTTCCTAGCAGAGAGCTGGGAATGCCAGGCCCGCCTGGCAAGCCACTGGAACATGTTCCCTGTTGTTTCCAGCACCTTGGATTGTTCTTGTCTGTATGTCTCCAGCAGGACTTTTTGCACAAAGCCACTCTTGTTTTCGGGTCATTTAGTTGGATGTTGTGTACAGTGTTGTCCTAAAATTTCTGTGGATATTTCGTAGCTTGTCTTTAACCAAAGATTTTCCAGGAAAACGTCCATCCAGTCTCGGTTTGAGGATGTTGGGAGGTACCAGATGCACCTTTGCCACTGCATTGTGACTCTGTGGGTTAATTGCTTTTTCAAAGCCTTACTTTAATTTGAATTTCATTAGCTTTAATGTCACCTTTTCATTATTAACGTGTTTTATCTCTCACACTAATAACCTCATGTTGCCAGCATGTGGATGTGATACTAATTCCTGAGGTCATGGTGTGGTGGCAGAGATCTGTGGAGCTC
The DNA here is from genome assembly GCA_013397755.1 of Cnemophilus loriae. NCBI lineage: Eukaryota > Metazoa > Chordata > Aves > Passeriformes > Corvidae > Cnemophilus > Cnemophilus loriae. The sequence goes on from VZTF01007449.1 coordinate 60,683, forward strand.
AGGACATTAAAATTAATAAGAAAAGAACTAAAAAAGAGGGAATGGCAGTGATTCTATAGGCTAATGGCAGTGTTTGTAGGAATTATTTCTACCTTTTTGTGCAAAAAGCCTGGAATTTGCAGCTAAGGAAGAGGCAGCCCCTGCTGGCAAGTTCCTCTTGGTGTGTTCAGTGTTGTGACTCTTCCCAGATGGCCTGGGAAGTGAGGATGTATGTGGGCAAACCAGCTGGTGTTGGAAAGAAGGGATTGGTACTCAACCCAAAACATTCCTTACCCATTCCTTGTGGAGGTTACTCTTATCTCTGAAATATCCAGGATTTGCGAAGGGCGGTCTGGAGGAAGAGGTGGGGATTTATCCGGAAGAGAGATTAGGGAGGTGGAATATCCACAGATTGGCAGGAGCTGCTCTCTGTGCCCTCTCCTGAGGGATGGCTATGGCACTTCCAAGGCAGCATTCCTTGAGTTTGCTGGGAACTGAACACTGGATTTTTCCCTGCTTTAACGGTGCCATGCCGAGCCACGCTGCCCGCTCAGGATTCACCACACTGGAGCAGAGGACCATTGCTCCAGAGTCCTGGGTCACCCTGCCATGTGTTTCCAGCATGTGGGAATGCCCTGGGCAGGGCAGAGAGCAGGGACATCCAGGCCTTGTGCAATCCCGCTGAGCCACGTTTGCCAGCTGGTCATGGATGAGAGGGCCTGTGCCTTGGGAATTGAGTTATGGGGATGGCATTGCCCTTTACTCAAAGGAAGGGGTTGCATAGTTCTGCCAAGTAAGCTGGAAGTGTGGAAGAAATATGTTTGTGGAGAGGGCTTGTGAGAGTTCAGTGCCTCACCTGGACATCAGTTTTCTGTATTGCTTTTTTTTGTAAGCACATTCCCAAAGTTTTAAGGAGAATAGGGAAAAATGTGCTCGAAGAGTTTTACCTGTAATTCCCCGTCACCTGTTCCAGTAGAACTGCTCTAAACTAGCTCCTGAGACACAGATTTCCATAGGTTTAAACAAAAAAAATATTTAATAATCGAAATAGGGCATTTGTGGAACTTGCAAGCTCTGTAGAATTGATGGAAACTTTGGTAACTTTGGGAACTCGGTCTTTCCTCCTGATTGGAAGGAAAACCCGAGATTTGCTGAAGCTTTGCTGTTGACCTATGGTTCTGGCTCTCTGGAGGTCTGTGTTCCTGGGCTTCTTTGAGGAGATGGCAAGGAAAAGGCACGTTGCTATTTTGGAGTGTCACAAGTTCGTACAGAAATTTAATCGGCGTCGGGTGACTTCAGGGATGTGCCGAAGACATACGGCTGCTCTAAGAATAGGGACTGTTTTATTGACTCTGAGAGTTTAGTCAGATTTTAAAACATCACTTAGAGCTTAAAACCAACAGGGATATTTGTATGGTCGGGTTTGAGTTGAAGTTTTCCAAACCCTCCATCTATCCCCAACAGATGGCCTGTTAATTAAAATTTTTATTTCAAATGTGGTTAGTTTTAAATTGGTATTAATTTTTGTTGTATTTTCGTGTGCCTTATTCTTCACACAAACCCTCGGCTGCTTTTGGAGGAAAGGGTTTGTTGTACTATGTGCCGTATTTTCTTAGAATTCCCAGGTGATGTGTTGGTTTATGAAGGGTACAGAGCTTTGGCATCCATTTAAAAATCTCTTTCAGGAATGGTTTAATGAGTTTGCCATTATTTGGAATAAAGAATTAAATAATGAAAAAGCCACTGATGGGACTAATTGGGTTTGCTGACAGATCCTTTCACCAGCAGCTGCAATTAATGTAACTTTTTTAACCCAAGGGGCAAACTGGACTGGCTCTCCTTTGGAATTTTGTTCCACTTAAGAGGACTGACCAAAATATTAATAAATAAATTCTTTGCATTGTGTTCCAGTGATTGTTACGGTGTTTAATGGAGTTGTTGCATCACTGGTGACAAACAAGCCGTGGATAACAAGGGTGCGGTCCTTGCTTAAACTGATTTTAATTTGTGGGAGATTGAATGAGGCCGTGGGCTGCCTGCTTCTGGGTGTTACTCTCCTTACCACCCAAGGAGCTGCCAGAATCTCCCAAAAATTGAGATACTTAAGCAATTTCCTTACATCATTTCTGTCATAGACTCCAGTTGGAAAATAAAAGCGCTTGTAGTCATTTCCTTGACAGACCTGCAGTGTCTCAATGTGACAGGAGAATGACTTACCATGAAAAAGAGAAGTTGGGATCAAACTTAATCCCATTAACTGGGAAAAGAAACCTGCTTTTTTGTGATCTGCAGTGCAGGAAAGCTTCACTTGCTCTCACTTGGTGTTTGAATTAGCAGGGCAAGGGCTTTTGTAAAAACAAACCTGATTTATTTCATTTCAATCTCCCAGGGCTTGAGTGGGGAAAGAGCCAAATGTGTGGTGCAGAAAGGCAGAAAAACAAGCCACTTAATGTTCCAGCTTTTTGACAGTTTAGGATTTGTTGTGAGTTTTCTTTCTGGCCTTAGACATTTTTGCACTCAGGTACAGCAGGCACTGTAGAGTTTTTGGTGTGAAACCTCCCAGATCTGGCTGCAGCTTGTACCCTCTTTGCTTCGGGCATGTCGCCCAAACTCCTGTGTGTAACTCTAAGGGGAAGATTCCCAGCTTAGCTCTTTTCAGCCTCCCAGGCTCCAGGCCAGGAGAACATAAGCCTTTCCATGTAATTCCTGCCTTGCTTACCTTGCTGGGATGTTCTTAGCTCACCTTCCCCTGGTTGTGTTATTTTAAAGTGTGTGTGGAGATGAAAACAATCCCCTTGTGCCGTTAAATTCATCCTGATCACTCAGACAAGCCCTTCCTTAAGGAGACCTGCTCCTTTTTGTGGAATTTTATTTTATTTTTAAACTCCCGAGCTGTGGGAAGACATGGTGTACATCCGTATCTCCTGGCTTTTTTCCCCCCTCTGAGGTGGATTTGTGTGGTGCTGCGCTCCCTCTCATTGCTGTGTCACTGCTCACAGCTCTCTGGCAGAGCTGCCAGCTTGCTCTTTCCAGAAGTCAAGCCCATCTCCAGAGTCTTTCATCCCAGCTCCCAGAATTCACGCTGCGCCGGAAGCACCTTTACCTTGAAAACTTGCTAGGAGGAAATCTGGCAGCAGCTGGAGGCGAAAGCTGACCTACAAGGAAAGTGATGAGAGAGCAGCCTCTTGTTTCTCCTTAGACAGGGCAGCTGGTTGGGTTTCAGGCTGTGGCACCAAAAGTAAATGGGAAGTGGGATGCGTGGGGCTCCCCGACACCTCCCCGACATCTTGTCCTGCAAGATCCTCATGGGGAGGAGCACAGCTAAATCATCCTTGTGCTGGTAGAGGGGTTTCTCGAGGTGTTTATCCAAGGGAGGACGTGTAATAACTGATTTTTTGGCGGTTTACGGGATGCTGAATGCATTGAAAAAGCAGCTGACTTGGTGTGGGTGTTCAGGTGGTGAAATGGTAAGGTGGGATTTCTAGATTTGTTTTCATAGCCTGTTCAAAAATAAACAACGGTGTAACAATTATATATAATACATAATATATATATGTATATATATAAAACTATACAAAAATATGTATAACTATGTAACAATATAACAATACAATAATGAGTTTCAAAACCAAACAACAAGACGAGGTATAAGATACAAAAATAACCTTGAGTTCACCTAACCTTTTTGGTGTTGGCAATAGAATCCATTCATTGTAAACGCGGTGAGCAGGAACGTGGTGTGATTGGAGCGTGGGTTCCGTGCCTGCTGTCCTGGGAGAGGCCAAGGTTTAGTTTTCCAGCTCCTTCAGGATCCAGGGCAGGCCACACGTGAGCGCTGATGGCTGAATCACCTGTCCTGGCACCTGGGAAGATGCAGCTGCCAAGCAGGAGCTTGCGGCTCCCGAGCCTTTCCCTGGGTTTTGGCACACTGATTCCTTGCTAGTTCTGGAAGTACTTGTGGGTGCTTGTGTTTTTCTCCTGGAGCTGGTGGTCCGTGTCCTCGGGACCGTGAGGAAGGAGAGCCTTCAATGCCAAAGTCTGTTCTGGCAGGAGCAGAAGAGGATTGTGTCTGCTTATGAGGTATTGCGCGTGTTCCCAGTGCGATTGCAGGGATGCTCTGGAGTACGTGGGGTTTGGAGTAGGGTGGAATTTTCGTTCTGTAGCACCCTTTCCTTGACTTCCAGAGCAGTTTTGGGTGGGTTGCTGGGGGTTTTTTTAAAGGTAAGTCAGTGGATGGTTTGGAAATTCCAAGGTTTATTGTGCACTGCACTACCTGAATATACAAACCTTGGCATGACATGGAAATGGGATGTGAGCTGCTGTTACAAAAGAATATATAAAGGAAATGGAAATAGAGACAAATGTGTCACATACAGACACTTTCTTTTGCAGGTTTTCTCCTCCCTAAGCTTCCTCTTTATATATGGTTTGTTTTATTAGTTTGTGTTGAGGGCTGTTGTCCTCTAAACCAAAACTTGTGGCTTGTCCTTTGGCCTTACATGGACAGAGTTCTTGTGCTTCCTATCTGGGGCCACAGGAGTTTCCCAATGAAAACAGTAAGTGGCTTCTCATTAGGAAAGGAATTTTCAACTTGAAGTGAGAAAAGATGTGGACATTGTAAGAATATTCCCTGTGTGGTGATCAGTGGGTGTAGGGTATGAGTGTCACCTGGCTGGGTGTGCTCTGCTCGCTCTCCTTCCGTAGAATCACAGAATCCTGGAATAGTTTGGGCTGGAAGGAACCTTAAAGCTCATCCAGTCCCAAGGGCAGGGACATCTTCCGTTGGCCCAGGTTCCTCTAAGCCCAGTCCAGCCTGGCCTTGGACACTTCTGGGGATGGGGCAGCCACAGCTTCTCTGGGCAACCTGTGCCAGAAGAATTTCTTCCTGGGTGCTTCACCAAAATCCATATAAACCTACAGACTCCCATGGATGGAGACGTTTTACTGCTGTGGAACAGCTGTCCAGCTTTGCTGACGTGGCTGTTCCCACAGAAACCCCTTGTGCTAAGTGCACTGAAACTGTAGGAATCCCTGGAAATCCAACATCTCGAGGTGTCATCAGAGTTCTTACAGTAGCAACTGTTCTCTTTTAGAGATTATAAAAATAATAAATTTAATGACTAGTTTTTCTTGTGTAATTCCCATGTCTGGAGTGAATTGCCTTTGTTTGTTCTCAAGGGCCTGTTCCCTCAGCTGCAATTTTGAGTAGTAGGCTGTGAAATAGAGCAGCACTGTCAGGTGTGGACCTGCCAGACCTGGGGAGACACCTGGAGCTGTTTAGATCCGTGTGTTTGCACTGGGTGCTGGTTTTTTCCAAGCTGCTCCTCATCGCATCCACTGCCACTGGAAGTTGTGCTCTGTGTGCCCTGCAATACAGAAAACCTCAGTATTCCTGACTGCTGGCCATGGTTTTGGCCTCCTGAGGCCACACTGGCAGGGGGAGATGCGAGTTTTCCTGCTTTTTAATGTCAGTTTTCTCTGTTCTGAATTTCAGGAGAGCTCATACCCTGACAGTCCTGTTCATCCTCACGTGTGCGCTGGGCTATGTAACCCTGCTGGAAGAGACTCCCCAGGACACGGCCTACAACACAAAGAGGTGAGTATCTGAGGAGTATCTGAATATTCCCAGGTGTGTTTTGGAAGATGGACCTCCAGTGACCCCTCCACTCCCTTGTGGAAGTGCCTGTTCCCTTAGGGAGTTACAAAACCAGTCATAAGTCCATAAGCTCCTCTGATACTGATCATTGAATTTAATTTCTAATCAGTTTAGTGTCACTGTCAGGCCTCTGGCTGCTTTGTAGTGTGATTTAAAGCAAAATACAGACTCTTGCTAAAGCCTCCTGGCTGGGTTTCTTTGGCAAGGGTTCTGCCTCTGTTTCTCAAAATAGCCTTTTCTTAAAAATAATCTTTCATTAAAATAACCATCATTTTGAAATGCTGAGAGCTGTGACTAAATTTTTCTGGCTCAAGTGCTTTTTGTAAAATTCTGTTCAAGATTTCAATACAAATCCTTGTTTGTTGTTGAAAATTGCTGTGAGAACGTGTAGCCCAGACAGAAGCTCTGGGGAAATAAGAATGAATCTTACATGTGTGGTCAATTCCTGCTGTAATTTAAACTGATTCAATGTGGTTGAATTCCTCCCCTTTTAAAGTACAGTAGGGAAGAAAAACGAGGGAGGAAAGTGGTGTTTTAAAAAGCTAAGTATGTTTTAAAAATATGCTGTGAAGCATCATTGCTAGAAGCAAGAAAATAATTGTTTTCTATCAGTCTGGTTTCTGAAATTCAATGAAATTTTTCCCCTTGCTGTTGAAGGGTTTTTTTCCTCTTTTTGTACATTTCTGAAAGGACTCAGGATATAGCATCCATTGTCCTGGAGATGCAGGAATTGGGGTATTTCCTGAGATAATCTTGGTTGTTGTTCTGGCGGTTCCACAATGCCTGGGGCTGAGGGAACTCAAGCTGTGCCCCACTGAGGGCTGGGATTTCACACGTGGGGGTGACATGGGACAAGCTGGAAGGTGTCTAGAGCTGGGAAAGATTCTGGAAGGTTTCTGTGTGAACAAATGCTATTTTATTCCCAGTCATAATGAGGGAGGCCAGGCTGGAGGTGTGGTGTGGCCTGGAGTGGCCACTCAGAATTGGGAAGGGGGAAAGCTGAAAGAGAAGTGGTGACACATCCTTGGGGAGTAATGCAGGGCTAAGTGGATATTCCACTCAGTGGAATATCTTATTATTGAGCTTAGAGCCTCAGCTACCCTAATCGAAGCAAACCCAGGGAAGATTAGTCAGCAGGTGGATCTTTCTCTCAGGAAACATGAGTTGTTGTCTGCTTATCTAGTGCCCAGTTGTTAAAATCGATTTACAGCATCATGCCAGGGAAGGGACAGCAAATGGGCTTTGCTCACTCCTGCAGCTCTGCAAGGTCTTGGCGCAAAAATCCCTGAAAAGCAGCATCCTGAGGCTTGGACATGATCTTCCAAATATTCCAGGTTTCATATATTTAAGTGTGTCTCTGAACGAAAGGAGGCGTTTCAGAGCAGGGTGAGATGGCCACAATGTGCGTAAATATATCCGTAGCCCAGGTTATCACAGATTTTGTGGTTTTGCTTCCGTAATTTAAAATCCCTTATCCTGCCCCAAGACCTTTGTCAGTCCTAGTGTGGAGCTGTTTTGTAATGTGATTCCAAGCCCCGTCCAGCACGAGGCTGTCCCTGTGTGCCGGTATTCCACAGGAACAGTTGGTTCCTAATGACCAGGAGGGGTTTTGTCACCAGGGAGCAGAGTCTGGAGCTGTCATGGGGTTTTATTTCCACCTTCTGCACACTGACAGTGGAGCAGTGTCTGGGGTAGGTGCTAAGCCTAAATACACACTTCCAAAGGCTCCAGCCTCCTTTGTTTCCGTGCCCTGGCTGAGGTGCCCCTGTGAGCTGCAGTAGGTGCTCAGAGCAGTAAATTGAGGTGAACCTCACAAATTTGCTGTCTCCGTTTCCTGGACTGGAGTCATGTGATGGTCCCACCTTCCCCCCTGTAAAATCAGGATTATGTCACCCTATAAAAGTGCTCCGTCCGGTCACTGGCAGGAGCAGGGTGAGAGGTGGATTCATGGAATCACTCACAGGAAAAGTGATGGACAACGCCCATATTAGAGCAGGAACCTCTGAGCTCACGGGGTGTGGTCTCTGTGGCTGAGATTGGTGTTTGCATCTGTTGCAGGACATTTTCCTTCCTGCAACGGGGCAGGGCAATGAAACAATTAAAGGAGGATTGGGGTTTTTTTAAGATAATGTTTGCGGGAGCGTTTTATACGTAAATGTAGTCAGAGTTCATTGGGATCACACACGTGATCAAGCTGCCTCTGTGGAAAGAACAGCGGAACGTTTCCTTTGTTAGGCAAGGAGAGATTGTGCTGTGAACCTGTCTGATCCGTGAGAGCTTTATTCCCACACTTCTTCCGGCCATGGAAGAGCCCATCCTGACTGACAGCTGTGACATTCTCCTCTGTTCAGCCTGGACTGAGCTCCAGCTCTAAGAGTAGTCAGATAAACACTGAGCACCCACTCTGCATACCATGGAAGAAATCCACAGCTCTCAAATATTTGGAATGCTGAGCAGGGTGTCTTGTGTGGGAAAAAAGTTCATTTTTCTCCATAAAAACACTTTCAGGTTTAAAAACACTGGTGTGCTTCGGGGTTGTACTTTGAATTTCCAGCTGGGAAATGTCTCTCCTGAGATGCTTTTTTTGCACAGCTTTTGGCAATCCCTGCCTTCCATGGCGACAGATCCAGGGTTGCATGCTGATCTCCTGCTGCTGTGGCTGAGCACCCACAGGGAAATGGAGGTAACAGGAGGCCAGAGCCCTCTGCCGGGGCTTGTGGTACCCCAAGGGGGTTGTACCAGCTGTGCCAGCATGGATCTAGCCCGGGAAGGGACAGGGAGTGGGAGCTGGCTCCTTGAATCCCAGGACAAAGGGCCAGACACAGCTCCTCATTGTCCTGTGTGTCTGAATCGACTCTCAGCACAAACAAGAGTTTGTTTGTGCTGATGGAGCTGCTGCCAGGCTCACCCTTTTTTTTTTTTTTTTTTTTAATTTGGTTAAGTGCTAAAATGATTTTTGTGGGCACACTTTGCTATTTTGTGCCTTCCTGATTCGCTGCTCAGGAAAATCCATTGGCTGTGTCCAGCCAGGTGAGGAGAGGAGAACCCCTCTCCGGTGCTGGAGCATTCCTGCCTCAGGCCAGGCTGCTGCTTAGGCATTGGAAGCTTCCTAAGAAGGTAGATTAATGATGTTAGGGAAAATGTAGTTACCACTGAGGAAAAAAAATATAATGGAGCTGGTGTGGTTATTTATGCAAATTTGTGATTTGCTTCCAAACTTCCTGTGGTGAACTTGAAGTAAATGAATATATCTGGATCCCCAGCATATTTCAGCACAGCTGCTCTTGGGCTGAGAGTGGGTTTTAGAGGAAGGAGCACGGCTAAGCTCCTGTGGTGATTTGGATCCAGGATTTGAATTCCAGCTTTGGGGAAATAACCCTCCCAAGGCCCAGAGCAATGGTCTGGACCCCTCAGTTCATGGCTGAGCAGGAATGGGATTGTCACACCACACAGGACTGGAGCTTCCAGATGCAGCCAGGGACTCAAAATGCAGAATATTCTCATTATTGGAGGTCAGCTGAAAGGGTTTTGCCCTCCAGATCTTTGGAAATCGCCATGGAACTGTCTATTCAGAGATCCATTCAGCAGCTAATTCTGGTGTGCTTCCCAGTGTTTAAAGCAAGCAAAATAACTGAGTTACATCTGTTAACTAAACCCCATTTTTATTTTCAGGAAGCACAAACATTTATACTCAGAGGTGAATGTTACAAAATAGTTTTTGTAAGTCCTTTAGCTGAAAGATTTTTTGACATGTTTAAAGCATGATCAGTCTCCTGTTGCTTCTGGTTTGTAACATTTTCTCTCTAGCAGCAAAATTATTGGGTATTTTGTGTGGCTCCTGCAGACTGAGCCATTTTACTTCCAGTCAGGGGTTGCATCATTTACTGCAAACGTGGAATGAGCTCTTTCCCAGTTCTCCATCCTTTCAGCTAGCTCTTAAGCAGGTGACGTGAGACAGCAAGCAGGATCCAGTGGGAGTTGTGGTGTAGTAAAAAGAGCATTTTTGGATTGGTTTATGCCATTTAATCCATTAAAACTAAAGGAACATGTCCAGGGTCGTGGGTCTTTGGTATATTTGGGCTCCTGGTCTGATCATTTATTTTTATTTGAAATCTCTCTTATGTTCCTTAGGCTCTGTGTTATGGTTCCAGCTCTTGAAATAGCAGCAGTGCTGGTGTGGTCTGGAAAGCTCCTGCTTGTCTATGGTTGGTTAAGAAGCTGTTTTGGAGTGGTGACAAGTCTGACAGCTCCTTTTTAAATTCCATGGAAATCTAGTGGAGCAGTGAGAGCTCTCTCACTGCTGAATCCTACGTGTCTTTGTGAGCCAGTGGGAATAAAAGCTGCTCCCAGACACAGGGAAATGTTTGACTCGCTGTGATCTCAGCCTTTTATTGGCTGGTTTTTCTGGATGATGTCTGGATCCATTTAAGATGGACACATTCAGGAGTTAAAAAACAGGGGCCAGACGTTTCTCACATCAAAGAACAGAATTTGCAGTCTCAAGAGGAGGATGAGGCAATAAACCAGGGTGTTCTGTTTTTCCTTCCAGAGGAATCGTCGCCAGTATTTTGGTTTTCTTGTGTTTTGGGGTGACACAAGCTAAAGACGGACCATTCTCAAGACCTCACCCAGGTAATTCAGCTTGCTGGGCTCACTCAAATACTCCTGAGGAGCTGCCTGGCGTGTGGGGAAGGTAAATGTTTGTGTTGCTTGGAGAGCAGGTAAGTTGTAATTTCAGTAATCACAGAGGTTCCTCAGCACTGCACACTGATCATGGAGGCTCCTCCATAACCATCCCACTGGCTTCCATGGAGCCTGGAGATCTGTTTGGATCTGTCTGGTTTGGCTTCCTGTTGTTGGCAAAAAGCTCTGTGAGAACTGCCAGGATCTTAAACCTGACCTTCCCCTGTTTATCCTCTTTTTTTTCTCCTCTCTGTGCTGGGACTGCACTTGTGACCACGTATCCGGTGCTGGGGCACTTCCTTAGCTCCATGTCCATTTTCCACGGGAGATTAGAGGCCTTTGATTATGATTTTAAAGGTTTCTTGTAAGACTGGAAGTCTTGAAAGCACAACACAAACCTCTCCCGGGTAATGTAATAGCAGGTGAAACATGAAAATATTTAAATGGCTTGGATCTTTTGCCTATTTTTAGATGTGAATCATTGAAAGAGGAAGAATTAAGTGAATTCATATAGGCTTAAATAATATTCCTGAAAGCACTGGGCTCTCCTACAGCCAAATAAAGCTGGGTTTTATGCCAAAAATGTAACCCAGGAGACACCCCACAATGCTCAGCCAAAGCAGGCGTGGGTCCAGAGCGGTGCCCTCAGCACACCTCTGCAAACCTGGGGGTCTATTAAATTTGCCTTTCTTATGAAATAGCAGATTTTAGTCTTTCCTTCTGTTCCAATTAATTGTGGTTGCTCCTGTAAAATCAATCAGTTGCTCCTTTTAAGGACACCAGTGACACTTGGGTGTACCCAGGTTTGGTGGGTTTGTGTGGGCTGGTTTTATTCTGTAGAACAAACAAAGTTTGGCTTTTAGTCTTGCAGAACAAACAAAGTTTGGCTTTTAGTCTTGCCCTCAGTGTAACATTTCTACATAACATTTTGGCATTCTTTTGAGCTTTCTGCTTTCAAATGTCGTCTAGAGAGCCGCAGGGTTATTTGGGGGATTTTTGTTGTAGTGTGATGCGTCCCAAATTCCTGGTTCCAGAGTGTGGAGCTGTGTTAGGAGCTCTTCCGTCACTCCAGTCCCTTGGGATCATCTTCTCTGCCATCCCTGCCTTCCCTGCTGCTCCTGCTGTGTGTCATTAACCTACTTTTCACTAAGGCCATTAAGGAAACTGATCCCAGCCACCACCTAAGTGGCACCTGTCCAGACTGGAGGCTTTATTTCTTTTTTTGGCTGCCTTCTCAGCATTCCCAGCTATAGCCAGGGGCTCATCCAGCTTTGCCATTTTCCTCCTGATTCCCCACAAGCCCCCATTTTCTCCAGTTTAATAATTTGCTACGTGGACAGACACCAGTTGCCTCCCTGTAGTTCAAAAATGTAGGATTATCATGGAAATAATTAGGTATGACTGTTCAGGCAAGGCTTTACCGACTTGCCCTGCTTTTATCCCATTTTCCACTGGCTTTGGTTCCATCCAAACCTTCAGGCAAAGGGGGAGCACTGCTTTAGCCCCAGGGAACAGTATAGTGTCATGGACAGATCTTAAATGCTGCTTGAGAGTCCATTTATTTACTGGTAGGTGAACAGCCAAATTTGGGGAGCATTTCCTGGTGAGATTAATCCTGGATACAGTCAGCATCAGTAGCCTGTCTCCTTAGGATTTGCAGATAAGAGATATTCTTCCTTCTCCCTGCCAGCACCTTTTCTGGAGCCTGGTGTTTTAGGAGCCCAGGGATGCTTTACTGCCTCTGTCAAGATAACACATCCACATTGTCATTCCAAAGAAATTTCCCATGGCAGTTATTAATGCCCTGAGAAGCAGCTTTTAATATTCCCAGCCTTTGCCAGGAGTTGTTTTGACTTGATACGTGGTGTGTGACAGGACGAGCTGTCTGGGGGGTAAATTGTGAGGGTCTGGAGTAACCCGTGGGATTGAGGGCTGGGATAGCTGGGAATGTGCAGGCAGGGACCAGGCACGGGCAGCACTGGTGGCACTGGAAGGAGCAGCTCCGTGATGAGTGTTTTCCTTGGGCGAACAACCCAGATTTTTGTATTTTTATTACTCATTTAGCCCCTCAGGTGGAGTGGGCCAAACTCTGAGCAGAAGTAGGGAAAGAGGCTGGTTCGATTCAGCTCTCTGGGATGTTCATGCTGTGCTCCCAAATCCCTGCAAAGACAGCAGTTTAATGTTTCATCACAGGAATCACTGGATTATCAGGTATGTCAGTGATTAGTGGAGACCTCCTTAATGAGGAGGAAAGCCCTGATTGGAGGGAGGCAAAATGGCAAGTGAATGAAAGCAAAAACAAGTATTGGAGATGTGCCAAAAACAACCTTGCAGCTAAAGCTGAGCCTGGCCCAGGAGGAGAGAGAACGGTGTTTGTACAGCCTTGAAAACATTTGGGGTGCAGGTATTGAGTGTGTTCAGCACCTCTCGGGAACCTCTGTGAGCTGGGAAGAAACCACAGCACTAAATCAGAATTTTTAATCACCTTTTTTTGCTGAGCCTGCTCAGCAGCTGCCACAGCCCTGTGTACAGAGGGGAATAAAAGCTCAGACAAGGATTTAGATTTCTCTGCTTTCTGTGTCTACATCACTTTCAGGACCAGTCTGTCACATTGCTGACTGTGAGCAGTGTAAAATCTCTGGTACGAGGTTTATGGGTCAGAAAAAATGGCATTTTTAGGCATCTGGAAGTGACATTTAAAGGTGGGAGAAGTGTGGTGATGAAAGGCTAATTCTCCCTGCTGGCTTGAACATGGTGCCAGCCTGAGAAGAGGTTCCTGTATTCTGAAGAATCCTGTGACCAATGGAGGATATTGTTTTTTGGTGTTTGGTTTTTCCTAAGGTGCATTCTGGAAAGACAAGAGGGTGAAAGCTGTCACAGAGCTCTGGACTGCTGTTCTCTGGGCCACGCCTGCCTTTTTTATTTTCTCTTTTTCTTTCTATCTCCCAGGAGTGTAAAATTGGTGATTCTGATGAAATTAATTCAGCAGGTTTGCTGCAAAAAGGTCCCACCTTTCGCATTGTGGTCTCTTTTAATGATGGTGTCAGAGACTGCTTTTAAAAATGTGTGGGGTTTGTTGGTATTTTTTTTTTATTGTTTCTTTGTTGGTTTGTTTTGGTTTTTTTTTTTTAAGAATTTATTTCCTACTTGAGGCTGAACCGGATAAAATCTCGTTTTAGGAGAAAACAGCTCCTGAGGAGCTCCTTGGGGAGTTGATTTGGGGTTCTGAGCTGATAACTCTGTTTGCAAGCCTGGAATTTGTTTCATTCTTGGGTAATTTATGCCTGGCCCTGCTTTAAACATCAAAGTGCCTACATTGCCTTGGAATTAACAGAGAAAATCCCAAACAGATTCCTGTGGATCTGGGTTTCCTGGAAACCCTGTTGGGATTCCTCTCCATCACCCCATGGACCTGAAGAAGGAGAGCTCCATTTATAACCTGAAGGCAGGTCCCATTCCAGAGGGGTTGCTGTGTGACTTTTCTGGAATTTCAATAACCACTTGGAATGTGTCGGGTTTTCCTGAATTCCCTGGTGTAGAATCTTTCTGGGTAGGGAAAACTGCTTGGGCTCTCTGTGCCCACCCTGGCTCTGCATCAGCCTCACAGGACAGGAAACAGAAACTCTGGGAGAGTTCAGAGCCCAGAAGTCACTGCATGGAACAACAACCAGGCTCTGGGTGGAGCAGGATGGATGAGAGGCATGGATGAGCCCATGGAGCACAAAACCCCCATCCAGGACAGCCTGTGACCCGAGGGCTGAGCCTGTCAGGAGAGCTGGAAGTGTGCAGACGGTGTAATTTGGGCACTCTTTGGACTCAGGTGTTGCTGGGGTGTGAGCAGATCTATAATCACACGTCTGAGGAGGGCTCCGAAGCAGCTGAGCTTTGCATGGCATTTCTTATAGAGAGTCCCAGGTGATCTCAGAGGCCTGGCATCCAGCACCTGCTGAACCTTTGGTCTGCTTTTTTTAAATTTCATTCCAAGTGAAAGTGAAATTATCTTTGGGGTTTTGAAATGCTTTGTGCCCCGTGGCGACACGAGCTTGTCTTTGGGCCGAAAGCTGGGCTGCCAAAAGCGACTCCAGCCTGCCTTGAGTGTGTCTGGTGTAGCCAAGGTTGGACAGGTCAGGTCACCTGAGACCAGGGAGAAAGTTCAGGAAGGATCAGGTTCTCCTCCAAGGTCTGCTGGAAAGCATTGCAGGTGGCACATTCCTTTCATTCCACTTCTTAACTACTGTGTTTGTTAGGTTGAAGTGTTCTGGATCTGAATCCCTTCTCCCGTATCCAGGTCAGTGCCTGAGCAATTCCGGCAAACTTAAACAGCAGCCTGTGTGGGAGTTGAAGATCCTTTCTGGTTGTATCCCTGAGGGAGGGTGGAGAGCGCTGTGCCTGGGAGCTGGGATTTATAATTCCGTGGTGGGAGCATCTCTTGAAATGGAATTGGTTTCCTGAGAAGCTGTGGCTGCCCCATCCCTGGAAGTGTTCCAGGTCAGGCTGGGCTTGGAGCAGCCTGGGACAGTGGAAGGTGTCCCTGCCCATGGCAGGGGATGGGGTGAGATGGGCTTTCAAGTCCCTCCCAACACAAACCGTTCCAGGATTCCATGATACTGACGTAAATGAATAATTAATTTATGGTTTGCTCCAAAGCTCCTGACATCCCCCCTGTGTCTCTCTGCAGCTTACTGGAGGTTTTGGCTGTGTGTCAGTGTGGTCTATGAGCTCTTCCTCATCTTCATTCTCTTCCAGGTAAGTGGCTGACACCTCCAGCTCCTAAATGCCACTTCCATGTGGAGATCAACTCCTTTGTGGTGTTTCTTTTCCTGCTGACTACAGGAGATGCTCATTTTTGTGAGATGGAATCATTAGGCTGTTTAATGAGACTTTGAGGCTGAGGGAAATGATAATATAAAAATATTTGACCTGCTCTGACCTCCAGTCACCCTCAGCCCGGGGTAGACACCGTGTTGAAGTGGTTTTAGATGAGCTGATGAGAGAGTTCATGTTCAGGAGCTGGCGTTTCACAGTCCAGTCTCTGCCCTGCTGGGGCAGGTGTGACTCGGAGGAATTCACCCGGTTTCACCTTTGGAAATACCTTTTACCTGGAGTGACAGGTTCTTTATAGGTGTGGGGTTTTTGCAATAAACCAAAAGTTCACACCCAGCATCGTGTGGTGGCAGGAGCTGAGGAGGAGGTTTTTCATAGAAAGACGTGCCCTTGGTGCTTCCAAATTAAACAGTTTTTACTGTGTTCTTTTTTGACCCCATCTTACCATATCTTGTCCTTTAGTAAACTGAGAACTTCTCCTTGACTTTTACATTTCTCAGAAGTTAAAATTAAATATTTTGAGGCAATATACTCATCAGGCAGCTCTAAAATCATTTTACATGAGAGAAGGATGAAGAATGCTTTTTTTTTTTAAAGTTTTGCTTCTAGAGGCCGTGTGAGCTTGAAGAAGTGGGGCTGATCACCCTGGGTTTTTCCAGCCATCCTTGAGCATGATATTCCTGAGTGGCTGCAGTCAGACTGAGTAATTTTTATTGTTTGTACTGGTGTTGTTCTGAATTCCAGCAGAAAAGCCTGGGATGGCTTTGCTTCCCTGTGGCAGCGTGTGGTGTCAGCAGAGATTTAGTGGTTAAGGAACTCCCTGCTGTTGCTCAGCTCTTTGCTAAAAATACATCATTGCCTTTCCCAGGTTTAAATAAGGTTAAATTCTGCTGACTCTGCAGGTGGCTGAACTTCCTGACAGCAAATCCAGGCTTGCTTGTGGCTGAAACTTGTCCCACAGTTCGTGTGACTTCAGCGGTTTATTCTATAATTTTATTATTACTCGATTAATTAACTTTGGCCTTGTTCGGCTTTGCTGCCTGTCACAGATGTTTCGGTGTAAAGCCTTGACCACAACACTGACACTGAGCGATTCTGTTGGGAAATAAATGCTCAGCAAATGTGTGGCTGATTTAGTGACAGATGAGTTCACATTTTGGTCATTTTGATAATTTCTTTTCACTGTTCGCGTGGGACCTTACTGGAAATGGGTGTTGGGAAGTATGAGCTGTGTGAAGCTTCTGGGAGAGATGGAGAGCACAGAGGAGTGGCTTGGGGTAAAGGGTTAAGGATCTCTGATTTCTCATCTTTAAGGTCATTCTGTAGCCATTTTTTCCCTTAATATTTAGTATTAGAGACTCAAAGTCAGGTGCATATGTGGTGCTTCGAGGCCTGGATATTTATTTCAAGAATTGTTCCACAAAGAATTTGAAAAAAGGTCAATTTGCAGATCAGTGTTGGCCTTAACTCTGTTTGTACCTTCTGTGTGTGAATCCTTCAGGGGGATGCCGGGTTTCTGTGTTCCCTTGCAGACCGTGCAGGATGGGAGGCAGTTCATGAAGTACATTGACCCCCACTTAGGGGTTCCTCTGCCAGAGAGAGACTACGGGGGCAACTGCCTGATTTATGACCCTGGCAATGGAACTGATCCCTTCCACAACATCTGGGTAAGGAACAAACTCGCTAATGAGGCGATTTTTGCGTAAAAAGCTGCTTAATTAAACTCTTCAAAGTGCAGTTGTGAGTCTGGTTGAGTGCTGAACCAGAGCGCAGTCTGTGACTGCCTCTTCAGCCTCTCTGTTTCTCTTCTCTTGACCTTTCCTGTCCATCAGATGGGGATGGGTCTCTCCGAATCCCAATTACCTGATTGCCCAGGGCTGAACTGTTCAACAGCCCTTCTTTCTCAGGTTGCTGGTGTCAATTTTCCCCTCAGAGTTTGGGTTTCTTTGTGTGCTTGAGGATTCTTCTCCTCTGTCACCTTGAGGCATGAAGCCCAAAACCTGCACCACAGAATCCTAGAATGGTTTGGGTTGGAAAGATGATGTAGTCCCACCCCCTGCCATGGGCAAGGACAGCTTCCACTAATCCAGGTTACTCCAGCAGCACTTTTCTGGGTCCTAAAAACCATCAGGTTGTTGTTTCTCGCTGGCAGAAATTCCAGGGCAAAGGAATGATGGTCATTTACAGCTCCCTGATTGCATGGAAAGAGGAGCACCGAATCCTTTGAGTCTGCCCTGTAAATCTTCAGGCCATCAGGGACTGGAATAACTGGGATCTTATAAAAGTAGAGGGAAAGGTGCTGTGCCCAGGGACTGGCAGGGCTGGTAGGATTTAAGAAGCTCTGCTGAATTCCTTCCTGATGAAGGAATGCTGTTATTTATGTGTGGAAAAAACAGAAATTTATTGTTGCATTTTTCTTGGGGGGGAAAAAAAAAAAAGGCTGTGACCTTCACTCTCTTCTTGGTTTGCAGGACAAGCTGGATGGATTTGTTCCTGCTCACTTTTTTGGGTGGTACCTGAAGGTAAGAATGGCTCTTGTCCTTGGGTACTCTGCTCCCAGAGCCCCACTGCTGCTGCTTTTGTGGTGCCAAGCCATGGCCAGTTATACCAGGCTGTGTTTGTGATACATGAAAATACATGTAAATACGTGAAAAGCCTTTTTTCCCCTTTTTTTCTGTCTCCTACTCATGTTAGGCCACCTCATTTCTTTCCAGACCTTTGTTACAGCAACAGGTTCCCTCCTTCCTCCACAGAGATTCATTCTGGGGTCAGATCAGTAAAGAACTTAACTCCTGTAGCAACAGAAATGCTGGAAAGACCTTTGGAAGTGGATTGTGGGGCAGGCAGTGACAGTGTTATTCCCAAACCCAGATGCTGTTGCTGCTTTCCCAGTGGCATCAGATCAGGATTTTAAGCCATTAAATGGACAGTGGTTTAATTCTTGTTACTTTTTAGTCGGTATCAACCAACTGTGGAAGGAATTCCAGCTGTGCCTGTCTCTGGCAGAACATTCAGCAGTGTTTTGCTGATTACTTTGGTCTAAATATTACCTTTTTTAACCCAAGCAGACTGACTAACTCAGGAGATTTTGCCTCCTGCAGACCTTGTTTGGGTTTGCTATTTAAATAACAAACTGACAGAGCTCGGCTGTTTTAAAAACAAGCTGGAACTATTGGTTTGTACTTTGATTTAAAGGTGCAGATGTGTTCTCTGAGTGGTTTGGGGGATCCCTCAAAACCAGAGGTGAATTTGCTGGGAGTGGGGAGACCTGCCTTCGGCTTGTTCTGTTCATGAACTGAGTTGTAAATTTGGAAAACTTGGATCCTTTTCTTCCAAGAGAATTGCACTAGAAGCTGGGCTGCCCAGCCGGAAGAAAACTGGCTGCTGGATTTCCTCTGGGTCATAGCATATTTTTCTCTTAAATATGTTAAATATTAAACTATTTCTCTATGAAAAGCTGGAGGTTGAGTGTGTTGTCTCAATAAACAGAGATGGGCTTGTGTTTGGATTTTTCCCCCAAATCTCCAAGCACCAGGATGGCAATATTCAGAATGAATGGACCTCATTAATCAGAAATTACTGTGGCTTTGGAGTCGTTTAGAGCCCATAAAAGGCTCTAAAAAGCCTTTTCTGAGCACTGTTAGAATGATGCTGCCTGTGGTGGTTGAGCACCCAGTAATTCCAGGCATTTAACTCATTTCCCTCCTGCTGAATCCCATTTTACTTGTCTCTTTTCTTCCATGTGGTGGAATTATTATCATAATCTGTATTCCTGTGCTGGTTTTGGCTAGGGTAGAGATGATTTTCTTCAGTGTCTTTCCTGTCTCTTGTGCTGGAAATGTTGATAAGTTGAGAGGCCTGTGAGCATTTGGAGCATCACATCATGAAAATAAAATTGTCCTGAGTTTCCTGAGCCTTTTCTGCATACTTGTGACAAGATCTACAACTGTAGATGGTTTTTAGCAGCTTTTAAAAAGACTTTTGTTCTCCTTTTAGACCTTGATGATTCGGGACTGGTGGATGTGCATGATCATCAGTGTCATGTTTGAGTTCCTGGAGTACAGCCTGGAGCACCAACTCCCAAACTTCAGTGAATGCTGGTGGGATCACGTACGTACTGCAGGGGTCAGGGTTTATTTGGGAATACAGATTTTATAGGGAGGGCTGGGACGTGGTAAGAGCTGAGTTGTATCACACGTGTGACTGCTCCCTGTTGAGTTTGTAACATGCTTGTCACTGTTTCTATAATTTTCTGGGTTACAAAGACTTGGACATGGTTAAATATTTGGGTTCATTTCACTCCAGAGGGAGAATCTAAAGCTGTACCTGAACACTTTCAAATATTTGCTGATGGTGCAAAGCATAAAGTCTGAAATTCAGAGAAAGGTAAAACTTGGTGTGAGCTTGAAGGGACACCCTTTTAAAGTTATGTTTGATTTTCCTGTGAGGTGTAAGTTGGTGCCAGAGTGATCAGAATTCCCTGCAGTCAGGGCACACAGCTCCGGGTCTGTGTTTGGATGGATTTTGGGAAAGACCCAAGGTCGGAATGATTTGCTCTGTGGTTGTATTTACAAAAGTCAGTGCATTATTAAAGACAGCCAGCCAAGCTATTTAGCCTTCAGAAAACCTGTGGAATTAACACTCTGTCCCATTCCTTGGAACGCAGAGGTCTACCTGTAGTGATTCCCTTTCCCAAGCTCTAGTGTTCCTTCCCCAGCATCACTCCTGTGTTTCTCCTTCCAGTGGATAATGGATGTGATCTTATGTAACGGGTTAGGAATTTACTGCGGGATGAAGACCCTGTCCTGGCTTTCCTTGAAAACCTACAAGTGGCAAGGACTATGGAACATTCCAACCTACAAGTAAGTTGGGGAGGAGGGAACTCCACAGGCACAGCACAAAGGCTGGGCCCCTTTTCAAGAGCTTGGTTGTTCTGTTTCGGTTAATATGGATTAAAGAATTCCTGGGTGTTGAGGTGACTCTAGGATCCAGTGAATTATTGCTGCAGGGAGGTTTGTTTGAGAGTTTTATTCACCTTGTGAATGGGATTCTTGGAAATACACCTGTGTGTCCCAAACAGTGCCTGATGCCTGGGAGTGAGGACATCCTATGGAAGTGAGCTTATTTAATGAAATGGTTTAAGGAGGTGCAGGAATCCAAGCTGGCATCATACTCCCATTCACAGCAAGGATCTGTTTGGTCTTTTTGCATTCTGTAGTAACCAGAACTTCATGGGAACTGGGACACTAGGAATTAAAATTTAATAAATCCCTGGTAGTCGTGTACCAGTAATGACCCATCGTGCTCCGTAGTGTCTTTGCTGAGCAGAGCAGAACTGCTTACAACGCTGGGTGTAGTATATTAAAGCTTAAACTGATAATTAAAATAACAAGCTCAGAGCTAATCTCATTAAGTTGTGATTTTAATGGAGTAAACGGAGGCATTTTGCATATCTGAACTGGTGTCTCAAATGGAAGCGCTGGCAGATGCCTCTTGCCTGCCTTTCCTTCAAGCTGCAGTGGTTGTTTTGCTTTTTTCCAGAGGCAAGATGAAGAGGATCGTGTTCCAGTTCACCCCGTACAGCTGGGTGAAGTTCGAGTGGAAGCCAGCCTCCAGCCTGCGCAGGTGGCTCGCGGTCTGTGGCATCATCTTCGTGGTGAGGACACCTCTCTGGCCCTTCTGTCCCCTGCTTCCAGGCTCTGTAACTCAGGCTGCAGCTCTGGGGATGTTCCTGAAGCTGAGGCCGGGAGGGATCCCTTCCCAGTCCCACAGAACAGGGGGCTGTGTCCATGTTTCTGGGACAGGTGACAGATTCACTGCAGGAAAGGGTCGTCCTTGCTTGCTGAACACTGTTGCTGGCAATGGGAAAAATATAAACTGGGATCTTGGGTTTTCAGCAAGTTGCTGCTCCCCAAAGCATCCACTGTGGGTGAAAGTAGCTCAAATTTTATGCGGGTACAGGTCACATTACAGCTGGAAGGGGCTGTATCCAAGGCCTCGGGCTCCTCTGAGCTCACTCCTGAAGCACAGATCTGCTTAAATAATTCAATTCTCCTAGATTTTTCTTTTTTTTTTAATGTTTCACTGCACACACAGCACCTGAGTGGGTGGAATTGTTTCGTGCTGGGAATGCAGCATCTGAAATTCATACCTGTGCCTGTGAAACAGAGCTCGTCACCCACGTGACACTGATAGGGAGGGTAAACTGGGCAGTTCAAATGCCTTTTTCCCACTCCTGCCTCTTTGCCAGCCAGGGGTCTTTGGCCTTTGTGCTGTCCATGGGATGTCACTTGGCTCTGCTCTGAGCAACTCAAACTTATCTCAACCCAGCAGCTGTGAAATTTAACTAAATCCATCCCCGTGACCCTTGTGGTGATCCAGAGGCACTGGGCATGAACCAGGTGCAGTGGCACAGGACAGAACTCTGTGTTTTGCCAGAACAAGCTCCCAGCACCTGATTCCTGCTGCAGGACATGTTGGCCAAGCTCACGTGGCACACCAGGCCTGCTTTGTGGGAGGAGTAAAAGAGTATAAATAAAACAGATGTTTCCCCAAAAGGTTGCTGGTTGCACCCTGACGAAATTGGGATTTAGGTGCTGCTGCAACAGAGATCCCAGTGAATTTATACTGGACTGTAGGATTGTGTTTCTTTTAGCACATCCCAGCTTCAGCTGACAGGTTCTAAGGAGCTTCAGGTTCTGGCTCACTCCTTGGGCTTAAGCAGTGCTTAATGCCCTTTGTTATCACTTCTTTTGAAGTGACAATCTGGTGTCTTTCTGCTCCCTCAAGCACATTGCCAGGGCAGCTGCTCGAGAGAACATTCTGCTCCTTATTTATAATCAACTTTCCCGAGTTGGCTTTGAGGGTGAGTTTGCATAACTGAGAAAAAACAACCCAGCCCAGCCCCCCAGGATGTGCAGCTCGTGCCTCTTGTTATGGTGGGGCTCCCTCAGCTGGGTTTTAAGGGACAAGGAAAGGAAAAGCTGTGCTTTTGGGATTTGTCCTCAGTGTTTCTGCAGGTACTTTAAGGCTCTTTGAAGTTCAAAAACTTGCTTGAAATTTGAGGATACTGCTTGTCCAGATTTTTGTTGTGGTTTTTAGTGCCTCTTGCAACACAGATGAAATGTTTAAAAGCCCAGTTGATTTTGGGTTGGTGCTCATGGTTCACTCAGTTATACTGAGCAGGGCTGAGAAATGCGCAGGGGGAGCCTGGTACAGGGAGAGAGGGACAT
Organism: Cnemophilus loriae; assembly: GCA_013397755.1. Taxonomy (NCBI): domain Eukaryota; kingdom Metazoa; phylum Chordata; class Aves; order Passeriformes; family Corvidae; genus Cnemophilus; species Cnemophilus loriae. The sequence continues at coordinate 83,057 of VZTF01007449.1, forward strand.
TCCAGGCTTCATCCACTGGTATTTTCCAAATGTAATTCAAATATCCTTTCTCCCAGTTTTTACTGGCAGAGCTGAACACGTTTTACCTGAAGTTTGTGCTGTGGATGCCCCCCGAACACTACTTGGTGCTGCTACGCCTCGTGTTTTTTGTCAACGTGGGAGGAGTGGCCATGAGGGAGATCTACGACTTCATGGACGACCCGTAAGCCCCACCTCTCTGTACTTCCCATGTCGAGCTCCACGTGCTTTGTTTTGAACTTGCTCCAGCTTGCTGGCATCCATCTCGGGCACCAGTTCAGCTTGTCAGGGGCAAAACAGGCCTAATCCCAAAGCATCCGCTTCGTGTTCCTTTGTTTCGGAGGTACCACTCTCACTCCTCCTGGTCAGAGAGCAGCTGTTGTTAGGGCATTGTGTGTGCTCTGTGTTAACCTCAGTGTCTGGTAAATGATCTCTCTGTGGAGAAGGGAATGTGGAAATGAGCTGGAGTGCCGCTGGCTCGTGGGCAGAGGAGTGCTGCGCTCCGATTGCAGACCGAGAGCCAGGAACTGCAGTTCTTGGATGTGCCCTCTGGGGACATCAAGGCCCAGACTGAAAAAATGGGACTCTTAAAGGCACTTCTTTCCTTGAGCTGTCTTCCCCCTGGCCCTCTGGAGCTCTCCTGGCATCCTCTTGCAGGTCAGAGGCCCTTGGTAGCAGGATGTGCTGCAGGTGAAGCACCACACACAGCAGTGCATGTACTTGAGACTGTTCCCACCTCAGCATCATATTTGTCCTCGCTGCTTTTGTTTCTGCAGACCATGTGAGAGCTGAGAAAGCTTTGTTCTCAAAATCACCTTTTCTTTTAATGTCACAACCTGCCTGAGCCCACATCCTCAGCCTAAGGCACCTCCTGGCTTCCAGGGGTGTTCATTGTCTGTCACTGACCAACGCAAAAAAGTGTCTGTGTTCAGAATTTAGGGTTCCAACATGATCTGAAGATCAGTTTCCCTTGCAAGGCTTTGACTCCTAGAACTGGGAAGAAGGGCCAGCCCACATTGCTTAGTCGGAATTCAGGACATTCCGCAGGGGCAGGATGCCCTGCCCTTGGTGTTGGACCTACTGGTTTGGGACGTGCCTCCAACTCACAGGTAAGAAGAGTCTCTGCCTTGCTGCTGAGCTCCTCTCCTTAGCACCATTCATCTTCTTGTGTTGGGGTTGGAAAAGCTCCTCTGCCCTCTGTTCAGCCATGTGGCATAACACTGGAATTTGGGAGAGCCATCCCTCACCAGTGCCTCATCCCTGGTTCCGATTGTTGCTGTTCTTTCCACAAGCCGGAGCAGCTCATCCCGAGCTGCATGTCCCCGTCACTTCCACCACCTCCTGCCGTGTTCCCTGCTGGGTGAGGTGACTGCCCCGACATCCTGGGGTCCCTGGCTCTGCTTGATGCCCCCCAGAGCTGACATCAGGCTGCTCCTGCAGAAGGGCAGAGCTGAGCACCCACTCTTACCTGGTACCTTCTCCACGGAGGGTTTTGTAATTCCTTCCTGCATTCCAGGACACCCAGGCAGAGAGGATCTGCCCCCTATGCCAGCTTCACTTGCACGTCATTTCAAGCCAAGGATCCTTCAGGATTCTTCCTATGGTGTTATATGGAGAAGCTGCTGGGAAGATCAGGCTGTACCAGAGGCTCCCAGCTTACATCACATGGAAAACCTTGCTGACCTTTTCCTTTTGGAGACTCTTAATGCTCAAAGATTGGAATATTCCATTGCCCTTCCTTGACACAAAAGTGGCTCACTGCCTTGTGTGGTGGTGATGGGATTGTCTGGGGTGAACTGATGAGATCTCTTCAGCCAGCCCCGCAGTGCTGGGTCTAGAAAAGCAGTGAAATTCCAACGTGAAGAGTTCTTTTTCCCGTTTAGGTTTCTGAGTATCTGCAGGCAGTTCTGGGGCTTTGCTTGCAGGATCTTGGGCTGAGCATGGTGACAGTGAAGTGCCTGGAACTGCCATAGTCCCAGAGTCCCAGAAGAGGGGCCCAGCTTTCTCCAGCCCTCACACACCACACTGCCATCCTGACCCACGTACTGCCCGAGTTCCTGAGGACCGGATGTGTGAAATGTTCCTGACCAGGACTGTCTTGATGCAACACCCTGTAGCATTTGACCTAGTCACACATTCCTGATTGAAGTCTTCCTGTCACTTCCGAGGAGTCTGTATCAAGGCCATGAATTTTTTTATCTCCTTCATCACAAGAAAAGTCTTTCGCATCTTTCCTGAGTGTTAGGGCAGGAAACCAGCTCTCTTCCTCAGCAGCCTTAGGGGCTGCCCAGCTCTCGTGTTGGGGTTACCTTTGATTCTGTTGTCAGGTAAGGGGTGGCAGAGGAGGAAGCAGCCCAGCAGAGCAGAAAGCTGCCCTCATCATCCCAGCGGCTGGAATTCCCGTGAGAGATCTGCTGCTTGCTTTCATCTCTCTGCCTGTGGGTTAGGGCTGGTCTCTGCCCATTTAATCTGTCACCACCTGGAGCAGTTTCTGCAGCCCTTTCATCCAAGCTGATCCAGGCAGGATACCTTTTAAGAAGGAATACACTCATCCCCTCTGCGTCAGCAATCACCTACACTTGATTTATTCCATATTTTTCCCCAGTGTGTTTGGATGGTTTGGTGTAGCTTAAACTACACATTGGTGTCAAATACGACTCTGGGCCTCATGTGTGAGAAGCTCTTGTTTGGAACCAAACCCTGAACATCAGCTGATCTCAGGCTGGTTAGAGGATCGTTTCATGTGGATTTATGTGGGAATGGGGACGCTTCTCTGCATTGTGTGGTGATGAAGTTTAACTTTGCCTGATTTTAGAGCCTCTGAGAGGAAACTGAAGTAACACCAACGTGAAAGTGTCATCCTGCAGAGCCTTAGTGCATGTGTGATCTGAAGTAGGCTTGTAGGGCTGTGCAAAGCTGAATGAAAGCACTGCCCCAGCTGTCTTTGTGCCGATTTCTCCACATCCCTAATTTTACAGCAATGAAATGTTTTTGTCTCTGTTTCTCCTACAGGAAGTTCCACAAGAAGCTGGGCCAGCAGGCCTGGCTGGTTGCTGCTATTACTGCCACGGAGTTCCTGATCGTCGTCAAGTACGATCCCTACACGCTCACCCTCTCCCTGCCCTTCTACATCACCCAGTGCTGGATCCTGGGGATTATCCTGGTGCTCACCTGGACAGCCTGGCGCTTCTTCATTCGGTGAGTGGGGCTGCATTTGGGGCTGGTCAGGGTTTTAGGAGGATTTGTTCAACACCCATCCTCAAATGTGCTCCTTGGGACTGCCTGGGGAGAGAGCACAGCTCTCCTGGCTGGGTGCAAGTCTTGAAACAAACAGGGCCTGATCCTGGCAGTTTCCTGTCTGGATCAGGGAAAGCAGCTGCAAAGGGCCTAAGGAATTAGCAGCCTTCCAGTATTGGAAGGGGCCCCTAAGGAAGGTGGAGAGGGACTCTGCATATCGGGGGTGGAGGGACAGGACAAGGGGGAATGACTTCACATTGCCAGAGGGCAGGGTTAGATGGGATATGGGGAAAAATTTTTTCCCTGGGAGGGTGGGGAGGCCCTGGCACATGGTACCCAGAGAACCTGTGGCTGCCTCATTCCTGGAAGTGTCCAAGGCCAGGTGGGATGGAGCTTGGAACAACTTGGGCTAGTGGAAGGTGTCCCTGCCCATGGCAGGGAGTGGAATGGGATGGACTTTAAGATCCCTTTGAACCCAAATCATTCCATGATTGTTTGAAGTGCAGTGATGTGTGGAGGGGGCAGCAGTGGCTGCTCCTGCAGGACAGGCTGTTGTGCTCTGGCAGAGGTGGGAAGAGCCAAAGCCACCAGCCCAAAACACAAACTTGCCAGTGAATCAGTGCCATCAGCAATTGTAGAAATGCCCAGCCAGAGGCTCCAGTGAGTTGTTATCCCCAGGAAGCTCCATGCAGAGCAGGTTCCCTTGCCATTCTTCCTGCGGGCTGGAATCGTGTGCTGTGTGTGTTGCAGAGACATCACCCTGCGGTACAAGGAGATCCGGCGGCAGAAGCAGGAGCACAGGCACGAGAAGGACAAATGCCTGAGCAACGGGGATGGACACTCAGCCCTGCTGGATGAACCCAACGGGAACAAACTCCGGGAGAGGAAGCTCTGAGCACGGACACAGGGCTGACTGGAACTTGTGGTGCCCGAGCGGGCCTGGTGCGCAGTCCCAACCTTGTCCTACCTAACTCCTAATTGTCATTGTTAGCGTTCCAGCGTGTGGGAATCCTCTCGGGGGAGGTTGGCACTGACACAGCCCCCCTCTCTCCTCGTGTCACCTGGGCAGGGCCGGAGGAAGTCTGTGTGGAGGGAGGTCAGCGCCAGCCCCGCACACGGGGCGGGGCCTTCACCGGGTGCTTTGTGTCTTCCTCGGAACCAGGTGTGGAGACAGGGGGCTCAGAGCACAGCACACAGGGATCTGCTGCTCCATTCCCAGGGAGCTGAGAGCTCCATGGAGCCTTTGGGCATTAGGAACACTTGTTTTGGAGTGTACAGAGACCAGGCACGGGAAATGAATTCTGTCTTCCTGCTGGAACTACCTGGAGCTGTGGAGGAGGATTGGGTGAAGTGTTCAGCGAGGTGACCATGGGTACACGAGGACCTGTGGCCGAGCTGCATTCCTTGCACAGGATATACCACACTACACTGCTGTTCCAGCCCCTCCGCAGTGTGTCCCACTGATTTCCAACATCCCGGAGCGGCCTGCAGCACGTGGGTGGTGTGTCCTAGCTCTGGGGAGACAGACAACTTCTCCTTAGCTCTTATTTTTAATTTCTCTTTTAGTCTCGGTCATCTCTTAAATGTAAGGGAAGGTGAAGTGAGAAGGGTCAACCTGCCTTCGCTCCGCGGAGTAAAATGTGTCACAAGCAGAAACCGGGAGTGTCCCATTGGTCTGGAGTTCTTTGCTTTATCCTCAGCTGGGTTTGTGTCCTCACCAGGGGGGTTTGCTCTGGGGTCTGACGGGGGCATGTCTGGCTCTGCCACCCTTGGTCCCTCCCCCATTCCTCTCAGGGTAGCTCCAGAGTGAGTGATCTCTGGGAAAGCTGTTCCCTGCGGTGTCACAACCCCCGTCCCTGTCCCTGTCACCGCTCCCTGCCAGGAGCAGGCCCAGGCCAAGCACATCGCTGGCACAGCGTAGCCAGGGAGCATCCCGAGCCAGGCAGTGTTTCTGCTGGTGACTCAGCATCCTGGAAAGGGAGCTGGAAGCCTGGGCTGCTTTGTTTCCCCAGGTCATTATTCCAAAATGTGAGAGCTCCACTAATCCACACGGATTGTGTATCCTCTGCTCTGAGCCCTCATGTCGCTGTCCCAGGCACTGATGTCACCCTGTCACTGCTTAATCCAATCTGGCTGTTTTTCAGGGAAGTGTTTATCCAGAAGAAAATTACACAAATGCCACAGTACAATTCCAAGAGTGCAACCCCAAACTTTAGAAGTGGCAGGAGCTTGCAGAGCTGCTGCCCAGCACTCATCTGGGTTTTTAATCTGGTTTGGTCTTGTGTGGGAATGACAGCCAACATTCCCAGCTTTACTGTCTCAAATACTTCCCACCCATAAAAAGTGGGCAATGGGCAGTCTGGAAGTCAGGAATCCTCAGTTGGGGAGGTGGCCAGGTGACCTGGGGAGACTTGTCACTGCAACCCCCTCCCACCAAAGGGCCACTTACCTGTGCTGGCAACACCTGGTGAGAAATATCCAGGAGGATCTGGGAGCTTTGACCTCATATATGAACCACTGACTCATCTGTCTGCATCCGAGGTATCCCAGTGATAGTCTGGATCCTGCCTATTTTGTTCTGTGTGCCAGTTTGTCCTTTGGGACAATGTGTGCCTGTGGGTCCTCTCTTGTCACCTCACACATGGAGCGAGGGGGCTGAGGGGGCTTGGGCTGTGTCCCCTCCAGCACACAGGATGGGTGGATGGATGCTGGGCCTTGAGGTAAGGAATGCGTCCAGGTTTTCAGGGAAAAAGGTGGGCTCTGGTCATTGCAAACTCGCCTGGATTTAGGAATCCGTTTGTGATCATCTCGGAGCAGTGCTGAACTCAGCCTCACGGGGAGGAGATGGAAGGAGGCCAAGAATCCTCGTGGGAATAACATACGGCATGGCCTAAAATGGGACCCTCCCTGTGGAGAGGGCAGAGGTGGCAGGCTCCTGCTTCCACACACAGGAGTGTCCAGCTCACCTGGAACAGGTCTCCCACCTGTGGTCACACCCTGATTTCATGAAGAGCTTGGCCAAAGGTAAGTGTTGGCTTTAAAAAAGAGGGGTTTTTAATAGGTGAGTTGGTGTTTCTGTGAGGCTGGATGAATCCTGGTGCCCAGCTGGGGCATTTGGAGATTTCCAAACCTCAATCCCATCTGGAAAAGCTGTGGGAGTCACCTTTGCCCAGAGTCTGGAGTGGTGAGCCCTGAGGTGCCCTGCAGGAGGGTGCAGGGTCCCGGGCTGTGCTGTAGAGGGACAGCCTGCCACATCTCTGGGGATGCAGAGGAGCTTTGGGAAGTGGGGAAGGACCATGGCCAGCTCTTTTCCAGCTGTACCCAGAGGAAGAGCCAGGAAGCCCCATGGAAAGAAGCCTTGGCTGCAGGAGGAGGCAGCTCTCCTATCCAGGCTGCATTTTTGGTACAGTCAAAGCTTGCTCTGTTTTCTCCCTGAAAATGAACTTACCAAGAAGATCATGGGAGCATCTCCCAGTGCTGCCCTCTCTGGATCTTTCCAGAGCAGGGAGCCTTGAAGCCAGGGTTGAGCTGGCCCTGTGGCTGGATGTGGTGGGTGTTCCTGGGAATTACAGGTCCTCTGAAATGTCACGCTGCTCCATGGCCTCTGACCCCACCTTTTCTCAGGACATGTGGGTGTTTTTTCCCCACAAAATCACAATTATTCTATTTTCTCCGAGCAAAGTGTTTCTCCTGCTGTCTGAAATTGCTCCTTGCTGCCCTGGAAGTTGCCTGGCATGTGAGGTGAGGTGGCTGGAGCCATGGATTTGAGGGCAGGGAAGGGGAACATCCCACGGGAGGGTGTGAATGCATAGTCTTTCTGATGGTCACGATGTCATGGGTGTGGTGGGCACGGAGCCAAACTGTCCGAGGGGCTTTTGGGGCCAGATCCCAAAAGATTCCACTTTCTGCTGCAGAGGGAGAGAATCTGATGAGTTTTCTTAGGAATATCCCAAGCCAAGACTTTGCTGGACAGCACCAGGTGTCCCCATGGCCCAGAGAGACATGCAGCTGGAATCTGTTTGGGACAAGGGAGAAGCCAAGGATTCGGATTTGAGGTGGTGATCCAGAGACCCCAAAGGGCTCTGCACCCTTCGAGGGACAAGGGGAGGGGATGTGGGATCCCACGGACAGAAACACTCATCAGGCTCCATGGGGAGGAGCAGCTGGAGGTGCAGAGATGCGGTGGGATGGACCAGGGAGTCCCTGGGAAGTGGGATTTGGGGAAGGCTGGTATGGCCAAGCACACAGCAGAGGGTCTCTGGTGTGGGATGAGGGGTCTGGCATTGTCCCTCCTCACTCCTGGCTGGGATTTGGGGTGCGTTTGCAGGGGTTTGGGGTGAATTTTGTTGAGGGTTTTTTAATGGCATCTTCCTCAAGAAAGCCGGGAGGCTAGGCGGCAAACCAGAACGAGAGAACCCCCGGGTCCCCAGGTTCTGGCGGGGGGTCCGGGCTGGGCTGAGCCAAGCCCCGGGGAGGGTCTGGCGAGCGCAGAGACCGCCCAGCTCATGGCACGGATGAGCGGCGGCTCCGCCCCGGGCTGGGCTGGGCGAGGGAGCGGAGCCGCTCCCGGTCCCGCACCGCCGGGAAGCATCCCGGCAGTGGGGGGGGGGACATCCCGGATCCCGGGGCTGGGCTCTGGACCCGCAGGGACTCCCGGGCAGCGGCGGGGGGCTCTGCCCGCTCCCCGCGGCCAGGAAGCATTCCGGGGTTGGGGAGATCCGTGGGTCCCGGGGCTGAGCTCGGGGACCCCCGGGTGGCGCGGGGAGCTCTGCCCGGTCCCCACCGCCGGCCGGGAGGGCCCCGGGGGTCGCAGCGTCCCCCTCCCGTGGGAGCGGACAGAGCTCGGCGGATGCCGGGGCCGCCCGGGGGTCCCCGCGCTCCCTGCAGATCCCTGAAGATTTGTACCTGTCCAGGTAAAGCGGGGGAGGCGCCGGTTTGGGTGCCCATGGGTGGGATGTGTCCCCTGTGGGGGGCTGGGGAGGGCGATGGGTGAGAGCAGATCCTCCCAAATCCTTCTGTTTTGGCAAGTTTGGGATGCGTCTTTATTCGTGCCGGGAGCAAACTCCATCCCGCTTCTGTGCCCTGCGGATGGAGGCCGGGCAGGGCAGGAGAGGGATGGAAGGGGCTGGCAGAGCAGCGCTGCAGGACCGGCCTCACCGCTGAGCTGAGTTTAGCCCGGGCTTAGCACACCGGGCGCGGGTGTCTGGGGCAGGACAGGGAGGGAGGATGAGCAGGGAGATCGCTGGAACCTGAATTGGGATGTTTGGGGACTGCAGCGTGCTCAGGGGGGTCGTAGCCAGGTTGGTCTAGGTGCTTTGGGACCAGCAATTGGGGTTGCTGTGCCTGTGACTTTGGCAGCAGCGAGGTGACAACCCCTTGAAGGCTGGGGGACCCCCTTTTCCAGGGGGGACAGGTGCCTTTGATGCTGTTTTCCTCTCCCTCATTGAGCTGTTTAATTGTCCCTCCAAACAGGAAAAGGGACCCGAGCTCTCCAGCAGCTCCCAAGGAAAATGAAGCTGCCCTGGCATTGGGGTGTTGGGATGGATGGAGAGGGCTCTGCACCCCAAACATGGGACTCTGCCCCCCATTCTTGGTCTCTGTACCCCAAACCAGGGCTCTGCAGCCTGACATTGAAGTGTGTGGCTGAAAAATCCGTCAATCCCTGTGCTGCCAGCAGTGGGAGAGCGGTGCCTCTTCCCTTCCCAATGCCTCAGGCTCGATTTCCCAGGGATTTGAGCGGCAGGTCAGGGGGATGTCAGAGCAGCTCAGTGCAACGCTCCAGGGAAGAGCTTAGTTAACAAAAAAAAAGCCATAAATCCTTCCCTGAGCACCTCCACCCCTGTTTCCTCGCTCAGGAGAGATTGATGCTGTTTTCCTAATAGGAAAATACCTCTGGGTTTCATCCCAGTGCTGAGCAACGCAGTCTCTTTCCAGGTGATGCCCTGGAAATCTGCTTAACTTGCTGCTTAGAGCTCATTAGAGAGGGAGGTTTTGGGGGGAGAAGCTCTGAAAGGAAAGAAAAATTAGAAATTCCCTCTAATTTCCAGAAGAAATCGGGAAGAGATGGAGGGGGTTTGAAGGGGATGTTTGTCCTCCTGCAGGGAAAGTTGGTCCTGAAAATTTTGCTATTTTTCCTATTAAAAATAATTGGGAAGCAGGGAGAGGAACAGAGCCCCTTGTTTGGGCATGGGAGCTTTTCAGGGCATAAAAAGAAGCAGTTTAGGGTAAATCTCCATGACGTTGCTCTGTTGAGATGTCAATTTCCAGCACTAAACAGCAAAGTGTGCCTTAAGCTGAGCTCAGCCCGTGACACGAGCTCAGCACGTCCTCAGCCAGGATATGACTGTTTTATCCATTGCACAGGGAGATTTGTGCCAGAGGGAGGAGGGTGGGGAGGAGCTGGGCATCTCCCAACCCCATCCCAGCGTCGCTGTCACTTTGGGTTACATTTAGGGCCCCCCTTCCTCCTGTTATCCCAAGGATGGGCCGTGTGCCCCTGCAGAGGGGACCAGGCCAGCACAGCTGATATTCTGTGCCATGAAATTCCTACTTTTTCCCGTTAAAATGCAAGCCTGGATGGTTTGGGGGGAGTTGATCACCCTCCCAGTGCCTGGGGCTGTAAACACTCAAGGGGAGCTGGAAAGTGGGGCCCAAATATTGCAGGATCATCTGTCCAAGGCCAATCCAGCTCCATGAGTGGGCTTTGGGAATTCTGGAGAAGGGCTGAGGGGCTCTGAGAGAGGTATGTGGGGGTTTAGGTGCAGTGCTGAGGTTGTGTCCTCGTGGGGTTCTGTGGGATCCCACCAACTCTCCGTGGTCTGTGATCCCCTGGCACGGATGCCAGGGAACAGGGGGTGCTGGTCAGTTCCCGTTGGATTTGCTTCTTGGGTGTTTTTGGGGATCCCAAACCCCCTTTTCATAGCAGGAGTAGCTGGCTTGGATAAATCCCTCTCAGCATCCCTGGTGCCTGTGCTAGGATCTGCCTGGCAGAGCAGCTTCCTTTCCAGTTGACTGGGAAAAACCCATTTTTGAGGGGAAGGTGACGGAGCTTTCCTGCTGCAGGAGCTGATTCCTGGGGAATAACATCCCCTAAACCCCACAGTGACCCCAAAACGGGGGAATGGGGCTGCCCCCTTGGCTGTGGCCAGGGCAAAACCTCGGGAGAGGCTGGGAAATTGTGGGAAGCAAAGGGAGGTTTCAGCTGGAAAAGCAGCAAAAGACTTTGAGGGCTTCTGGGGACGAGGGGATGTCCACACACAGAGAGGTTGGGAATGTCGCCTGTTAAACGCTCCCGAGGTAAATGGAGCGGCTCTGCCCCTTCCCGAGGGTTTCTGTCCCTCCTTCAGCTCCTGCCGGTGGCTGAGAGGCTTCAGCGCGTTTGCTCAGCGCCTGGAAGAGGAGCCAAGGCCGGGAGCGATGGAGGGGGAGCAATGATGGAGCATCCCTGCTGGAAAATCAAAAGGCATTCAATGTTTGAGTTCTTCCTCTCCATCCTAACGCTGTGTCTCGCGCATTCCAGGCTGTCCCACTTGCCGGGAGCGTTTGCCATGGACACTGGGCACGTAAGCAGATCCCGCTTCAGTGGTGAGTTCTCCCCAGGGAGCCCGGGAAGGGTTTGGGGCAGAGCTGCTGGTGCTCACACTGAGGTTTTTTTGGGAGGAAGGGATGGCTGGTCTTCGCTGCTTTCCATGGGGAGAACCTTCTGCTCCATGTGCCCAAGGGTTTTTTTTCCTAAAACAAGGGTAAAACCCTTAAAACCTCCAAGTTTTTCCAACATGAGTGCTCAGCCCTCGGAAACCGGCAGGAATGAGGGGGAAGCAGGTTCCAGTTCAGCTGGGATTTGTGCTTGGAGTTACTCAGAGGTAGGAGCCAGTAAAATATTATTCTGCTATTTTAAGTTTTATTCCCAATTTTATTCCCAGTTTTGCCCCTCTGCCATGGCAGGAACCTGGGAGCTCTGGCACGGGAAACATCCAACGGTTTCCCACAGTATCCTTAGCCAGGATGCAGGGATAAAGCAGAGCCCTTTAGGGGTTTGGGTCGGGGTGGAGGAAGCAGGACCTGAGTCCCACCCCAGTGTTTAACCCGGGGTTTAGATCCCTCTGGGCTGCTCCCGGGATCCAAAGCAGGTGCTTTAGATGCGAAAACTCAGTTCCTTCTGCTGTTCCTGCTGGAGGAGGGCTGGGGGGAGCAGCAGGTTATCCCTGCGCTCGGATGCGATGTGGGAGTTCAGCCTGGCTTTGGGCTTTTTCCGGCTCCGAAGGAGGGAGCGCTGCGGCGTGATGATGCCGGAGGACTCCCCGGCAGCGCTCCGGGATGAGAAATCCTCTCTTTCCCCCCTTTTCCTGTGTTGCACGGAGCGGTCGGTGCCGGTTCGGCGCGGGAGTGATGGAGGCTGGTGCAATGCAGCAGGAACCGCTCGCAGCCGAGCCCGGCGCTCCCTCCCGCCTCGCTCCGGCGGCACCCGCGGGGCTCTGCCTGTTTCCGACAGCTTTTCGTTTGGTTTTTCCCAACTCCCGGCTTTTCCTGGCATCCCCAGGCAGCAGCGGGGGCTGTCCCGCGGGGCCGAGGGCGATGCAGATGTGCACATCTGTCGGTGGGACAGAACCGCAGCTGGCAAAGGGACCCCCGGCACCTCGGGGGTGACACAGCCACTCGCTGGGAAGCGGGGCTGGGACACGGGAGAACTTCACCTCCCGGGAAAGCCAAGCCAGGGCTGTCATTTTTCGGCTGGCAGAGCCTCTGCCTGACCCGTTTGCAGCCACTCGGGCGGGAGCTGCGGTTTATTCCCTCCTCGGCCCATCCCATCCTCGGAGCTTGGAGCCCAGTCCCCGGCACGGAAGCAGCCGAGGCTGAAGGCTCATTCCCGGGATTGCGACCCGCTCACGGAGCCCCCTGTCCCCTGCAGTGGCCTCCAGCCCGCCGCGGTGGGAGATCGGGCTCTACGCCGCCGGCGCCTTGGCGCTGCTGGGAATCGCAGCCATCAACCTGTGGAAGCTCTGGCGCTCCGGGAGCTACCCGGCCCCTTCCCCTTTCCCGAATTATGACTACCGGTACCTGGAGCAGAAGTACGGAGCGGCGTGTCCGGACCTCAGGAGCAAGGTAAGGGGGGAAGTTGGGCTTGTTTCCTTCTCTTTGCAGCACGCGGGATGCTGGAGGGGTGGGAATATCTCCTGGATCCCCTTGCGCGGGGGGAAACAGCCACAGGCAGCAACCTGGTGCTGCTGGAGCTTTTGGGGGGATCGCTGGAGCTGGGAGCTGCGGGAAGCTCCGGGCTCGCTGCCGCGGCAGCTTGAGGCCAGGCAGGGGCCGGGATGCATCCAAGGAGGCGCCGGAGAAGCCCAGCTGTCCGGCTCCGCACGGAGGGATGGGATGGATGGCAGCGCCTGCTTTCCTTTCCCTGGCAGCGAGGGCTGGCCCCGGGCTCGCAGAGGGCGCCAGGTCGGAGCTCCTCGTCCCGCAAGAGCAGCCTGAGGGCAGAGGACAACTTGGAGAGCATCCAGGAGCTGGGCAGCCTGGAGCTGATGGGCAGAGACCTGGGCCTGGCCCACTATGGCCCCCTGCGAAAATCCATCTCGGCCGACTCCCTCAACTCCATCTCGTCCATCGGGAACAACTTCGGGCAGGATTTCACAGTGGGGCAGGTGGAGGTGTCCATGGAGTACGACGGGAGGGCGGCCGCCTTGCACGTGACGCTGCTGCAGGGCAAGGACCTGCTGGAGAAGGAGGACGCACGCTTCGAGTCCTGCTTCATGCGGATCAGCCTCCTCCCAGCCGAGCAGATCGTCGGCATCTCCCGGGTGAGCCCCTCATTCCCACCCAGACCCCCCCACAGACCCCTGTGCACACGTGGTTCGCCCTGGGGTTTTGGGCGGCAGCATCCCTGGGCCACGTTCCCAAGGAAGCGGTGAGGTTTGGGAGCAGGGAGCTCCAGGCACGCCAGAGCCGGCTATGGTTGGCACAGGGTTTTTGGGATATCAGCTCTGCAGGGCAGTGGTGGGGTTTGGGCAGAAAGCTCTGGGTTGGCACAGGATTTTGGGGGTGTCCCGGGTGGGTTTGCACATCCTGGCAGAGGCAGGAATGTCTTCCCTTTGGCTGGGATTTGGGCTGACTTTGTCATCTCCAAACGTGGCTGGTGGCAAGTTTTCCTGCTTGACCGTCCCTGCTGTGGAAAGGAGGCTGTGGCAGGTGGAGGAAGTGCCCTGGGGTGGGATTGCAGTGGCAGTGGCAGTTTGGGCAGGTGCTGCTGGTGTCTTGCCATGGTCCCACAGTCCCTCTCCTTCCCACAGCAGCCCCCAGAGTTTTTCCCTCCCCACAAAGGATGCGGCAGTGGAAAAACCATGTGGCAGCCACTGACAGCCACAACCAAGGTTGGATCTGGGGCAAAACCTCCATTTTTAAGTGCCTCAAAAGCTGCTTATGGAAAGCAGGAGCCTCCATTTTCTTCCAGCAGCTCCTTTATTGCAGACCCGGTTTGATTTAACCAGGATATTCCAGCAAGGAGTAGGAATCTGCATCCCATTAGGGCACCTCTCCACTGGGGTGGAGGTGCTGCTCCATCCACACAAACCGGCTGCTGCCTCCAAAATATTTCCACAGTGCCCTTTTAGACCATTTTCCAATCCAGATCTCAGGCTCTTTATTTATGCTCTGGAGATATTTATTATTTAGTGTCATTATTTATAATTCACCAGCACAATTTACCTCCTTGGCTGCCCCAAGGCCACGGATAAAGGCCCAGCTGGAGCTTTTCCAGGGCTTCTGGAGGGGTTTTAAATAGCAGCTCCTGTTTGGTTGTACTTGATCCAGAGTTCCCAAAATACAGTGTGGGCTGCAGACAGACAGTCTGTAAAATCTGTAGGGCTTTAAAATCTGCTCTTCCCACAGAGGAACTTCAATCCCCTGGGGCCTCTGGAGGTTGGTGGTATCCAATGGGAGAGCATGGACTAAGAAGGCAGGAACGGGAGGTGCTGCCTTTGTGTCCTTTATCCCAGGGATGGAGCAGGGTTAGGAGCAGACTGAGACAGGGGAGAGTCCTTGGGGGAGATGAACCCTCTCCTAGGAGGCTTTTGGGGTCACACAGCCCCACAGAGGTTTCCCTTCTCCACCTGGATTTGGGTGGCTTTGGGGAGCTGGTGGATCCGTTTTGCTCCACGCTATCCAAGGCTGCAGCTTTCCATCCCACAGGAGAAATCCCTGGTTTGTCTGTGACATCTTGGATACTGAAACAGGGCTGGAAAAGGGGAAAAAAACATCCCTAAATCCATGATTTCAGAGCAGTTTCCCCTCAGCCAGTTCTTTGGGATCGGTACCCGCAGGATGAGCCGCGGGAGCTGCTGCTGCCTCTGCTCCCAGGGAATGATGTGACACAGGGACAACGTCAGCCAAACAGCACCATTCCCACTGGGCACATTCAGGAGTTGGTTCTGCCTGCAGAAGGGCTGGGGGTTACACCTTGTAACCATAAATCCTGTCGCCTGATGATACGGCCAAGCTGGATGCGCATCCACACTCTCAGGGTGTTGGGATGCATCTGCGAGCACTGGGTCAACCTTTGTATTTTAATTAAAAGAATTGACAGGCACTGGGGCAGGTCACAGACCTGATTTTCACCCCAGTGGCTGAGCAGTTGCTGTGGTCAGGCTGGGAATAAATCATCCTGGTTGGATGGGGGGGGTGCCCTGGGGATGCCCTCCCTGTTCTCTTCTCAATTCCCATGAAATGGGGTAGAGCAAGGATGTAGCCCCAAGCCCCACGGGTGCCAGGGCAATCCCCCCTTCCCGTGGCAGATCCAGAGGAGCGCCTACTCCGTGGCCTTCGACGAGCGCTTCTCGGTGCCGCTGGATCCGGCGGCGCTGGAGGAGAACAGCCTGCGCTTCTCCGTCTTTGGCATCGACGAGGACGAGCGGAGCGTCAGCACCGGCGTGGCCGAGCTCAAGCTCTCTGACCTGGACCTGGCCACGCGCCCCTTCAACGCCTGGCTCTACCTGCAGGACACCAACAAGGTGAGCCAGGGGTGTTCCGTCTCCCAGCCGGGTTTTTGGTGGGTGACGGGACGTTGCCGTGTCCCGACATCGTGTCCTGAATGTTGTGTCCTGCAGGCGGTGGACACAGTGGGGGAGATCCTGCTCTCCCTCAGTTACCTGCCCACGGCCGAGCGGCTCACGGTGGTGGTGGTCAAAGCCAAGAACCTCGTGTGGAGCAATGGGAAGGTGACCGCAGGTGAGGGGGGCTCTGTGGTGGGGTTTGTCCTGGTTTGTCCCATTCACTACATAGATCTTCACTAGAGTGGCTCCCAGTGAGGACAGAGCTGCTGGGAAGGGCCACCAGAAAGGGTGCCCCTGCTTCCTCCACATCACTGGAGACACGTGTGACTGATCCCTCTCCTGCCCTCCGAGCAGATCCCTTCGTCAAGGTGTACCTGCTGCAGGATGGGAGGAAGATCAGCAAGAAGAAGACAGCGGTGAAGAGGGGAGACACCAACCCTGTGTTCAATGAGGCCATGATCTTCTCTGTGCCGGCCATCGTGCTCCAGGTGCAGCCCAGCCCGGGGGCGCAGGGGAGAGGGGACACATCCCAGTGCTCCTCAAGATCCCCAGACCCACTAGTGGGGAGCTCCTGGGGGATGCGGGGTTCTGGGGGCATCCTGGGAGCTGTGGGGGTTGTGTGGGTGTGGGTCTGGTTTGGGGCGGATGTGCGGGGGCTGTTGTGGGGTACGTGGATGTGTGGGGGCTGTTTGGAGAGATGTGGATGTGTGGGGGCTGTTGTGNGATGTGTGGGTTGGGATACAGCAGGGTCCACAGGGATGGTTTGGTATGTGGACAGGGGCATAGATGGATTTAGGGGATGTGAGGGAAAGAGGGGGATGTGTAAGTGTGGTGGGTNATGGGTGCACGTCCCCTTGGAGAGGGCACAGGGATATGTATCCGGGGGGGTCTGAGTGTGGTGACAGCCCCGTGCCCCGCAGGAGCTGTCCTTGCGTGTGACGGTGGCTGAGAGCGGCGAGGACGGGCGCGGTGACAACACGGGCCACGTGCTCATCGGGCCCGCGGCCAGCGGGATGGGCACCACGCACTGGAACCAGATGCTGGCCACGCTCCGCAAGCCCGTCTCCATGTGGCACCCGCTCCGCAGGAATTAGGCTGCATCTCGACACCGGGGACAGCGGGCCCGGAGCAGGGACTTGGTGGCACCCCACAAGGCCGAGCTGCCAGCGCCGAGGGGCCCAAAACACCCGGAGCACGGACAGAGCGGCTCCGGGGACACATCCCAGGTTGTCCCCGTATGCGCTGGGCCAGACTCGCCGTGAAGGAGCCCAGATGGACCAAAACCAGCAGGAACCTCCCCAAACTGCGGCTCCCGAGCATTCCGCGTGCTCCCAGCGGCCTTGAAATCTGTGGAATCCTCAAATGTGGACTCCAAGACAAGGAGAGGGGGAGGGATTCCTTTGGAAGGAGGTTTTTGGGTGAGAATCATGAGGGGGGTGATAAAAGCCAGCCTGGCATGGGTGGTGATCCTGAGGGGATCTTTTGTAGTGATTTTGGTGCGCTGTGCCAGGGTTGGAATGTTTCCAGTGAGAATGGAAAAAGGGAGCAATAACAGCAGAAAATCAATTGTTACATACGACTTCTCCTTCCATCTGTTCCCCCACACAGTAAATCCCTCCCCATCTCCACTGGCTGCAAAGGCAGGGCTGGACTTGGTTTCCAGCCTCTTGGGTTTGAGGTCAGATCCACCCTGGCAATCATCCCCTTAAAGTCCAGTAGGATCAGGGGCAGCTTTTCCCACCCCAGCCACTTTTCCAACCCAAACTCACCCTCAGTGTGCTCGGGTCAGCACGGCAAATTCCTGCTCCTTAACACAACTCTCACAACTGGGGATTGTTTTTTCCAGCCCTTAATCCTGGACTTGGGCTGTGACTTACCCTATAACACATTTTATCCAAGATTTGGGCACAGAGAGGAACATCTTGGCTCTGTGACCCAAGGCAGGTGGCAGAGGTCCCTAATTTCATAATTTTTAAACCCAACTCCCATTTCAGGAGGAAGGGAGAGGAAAAGCCTGTGTGGATCCTGCCTGCTGGTGGGCTCTGGCCCAAGCTAGGTTTGGGATTTTTGGGGAGCTAATTCCCACTCTGGTTTGTGGAGGGTGATGGAGCCCCTCATGGCACAGGCTGGAGAGCAGAGGACGCCCTGGGGCCACATCCCTCCTTGCCTGGAGCCTTGGCTTTTCCCTGTCTGCAGGATGCTGGTGGGAATCTAGGCTGGGAAATCTGGGGGTGTCTGGGGCCCTGCGCCAGGAAATTGGCACCACGGGATGAGCATGGGCTGGGATGTGGCTGCTTGGATGATCTGAGCAGGCAAAAAGGTGTGAATGAGCCATTTAGCTGTTTTTCCCTGATTAAAAAGTAACTCCAAAGTGAGTTATCTCCTGAGCTGGTGGCACTTTTCCCTTCCCATCTGTCCTGCCTGACCTTCCCCTTGGGACACGGCTGTGATGTCCCTGTTCCATCATCCCCCTCTGCTCTGGCTCCTATCCCTGCCTGTCTCCACTCACTGATGCCCAGATTCCCTTCTCCCACACTTCCTCCTCCCCACCTCTCCCTCCAGGAGCCCCCCGGTCCCATCTGCTGCCAGGGGAGCTGGTGCCATCCCTCCACAGGTGATGCACAGCCCGCCCTGGGCACCGAGGCACGAGCCAAGGATGGAGGGCTTTGAAGGATGAGGTTTTCTGAAGGATGAGGAAGTTTCTGTGGGAAGTTGTTCACAGCCAGTACTCACAGGCCATGAGGTTTGGGGGAAAATTTGCTTATTAGCTATCTCATCCAAGTATTTTGGAAAAGATGGACACAGAAATCCTTGGCTGTCCGGCAGCTCCTGCCGACTGCTGAGCTTTGCTGAGGATGAGGTGAGTGACTTCCACAGATGCTGGAATCTGTGGTCAGCCCCAGAATGATGGGGAATGTGTGGGTTAGGCATTTTTATAGTGCTCCTCTCCAGTCATTCCTATCTGGAGGCACCTCTGCACCTTCTCCTTCATCCTGGGGTCAAAAAATGCTGCTGGAGCTTTTTGGGGAGGGGGATGGATGGACCCTGTGTGAGGGGTTAGGAAAAGGTCCAGGAGGAACACAAGACTCCCTCCCACCAGGAGAGCTCATGTGGCTGGACCTGCTGTTACCACCGTGGGCTTTCCCAGTGGGCATCAGGCTCCAAGGAGCTCTGTGGGAAGGGCAGAACAGGTCTGGGAAGCGTCAGGGAAGGGATGGGCAATAGTGAGGAGGGAAAGACCTCCCAGTGGCACAGGAAGGCTGGCTCTCCCAGGGAAGTGGTTCCGTGTGCTGGAGCGGCTCCTCATGGGGCCAACACAGTTTGGGCTCGAGGCCTCCCCCATCCCTATTCCCGTCCCCAGGCACACCCGGAGCAGGGCTGAGCCCCCTCCCGAGCCCCTAGCCCAGGTGGGGAGGGAATGGCCGCGGTGTGGGCAGGCTGGGTCCCGAGTGGTGCCGGAGGATTGCTGGGCTGGGACACATCCATTTCCTTAGTCATCCTCCCCAGAGCACAGGGTCACCCGGGGTTTTTGATGCCTCCCATGTTCCCGCTCCCAGACATCCATCATTTGCTGCCACAGGGACCAATGTGACAGTGACAGCTTTGGGTGTTTAATGCCCATTTTACCGGCGTGCTCCGGCCCCTGAGCGCATCCATCACCATGTCCATATGGATAACTAGGACAATACAGCAGCTCTCTCTCCCTCGCCTCAGCCCTGCAGCTCAGGAAGGCTCCCAGCTCCAGGTTTTCCCCTCAAAATGGAGCCCCGCACTCTACCCAGGCCCAGCACAGCAGCCTCACCCTGGGGTGGCTGAGCTGCAGCTTTGAGGTCAAAAAAGCAGGATTCAGGTCCCTCATTTCTCCTTGTCTTTCTTCTTGCCCTTCCTCTGGCTCGTCAGCTCGCTGAGCTTCTTGTCCAGGCGCCGCTGGAGGTGGGCTCGCTTGGCGGGATCCAGGGATTTGTCCTTGGAGCCGCTCCCGGGATACAGGACCCCTTCCCGGCTGATGCGCTGCCGCGCGTGGGCCTTGGCCTTCTCCCCACAGCCGTGGACCTGGCGGGAGAGAATGGACACCGGGAAGCAGGGCAGGGATCACCCGTGTGGGAACTAGGGGCTTTCACTCCTCGAGCCTGGAATTCCTTTTTTACCTGCTTTGTATCCCCCTAAAATCATCTCCCATCATTTACAGCCATTATCGTTATCATTATCGTTGTTATATATTATTATATTATTTTGTTGTTATATTGCTTTCTATACTTACCTATTTTTATAATTTAGATTTATTATTTTATTATTTACCATTGCTTACTATTTATTCTATTTAATTTTATTTTTCTTTAGTTTCATTTTATATTTAGATTCTATACTTTTATATATTCATTCTTATACTTATTGTTTAAAATTGATACTTAATTTTTATTATTGTGTCTTTTATTAAACCATTATTCATAGCTCCTCTCACAGAGAATGAAATATAAAGATCCAGGTCCGGGGCTCTGAACAGCAGGTAAATCATCCTTTGGGATGGTTCAAATGGCTCCTTCCACCTCCTTTCCAGTGAACTGGGAAAGGTGTTTTGTGGAATAGGAGACCTTTTTTAGCCATGTCTTGGGGCTGACGTGGATTTGAATCTCTGTGATTGCTGGAGCCTCGTTACAATTCAGCAGGGAGAGGCCGTTCTGCAGGGAATAAATCTCCATCCCCCTGGATGGTGAGTGACCATAAATACAACTATTCCTTGCCATGGAAACAGATAGCTCTTGACAGAGGGAAAAGCTGTGCCAAGGATTTATAGGGCTGCTGAGCTCTGGGAGGCTCCACAGGGCGTGGAAGCTGCGGGATGAGGAACAGGGACACAGGAAATTCTGAATTGCTGGCCAGGCAGCACTGCTCCGTGCCTGACCTGTCCCCAGGATGCAGAGAAAATCTGCAAAGGGCTGGGAATCATCCTCAGAATGCAGAGGGAATGTGCAAAGAGCTGGGAATTGAGTCCAGGCTCGCTCGAGCCTGAAACTTGTGCTTTTCCATTTCTGCTCCCTGCCTCGCTTTATCCCCACGGCCTCAGAGTATAAGTGCCAGAAAATGGTAAAGAAGGGCACAAAATAAGAGGGAAACAGAAAAGCCCTCAGGAAGAGGTGAGGAGAGCCCAGGTGTCAGCACCTGCCAGCCCTGTGTATCTGAGCTCAGCACAGGCTCTGACAGGGAGGGCTTTGCTCAAACTCCCTGGAACAAAACCCTGCTCGGGGAGCTCCACAGGGAAAATTCCCAGGCTAAGCCTGTCCTGCCCCTCCTTACCTCGGGGATGTGGTGGCTGAGGCAGAAGAGCCGCTGGCAGTGGGGGCAGAGCTGGCCCAGGGTGGTGACAGACGCCTTGCAGCGGGGGAAGCCACAGGTCCTGTCAGCTTCGATGGCAGCGGAGATCAGAGCGTCGAAATCCTCTCCGGCCGCGCTCCCAATCGCCCGTTTTCCTGGAAAAGGTGAGCACGCACCTGGATTGGGGCCTGGGAGCAAACCCACCCTTCTGCATCCACAGGCCAGCTTCTTCCTTTACATCCTTCTGTGTGGGCCAGGTACTTCCCTCAGCTCCTCTCCCTACTCTTGGGAGCCTCCCATGTGACTCCTGGGCCTCTCTCCCGGGAAAGGGTCCCCAGTGTTTTTCCTTGGACCTAAGGAATGTGCCTCCAAGTATCCAAACCCCTCTCCCTGGATGCTGCAGCCAGTTCCCACCTCCCTGCAGCTTTCCAAGAGCCACATGCTCCATGCTCAAATCCCAAGGTCTGGAGCAAACCCACTGGAATTAAGATCCATTCAATGAAGAGCATTAATTGTGCTGGTTAGGGAAAGCTTGACCCACCTTTGGCTTCACTCTTGTCCTTTTTCCTGCTGCCATGGCCGGGCTCCTGCACCTTCCTCACCGCCTCTTCCCGCCTAGCTTTCTCTCTCTGGACTCTCTCCAGATGCAGGGATTTCAGGTCCACTTTCCCCGAGCCCTCGCTGCTTTCCCCTGGCTCCGCAGGGTCAGGGGTGTTCCCGCTGGGATGCTGGGGCTCGGGAAGAGGCTCAAAGGGCAGTGGGGGCTCGGTGGGCAGCGGGGGCTGCTCGGGGAGTCTCTTGTGGACGGTGATGTACCTGTCCCGGCCCTCCCCGGAGCTCTGGTGCTGCAGCCCGTACTCCTCCGCCAGCACGTGAACCAGCATCCGCTCGTGGGAATTCAGGGACGCCGGGAAATCCAGCTGCGCCTCGCTGCTCTCCAGGAAGGCCACCAGCATGGCCCTGAACCTGTCCCCACCCTCCTTTGTCCCTGAGCCCTCTCTCCCAGCTCCAGCAGCGCTCGGGGAGCTCCGTGCTCCCGGTTTCTGGCTCCCTGCTCCGGCTGCTGCCTCCTTGAGCTTCCTGGCCGGAGCCGGCCGTGCTTTGGGGCCCGGTGGTTTGGGGCCCTGCTGGCGCTGGGCCCGGCCCTCCCCGGGGTAGTTCTGGGGCACGAGGTCATCCAGGTACTCGAAGGCAGAGCGCACGAGGCCGTGCTGGGACAGGTGGTCCAGGAGGCGGCGCAGGAAGGGGCGGCTGCCCACGGTGTGGCTGTCACACACCACGGCCACCTGGCGCCGCGCCCGTGTCACCGCCACGTTGATCCGCCGCTCCTCGGCCAGGAAGCCCACCTCACCTGGGAAGACAGGAGGGAAGGGATGCCAGAGGGGGCAGGGCTGCCTCCAAGTAGGGGTTTGGTCCAAGTGATCCAAAGATTTCTCGGCTGGAGGGTGGGAATTGGTGTTTATGGGGCTCTGGTCCCTGCTCACACCTGCTCCTCTTCCTATCTGTGTTCTACAGGCTCCACACTGAGCTCCTGGGATTGGGAAAAGGATGGAAGGCACATGGAAAAGGGAAATATCTCCCTGCCTGGCCCACGACACAAGCTCAGCTTGGAGCTGGGAGCAAACACAAGATGGAGCAGAGTGGAACAGGCTCACCTTGCGACAGAGGAGGGACTGCAGGTAAAGAACTCCCCCCTGTCCTACAGAGCTCCCCCCTGCTCCCAAATTCTCCGAGGGTCTGTAGGAACAGCCATTTGGGAACTCGGGGAGGTTTCGCTCTGCTCACAGACAGCAGCGAGAGCCGGCAGTGCCGGGATGACTCAGGCAGGATCAGCCAGCGAGAGCGGAGCGTGGGAGGCTGCCGAGCTCCCAGCTCCAGGGAACAGCGAGGAGGCCAGTCGGGAAGAGATTAATGCCTCTGCCAGAGCAGTGCCCAGCCTAGCTCTGCCTCAGCAGCCTCATTTGTGCTGCCTTTGAGGGACGGGGTGAGGGGCAGCCCCTCTCCCTGCTCTGCAGCTCGGAGAACAATTCCCAGTTTCTCTGATGAGGTTTAACCTGGCTGCAGGGGCAAGTCCAACTCCTTTCAATCCTGGAATGGTTTGGGTTGGGAAGGACCTTAAGGCCCATCCAGTCCCACCCCCTGCCAGGGATATCTTCCATTATGCCAGGATGCTCCAAGCCCTGTCCAACCTGGCCTTGGACCCTTCCAGGGATGGAGGAGCCATGGCTTCTTCGGGCAACCTGTGCCAGGGCCTCACCACCCTCACAGGGAGGAATTTCCTTTTAAAAGGAGAAGGTTCCCTGCTGGATCAGGAATGGCTGCAGAGGGACAGGTCAAGGAGAAGCCTCCCTGTACCCCCAGGAAAGCAATTCCTGCCCCACACCTGAGCTTTGGCCTCTGCCTGTGCAGGAGAAGGGGCTGTGGGACACTCACCCTTCTGGGGCCACCAGCTCCCACCAGCACAGGGGTGAGTCACTCCTGGATCAGGACTATTCTTAGTGCTGTCCCTACTTCCATTCTCCCCACAACACTGCTTTTCTTCCTCTAGGCTTGGAAAAAGAGGCACCTCCTCCTTCCACGCATATTTTCCCCCTTTTTTTCCCCAGTCAGCCCTCAGCGTTTCACCTCCAGCAGCACAGGTAGGGCAGCAAGGCTGCGGGTTTGGAAAGGGAATTGACTCCAGCATGGAACAGAGGCAATCGCGGAGCGATCCTGCTCAGCCAGCTCCACAAAACTCTTCAGCTCCTCGCACAGGAGCCTTGTGCCCCCAGGGCAGCAGCTTTTTTCCAGCTATTAACTTTCACTGCAGCTGCTGATAGCAAAGAACTTGATTTTCCGCTCTAGATTTTGTTCCCAAAAGCATCGTTTTCCGTGCATGGCTTGAGACGTCAGCTCCTGCTTGCTTTCTGCAGGGAACTGACCCAAAATGGGCTCAAAACTCAAGAAATTACCCCCTAACTCCACTAAATGTGGGGCTAATGGGATGTGACATTCTTAGGGCTCTGGTTTAAATCATTTCTGAGGCCTCAAGGGCCAAGAAACCTTCAAACTGAGCAGTCCTGGACCTGCTGTACCACGGGAACCTCCTCTGCAGCCCTGACAGCACATATATTCATTAATTAAACCAAAAAGGCTGAAAAGGGAGGGTTTGCCAGTAAATCCATCCAGAGCCAAGTGTTAGAGCACTGCAGTTAAACCACAGCACTTGGCTACACGACTTCCTTCCCGCTCCCCAGGGAGCAACGCTCCGGCAGCGAGCTCTTACCTTTCCTGTTGGATCTGACAAAGGACAGGATCACTGCCTCCTTCTCCCTTCCTTGGAAACCATCCACAGATTTAATTTCTAGCTCAGGGTGGCTGTGGCAAAGGTGCTGCCGGAGCATGTCCACCTGAGAAACAGGCCAAGGGTAGCTTTTAAAGGAAATACATGGGTGAAAAGGATTAAAATGGCACGGTTTTGGGGAAAATCCCTTCCTCCCAAACCCACAAGGATGAGCAGTTGCATCTCCTGAGGCTGAGAGTGGAACACCTGACTAACAGCTCTTCCCTCCATGGCCTCCAGCTGCTCAAAGGTGCAGAAGTTGGTCCCAAATGCTGGTTAAATTTGGCTCTGCAGGTCTCTGGGATCTCCTGGTGCTCCATGTGCAAGGGAGAGGGGGGATGCCAGGAGAGGGACAGCTCACCTGGAGATTGTAGGGGGCCACCACAGCGATGTCCTTGGCCTTCACACCAGCGTCCACCAAGGCCTGGACGTGCATCCCCACCAGCTGGACCTCCCCTGGGACAGGAACAAAGTGTGACAGAGAATAGACGCCAGAGGAATGTGCCCACCTCCCCCAAAACAGCGGGAAAGGCTGTCCAGACCTCCCCCAAAACAGCAGGAAAGGCTGCCACAAACTGGTTATCCAAGATGGTGCCTGGTTCAGAGGGATCTGAGGGGAAAAATTAAATCCTATATGAATTATTTCATGGTTTATTGGCTGGGCTTCTGCTTTGCAGCAAAACACAGCAATAAACATCAAGACTCTGCAGTGAGCTGTGCCAAAAGGCTGCCTCCCAAATTTGGGGAGATGTGGTTATAATCCCCTGTTCCAAATCCCTGAGTTCTCTCAGACCAGGCTTTTTGGCTCTCTGTGAGGGAAAAAGAGCCTGTTGTGCTCAGCAGGGCCCTGGGAATGGTGCATGGAAAAATGAGGTGCTTAAATGATGGTGGGGGTCAAATAGAATGTAAAAGATTTTTAAGCTGGTAAAAACTGCCCTTGTATTTTCCAGCCTGACTTTGCACTCAAGCTCTGTAATGAAACCTATTTTTTCAGGTGAAAACCAGAAGAACTCGGTGTCCTAGGAAAATCCATGGAGAAGAGCCAGACAAGATTTCATGGAAGGAGCAGAGGACTGGGGAGGTAATTCTGAGCTTTATCCACAGCCTCCCCAAAACAGGCCTGTGCTCTACCTGCAGCTATTTGCCCTTCCTTGGTGTAAAGCACCTGCCACGGGGATTCTCCACCTTGTCCCAGCCCTCAGCATGGAGAAATGTCCCTGCAAGGGGACATTGCAGCTGGAGTGACCACCCACAAGCTGGACACTGTCACCAGAGCTCCAACACAGCTCGGAGCCTCTGGAGGCTGAGAATTTATGGAGGGAATGATCTCTCAGCTGAGCAAGGCTCTCTGGGACCCCACCTTCCCCAGGGGGACATCTCTGGGACAGGATGTCCCGTGGTGTGCTGGAGCACCTCAGCCCATTCATTCTGGCCAATGGTACCTGGATTCCCCTTGGACTGTTCATCCTCCACTTCCAGCTCAAACAGGCCACAGCCAGCGGTGTCTATGAGCAACAAGGGAATGCTGGTCTCTTCCGTGGAGGAGACACCCGGCAGGTCCCTGCACAAGGTATTTGGGAAAGGGCCAGTTACCATCGCCGATGTTACAGCAATATCCAGACAAGCTGTGGCTGCCCCATCCCTGGAAGAGCCAGGCTGGATGGGATATGGAGCAATCTGGTCTAGTGGAAGGTGTCCTTGCCCATGGCATGGGGCTGGATGGGCTTCCAATCTTCCAACCCAAACCATTCTGGGATGCCATGATTAATATAGCGAAGGAGGACACAGAAGACAACTCTGCATCACTTCTGGTTACAGAGCAAAAAGGACAAACCCCCCCAGTTAAAGTCTCCTCGATGAAGTAACGGCTGAAACAAAAACACTGCCCCAGCCACAGGAGGAGCGGAAAACTCCGCAGGGAAGGGACAAACTTGGATGAAAAGCACGTTTCAGCTCCTGTACCAGCGGAGAGCAAGTGACCCACCTGAGCAGGTGCTGTGCCACGGAGGGGTGTGCGCTGAGCCGGCCGCCGTAGAGCTCCGAGGACGCCCATTCCATGATGTCCCGGTGCATGCGGTACTGCACCGTCAGCATCCGCACCGCCTGCTCCCCGCAGTGCCCTGCCAGCCGCTCCATCAGGCTCAGGGACAGCCCCTCGGCCGCGGCCCTGCACGGAGGAGCACCTCAGAGTGGGAGTGTCCATCCATCCCCCAGCGACGGCCCAGGGCGGGGTGGGACTCAGCCAGCCCTTCCCGACACACGCGGTGCCCATCAGTGCCGAGGGTGTCAGTGGGAAGGAATGCTCTGGGAGC
This sequence comes from Cnemophilus loriae, assembly GCA_013397755.1. Lineage (NCBI taxonomy): Eukaryota > Metazoa > Chordata > Aves > Passeriformes > Corvidae > Cnemophilus > Cnemophilus loriae. Next base: position 109,306 of record VZTF01007449.1, read on the forward strand.
ACCTGCACTCCAGCCCTGCTCAGCACCCTCGTGTGGCTTCCCTGGGGTGGCACTGTCACCCCTGTTCCACCTGGGTGCCAACAGCGCTGCCTGTCAGACCCTCAGGGACAGACTCGTGCCATGAGATCAGAGAAGCCTGGACACGGACCCTGTCACTGTAATTCAAGCAATGCCAACAGTACGGCCTGTGGAGTCACCACCCCGGAGGTATTCAAGGAACACAAGGATGTGGAACTCAGTGCTCTGGTCTGATTGACAAGGTGGGGATCGGTCACAGGGTGGACTCGGTGGTCTTGGAGGTCATTCCCAACCTCAGTGATTCTGAGAGTCCATGATCCACCACTGTAAGGCTACACTGGTGTTACTGCAAGCTCAGCCATAGCATCAGCATCACCCAGAGCATTAGATCAGAGTTCCACCCCAAATTTTGGAATGCCTGGTGTCCACACAGCCAACCCTTGCTGGTTTCATCATGACCCCTGCTGCTCCAGCATTTCCATCCTTCTCTGGCCACTCACCCTGGACTAACGCACAGATGCACCGCACTCGTTGCTTCTTCACCCATTAAAACCCCTTCACCTCCAGCAGCGCCCTTTGCTCATATCTGTGGCACAAATTAACCAAATTCCTACTGAATTCAGCCTTTCAGGAGCCTATCTGCTTTCTCCCGGCCCCACAGAGGGTTTGCTGGGAGGCACCGTCAGAGGAAGAAGGATGGAAGTCGTTGCGCTTGGATGTTGTGAGCGTACGGAGATTTTTCATACTGAGGCTGACACTGAGGGGTGCTGGCGGCTGCCAGACACAATGAAGCAGCATGAAGATGATGGAATGATGACAGGGAACAGCTCAGGAAAATGCTTTCCATCAAGCTCTGGGGCACAGCACGCATCCAATCCCTGCTGGGGGAATTCCAGCGCTACATGGCCCCACAGCGAGCGGATTGTTGTGGCACCAGCCAGCCCTGCCACGCTCACCACAGGCATTTGGGAAATGTGACAAGAGACTGCCAAGTCATTAAACCTGCAGAAGGGACAATTAAGGACAAATCTTTCCAAGAAGCTGGGCCTCATTAGCTGTCCTCTTCGCTGAATCATAGGATGCAGCACACAGGCGAAAAAAAAGGGAAATAACCTTTGGGTGCACAGGGCTGCAGGACTTGGGAGGCAGCAGTTTGCCAGAGGTTGGCTGGGGTAGGCGAGATGAGTGGACAGAGCAGGATGTGGGGCTGGGGGATGCATTCCAGTTAGCAGGAATTAGCTTGATTCTCTCAGCTCTGCTCTGCCCACGGAGCCTGGATCTCCTGGACAGGAAGGAAATTTAGCAAGAAGAGCTGTTGGCACTCAGGTGCAAGCACATGCCTGCAACAGCCATTAAACCTCACAGCAAGCCTCAGGAATGATGCTCTTGCCTACCCTTCCAGCACCATTCCCACCGCAGGGATCCGCAGGAGGTTATATGCTGAATTAATAATGAGGAATTAATCTGCTTGGGAATATTTCACCTGTTAATAATTTTCTATTATTTTACCACTCAATTAATTCCTACGGTGGTTGATTTCTCTGCCAACGAAATCCTGAGTGCCCTGAGCAGATGTTTTTTACCTATCGATTGCTTTAGAGAAATAAAATTGGGATAAGAGGTTGGACAGACAGGACCATGCATGGGATGCTTGGGAATATCTACTTTAAAATACCTAAAGTACAGCTGGGAAAGGCAGAATTCCCAAACCCAGCCCACAGCAGGCAGGATTTGTTGCTAACCTGGTTTCACCTTGTTTTGCCTGCAGGAAATGCTGTGCTTGGTCAGCTTGCCCTGTACGTGTCCAGAATGATCAGTACTAGGAGGAAAACAGGAAATTTTTTCCCATGGAAGGCTGGAGCTGTGTCCTCAGTCATGGCATATCTTTTCTTATTCGTCCCTGAGACAGGAGATATTGGTGTGACTGATCCCTGCAGTACACACTGGATTTGGCTGGAAAAGCCTGGAGAAGGAGATCACTGTGTTTTCCCACCTCAGGAACTCCACACTAATGGAGTTAATTCATGGATGGGCATCCGGGACATTCCAGCTGTGGTGGAGGCTACCAGAGAAACACAAGGCCTGGCACTTCAGTGACAAAGTGAAAGCAAGTCCATTCAGACCTGCCATGGGAATCAGTACATGGATTTGGGATGGTGCAGACATCCAAACTGACGAACAAGATGGCAAAATATCCCTGTGTTTGTCCAGGAAACAGGTTGAGAGCGAGAGGTTTGATAAGCATCTGCTGATATCTGAGGGGGGTAACACCAAATTAATACATCAGAGCCCTGATGTGGAGACGAATTCCTCGGGAAAAGGATGGAATGAGGGCTCCAACAAGGCAAACCAATGTTCCTGTCAGACTGCAGGAAGTGCCCCGGCCTAGAGATGCCCACTGGGACAGGGACAAAATGGAGGAGGAGGAGGACCTCCAAGAATGAAGCTGCTGCCTGTAAGCCTCGGCTTGGACTGCTGAGGGGGATTCAGAGGGGTCTGGAATTTGCCATGGCTGGGGAGGCTCCCAGGAGAACCACATCCAGCATGGACTGCAAGGTGTGTGTGGGGATGCCCTCTGCATCCTGGGACAGCTCCAGGCGTGTCAGAAAGCAGGGAAGAGGAGCACCCTTCAGACCCTCTGTCAAACATTCCCTAGGCCTGACTGGGTTACTGCTGATAGGAACAGGTAAATGCTGATTCCACGGAGGAAAAAGCAGGTAACGGGAAGGTGGATAGAGTCCCACAGCATTCCTGCTGGACAAAGGCTGCCTGCCTGAGCAGGGCTGACTTCCGCTGCTGTAGTAACAGCCGAGCCTCCTGCCAGCCTGAATTCATCCCGGATAACTTCAGACCCTTCCCCGAGGCCCCAAAAATAGGAGCCTACCCACTCCAGGCCCACTGTCATCAATGGAGAAGGGGAAGGTGGGCGGAAGGGTTGGAGTCCTCCGCATGAATCATCCCTGGAAATAGCTCCTTGCTTCCCCTGAACCACAGAGGAGGTGGCAGGTGATTCGGGGCCTTCGTGGGAGCTCTGGAAATACCCACAGAAGGAGGTGGAAGGGATCTGCCTCTGCGCTCCTTCCCGGGCCTGCAGGGAATGTGGAAAGCCCAAAACGGGGCTCTCCAGCACCCCATTTATTTGCATCACAGTCGTTCAGGCTGGAAAAGATCTTTGAGATCATGGAGTCTGACATTCCCCTAGCACTGCCAAGGCCACCGAGTCAAAGACGATGGAGAGAAAAGCACAACTCCTCAAGCAGGAGCAGGAGGAGATCCAGGAGCTCTGCAGGACGTGAGGAGCTTTTTGCTGCCGGCTCCAGCCAAGGCTCCTGGCAGCAGCCACCGTGACAGAGCAGAAAAAAGCAGCTGCTATGTTTCTGGAGTGAAGAAAAGCTGCTTCTGTCTCAAAAGAGGGAGCCAAAAGTGACATCAGCTGAGCGTCAGCCCCGTTCCAGAGTAACAGAGCTGGGATTTTTACTGTATTTTGCCCTTAATCTGACAGTCTGGGGAAAAAAACAGGCTGAGGCTGCTGAGGTGGATCCAGCTATATGGAGCTGTGGAGCATTATGGAGCTACAATGCAGTTTTTCTGGAGGAGAAGAGGAACCTTACAGAAAATAATGATAACCCTGAAATTAGGGCCAAATGGTCAATTTCTTCTTGCTACCAACAAGATACTACTCCAAAAAATGCTTGGCTTGGAAAACCCAGGCATGGAGAGCCGGCCTGCAAATTCACAGAGAATAAACAGCAGGACACTAAGGGTGGAGGGCTCTGGAGAGGCTTTTGGAGCTCACCAGCCTGGACACCTCCAGGCAGTTCAGCATGTGTTTATCACCTGCCAAGATCTGCAGAACAGCAAGTTTTTCGGCAACTGAGAGGGGTAAAATGAGAGGATGCTGCAGTCCCTGAATGTTGTTCTCCCTGCCTCTCAGCCAGGTGCTGGGAGCTGCTGCCTGCCTTGGATTTTTCATTTCCTGTGTTCAGAATTCAAGTGAGATGGCAGATATGTGTCTTGTTCATTATCTTCTGGAAGCAGGAGAGGTTGTTTATGAAGTCAGCCCTATTTCTCTGCTTCTGTGGTTCAGTAATTCCAGATTTGGAGCTGCCTAAACCAGATAAACGTGAGCACATTTATGTTTTAAATTACTCAAAGATTCCTCAGTACTCTTTGCAGCATCCCCCTGGAAGCACAGGCAATTTGCACTATCCACAGATCTTTTCCACAAACTAACTGTTCTTATTATCCACGTTGTAGGGATTGGGAGGTTTTATAATCCCTGAGGTGTGTGATAAAGCAGCATCTCACTGGGCCAATTCACATATTAATACATTAAATAAATAAATGTGGAAACCACAGAAGCAGAATTAAAGGAAAGCCTGAGGATGAGCCCAAATGCATCCCACAGAGCCTGCAGGCAGCACATATCTCCATCATGAAATGTCTCCGATCGCGAGGATTCGGAAGCTGCACAAAAAACAGGAGGATCCAGGATTTTTACCTGTGGGAGATGATGGTGGGGGGCAGCTGCTTGTGATCCCCAGCCAGGATGCACTTGGGAGCCTTCAGCAGAGGGATCCAGCAGCTGGCTTCCAGAGCCTGGGCACACTCATCAATCACCACCAGGTCAAAGTGGCTTTCAGGCAGCAGCTTCAGGGGGCCGTCCGAGGAAGCACCTGGTGGAAGGAGAAGGTTCCCAAGTGAGCAGGGAAGCGAGGAAGAGGAGAGCAGAGCAGAGGAACCTGCTCTGGAAGCAAACCTCACAAGCTGTAACAGTGATTGAGGCAAGTGAAATAATGTTTCTTTGCAGAGATTTAGGAATTCAGCCCTGCCAAACACGTATCTATTGATACGTGTAAGTCGGGATTTTGCCAGTTCCTCTTTATCCTTTTTTCCCTGGCATCTAGGCCCAGAAGCTTCCAAGTATCTTTGGGAACAGCAGTGAAGCCCAGATGCCAAAGAGAACAATATGCTCCAGTGCTTCACCCGGAGCAGAGCAAGGAACACCCACCTTCCTGCTGCCCCTCAGCGCCAACAAAACTCCTCATCCTCAACACTGAGAAGATGAGGGACTGGAGATCCACCTGTCTGGTAACTGAGGCACACTCCGAGAGGGGGAGATGGGCTGAGACCCCAATGCCTCTGCTCCTCCTTGTGGCACTGGGAAGAGGGAAAGGAGACTGGAACCAGACAGCCACAGCAAGGACTCATTTTTAACATCAGAAGTCCATTTGTAACATTTGTCTCCTTACAGACACCCTGCTCTAACCCAGACCTACTGATACTGATCCATGCATTGATCAGAAATCTGAATTACAGGGGCCCTGCAGTTCACGAAGAAAAAGGATGCAAAAGGAGAAAGGCAGGGTGAAGAAGCCAGCCTCCCAGACCAGGGGATTTTTCTTCACAGGTATGTTTTTTCCAAAGCTCCTGTGCTACAGCAGCTCTGAGAGCGGGGGATTTGGCTTTGCCACTGTAAATCCTGCTGCCTCTACAGCTCTGCATCACTTCAGACGTTCCAGTTTGCCATCCAAGACACTGTTTTCCTTCCAAAACTGTTTTCCAGCCTGTATGAATCTGCTGTGGTGAGTTGTACAGTTCTAACTTGACTTTTGCCACTTGCACAGGCCCCCAGCTGGCTGGGAAGCTCCAGGCCCAGGGAGAATCACAGCTGATCAACAAAAATACCAGTTTCACTGGGAGGAGGAGATCTCCCCCTGTCTTTCAGGCAAGTTAAAAGATTTAAGAAGCCAATTCCCAGGGACTAAGACACGGAAGAATCTATCTTTCCGTTAACCTTCACTCCAGTAACTTGCTATTTTATGACCTAAAATTATTGATGTTTCCTTTCAGCAAATGACCCTTGAGCAACCAGATCTGAAGATTGTTAAGTGGGCCCCGGGGGATCAAAAACCTGAGCCAGTAAAGCCCTTCCACACGTGCCAAACCTTCCCACCTGCAGCTGCCTGATGGACACCTGGAACTGCTCCCTAAAATCCTGTGTCACACCATTTGGGTGAGTACACAACCAGCCACATGCAGCCTGGGAGCAGGCTCTGGAAACACGTGCTGGATTCCATCAGTCCTGGAAACGGTCCAAGCAGGGAAGCAATCCCACGTGATTTATGCAATCGGGAGCAGATTGCACACCTCCAGCAGCACTTGTTTACTCACTGCACTCCCAGCTCCTCCTCAGAGCTAACAGGGGCCCTTCCAGATCTGTACTCTGTGCTCAACAACATCCTGTGCCAGAGTGGAAGCTGGCACAGTCCCACTGGGAAGGGGTTTGGGAGACTTTGCTGAGCTCCTGGGAGCTTGGAGCAAGTCTCCCAGCCATCCCAGCAGGATGCTGCCTTGCAGAGCATGTGGGTCATCTGGCAAAGGGAGGGAAAACACCGAGCAGGAGGATCTCACACCTGTGTTGGTGGCAAGGACAACGCTGGCCTGGCTGAGGGCTGCAGTCATGGCAGCCTCTTCTCGCTCCTTCAGCTCCTTCCTCAGGGCCTTAATCTCACCCAGAAAATGGCTTCGCTCTCCCTTGTCCTGGGCCTTTTTGCTTTTTGCCTAGAAAACAGAAAAACTGGGATAGAGCCAACTGCTGCTACTCAGTTCTGGCCATGTCTATGACCAGCCAAAGCATCTGGGCATGGAGCAGGGAGGAATGTTTGGGAAGAGGGGTCCTGTTCCTCTGCTGGGGGAGCGACTAGGATTTCTTATCTTGTTTGGAGGAAGCAGGCCCCTCTGGCTCCTGGAAGCAGGAGGGCTCCCTAAGCCACAGCAGCAGCTCTGACACCTCAAACTGGCCTCTCTGAGCTGCTGGAAAGGATCCAGAGCAGCATCCAGACAGGCCCAGGGCTTTTTTTAGCAGATATTAAATGTATCTACCACCCCAACCCATCAGTGCTGGGCACGAGCACTGCCAGAGCAGCAGCCATGGGACCACAGCTCAGCTATGGCTCACTGAGCAATCCCAGATGGAAACTGGGATTATCTCCCTGCAGGTAAGGCTAGTGACTCGAAAAGATGAAAAGGCTGCAGACAGAAGCTTTTATATGTAGCCAAAACAGTAAGACCTGCTGGTTCCTATAGTCATGCCATGGATGGATGGATGGACAGATTTTCCAGGGTCTAACATGGATCAGCTCAGCCACCTGTTTTGGTTGAACTCATGGGTATTTGAAACTGTGAAACCTCCATGTGTCTGTCAAGTGTGGTTGAAATGGGCTCAGGAATTCCAGGGGTGGGATCACAGGCCCTGAGGATATGGTCAGTCTGGATGTCACCCATTCCTAGTTAGGGATTAGGAATATCAGCTCTAATCGTCCCCACCTGCCTCATATGGGCTCCCACATCCACTCATTGGTCTGGGAGTCTATTTAAGGCCAGCTCATGGAGTGAGCCTGGTTTCTTTCCTCATCCTCCTGGACTGTTCTCTGATCCTGCTCAGCATCCCGGGAGCTGGACTGGCCCTGGACCTGTGCTGCAGTTCTTTCTCAGGTAATGTGGGGCTGAAACCTTGCTGGGGCAAGGAGTATCCAGAAGCTGGATCATGGGAATCTCAAAGCCAGGTGAGGGAAGGAGGCACAAAGGGGTAGGAAAATGCCCCGAGAGGGCACAGGTTTTCATTTCTGTTACTGCTCCTTCTGTGGGCTGGGGTAAAGGAAAGGAGGGAGAAGAGTCAAAACGTGGAGCTGCAAAGGGAGAAATTGTTCCAGGGAAAAGTAGGGAATGTGGCAGTGGAGAAACAGAGGCAGGAGGAAGAAAAGATGGGTCAGGACCTTGGAGATGAGCTCTCTGCAGCCAAGGGCAGCTTCTGTGACAGAATCCTCTCAAGGAGAGGAAAGGGAAAATTAATCACCAGTGAGAAAGATGGAAAATAAATTAAGAAGTAAAAAAATGGCTTTTGGACAGTGCTGCCACCAGAAAAGGGAGGGAAAATAACCAAATTAGCACGAAATCCTTACCCCAAGTACTGGAGCTATGTTGTAAGATAATGTTAGGAAAATCAGGGTGAGAAAGAAGAAATGAAGGATGCATTTTTAAATGTGCTCTGCTTTCTACTTGAGGTGGCTGAGAGTGGGAGGGAGTATCAGGACAGGCAGACAGCTTGTTAGGAAGTGAATTAATGATGGGAATGTTTCTCTGGTGAAGAGGAGGGCATGGACCAGGCCAGACAGGTGATGTGAGAGGCAGTAGCTCCCCACACAGCAGCAGGGACTGGAATTTTCCCACTTCCATGAGGGATTCAGGCAGGAGGAGTTCTGCCCTCCAGCACATGCAGAGAATCCTGGAATGGAAGGGACCTTATGGATCATCTCATTCCACCCCCTGCCATGGGCAGAGACACCTTCCACTATCCCAGGCTGCTCCAAGCCCTGTCCAACCTGGCCTTGGACACTTCCAGGGATGGGGCAGCCACAGCTTCTCTGGGCAACCTGTGCCAGGCACCCTCCCACCCTCACAGGGAAGAACTTCTCCCCAGTATCTGACTTTCTAACCTCCAACCAGAGCAAATGGGATTACTCCAGGCCGCACACACTCCCACCCCCGCGGGATGTGCTGCAGGGCCACGCACCCAGGCCTGGTCGATGTCGCTCCTGATGTCGGCCACGATCTGGGCGTTGTCCCCGCGGGCCAGCACGGCGTCCAGGGAGTGCTGCTGGATGGGCTGGAGCAGGCGGGCGGGGTGTCCCAGCCGCAGCAGCCGGGCCCTGCAGCCGGCCAGCCGCTCCACCAGGTTATCCACGGCCACGTTGGATGGGGCACAGCACAGCACCTGCCGGGGGACAGACACAGCCTTGGCACCTCTGAGGGCACCCAAAGGCTGGAGCGGAGGTATCCAAGCAGGAAGAAGCAGAGAGAGGGAGACCAACGTGCTTCTGTTGGGAATAAACCACTGGCATCACCACAGGTAGTTCCCTCCTTGCTTTGCACTACTTGTGTAGGGTCCCCAGTGAACACCAAACCCGAGCTCTGTCAGCACCTCATCAGAGCTGGTGGGGAAGTGCCTGCTCTCTGCAAGCCAAGCCAGGCTCTGGATTAGCACAGATCCAACGGGAGCTGCTCCAGCTGCCGCAAAGCCCAGGAGCGTGCAAAATAATCATAGAAACCTGGAATGGTCTGGGTGGGAAGGGATCTTAAAGCTCATCCACTGCCACTCCCTGCCCTCGGCAGTGACAACTTCCACTATCCCAGGTTGCTCCAAGCCCTGTCCAATCTGGCCTTGGACACTGCCAGGGATGGGGCAGCCACAGCTCCTCCAGGCAACCTGTGCCAAGGCCCCACCATCCTCACAGGGAAGGATTTCTTCCCAATATCCAACCTAAATTTCCCCTCTTCCCCTTTGAAGCCATTTCCCTTTGCGGTATCACCCCAGTTCCTGATAAAGAATCCCTGCAAAGCTTCCCTGTAGGCCCCTCCCGTAACTGGAAGGCTGCTCTGAGGTCTCCACACAAGCAGAGGCTGTCACTGGTGGCCACCTGAGGTGGTCCCTGTCACCACAGCCCTGCCACCGAGCCTCACCTTGAGGCCCTGCTGCACAGCCTGCAGGATGATCTCCACCAGGGTCGTGGTTTTCCCTGTGCCAGGAGGCCCGTGGATGATGGCGAGCTCCCTCTGAGCCAGGGAGAAGGACACAGCTTCCCTCTGAGACTCATCCAGGGAGGCATTGAAGAACTCCAGAGGCTCTGGGGAGACAGCAGGAGAGTCACTGGAACCTCAGCCCCAGCTGGGACCTGGCTGAGAAGCACAAATCCAGAAATACATGAGGCTCTCTGCAGCCAGCCCAAATCCATTTGATAATGAGGAAAACCTTGGGAGGAAAGCACTGATGGGGCTGGAACACCCCAGAAGGTAAAAATAAGTATTTTATGCTTCCAAAACAAACAGGCTCCCTCCCCATCCTGTATCCATGCTTCCCCATGCCCTCCCCAGCCCTGATATTTGGCCTTCAGCCAGTCAGTGGTGGAATTCCCAGAATTTAAGAGTCATTTAGCTGCTCCAGCATCAAACAGGTAGGTTTTCTTGGCTCTGGAGGGAGCTCTGGGTTTGTTTTGCAGGAGAACCAGCATCTTTAGTGAAATCTTCAATGAAAATTGGGGAGGAAGTAGCAGATCTGGCAAACGAATCACTGCCAGTGAACAAACCCAAGGCAGCACCAGTGAAAAAGCAGGAAAACCTACAGAGTCTGTGAGCAGAACAGAGCAGCCCTGTGGTAGTCAGCCAAGACTGGGAATGAAGGCAGGAAAAGGTACAAAGAGCAATTTAAATGATAAAACTAAAATTAGTTTCTGCTTTAACAAGGGAGGAAAAAAGAGAAAAGAATATGCAAATTGCATCAGAAGAGAATTGGTTTCACTGCAGAGACTGAATTCTCAAAAGCTGCTTTTTAACCTCCTAGATTTATCTCATTTAGGCCCAAATTTATTCTCATCCCCCCCTAATCCTGCTGCTAATCTCCTTGTTCATTATGGGAGTTAATTACAGCAGGGATGATGACTCATTACACTGAGGTTTCCCGAAAATAACGTTCCCACAAAAGCTTATATAAGACATGTCTCTGGGCATCCTTCCCTGCTGGGCATCATGTGGTTCATCCCTCCCTTTACATTGAGGGCTGGATTAAAAACATGGAAGTTTCTTCTGGTTTTAGGCAGGTGAACTCATGTGTGGCCTGTGGCTTTTGAAGCAGCACCACTAAATGAGGTGAAACAAAAAATACCCATTGAAAAGGTGATGAGGAAGAGAGAAATGGGGCTAAAAGCGCTTTTTGCTGTCACTCTGCCTCTTGGTTTAGATGTAATTTTTGGATGAGTGTGTTAATGACTAAGACAAGACCAGGAAGCATCCCATGGGCTGGGGAAAAAGCAAGAATAGCTTCAAACCTGAGAGGCTTTTCCCACAGCGAGGAACAGCCGGGATGTGGGAGTCATTGATGTTTCCTTGCTCAAGGATGAGCTCAGGAACTTCTCCAGGCGTGTGCCCACCCCCATCCCTCCTAACCACATGCTGCCAGGAGCTGCTGTGTGGGAAGGCCAGGAATGTGCCTCTCCTGGGCTGGCCACAGCAGTAGGGAGGAGGGAAGAGCCTCTTACAGGATGCTGTGGTTCCTCCGAACTCTTCTCCCTGCAGCAGCTGGGCTCCAGGTATCCTCACCTGAAGAAATCCCTGGAATGTGTCTCCCTGGTGGCCAGGTAATTGTGCCCTGATGGACAACTCCATTTATTAGTGCTAAAAACCAAATCACCTTGGCCATCCAGGTTGGTGTCCCAACATTCCCACGAACTGAGATGCTTTTTTGCACAGTTCCAGCAGCTCTGGTGAGGCAGTGGGTTGGGGGGTGATACCTAAGCCCAGGAAAGGGGTCTTTGCACCAAAAATGGATGGGAAGAGCCCTTCCTGGGAGGAAGAGCCCAGGTTTTCCAGAGCTAGAAGCCCTTTCCAAGGTATATTCCTCACCAAGAGCAATCCAGACCCCCCTAGCAGCTCCTCCACAGCACAACCTCACTGCAGCCAACGCTGCTGGACAAAATCCAGGTGGGTACTTCAGCCTGGATCAGAATTTTCCCTGTTCTCTAGAGGCAATATCTGGCAGCTGAGTTGTCTGGACTGCTTAGTCTTCCCCAAAAATTTCAGGGGCCTCTCCATGGCCCCTGCGATGACAAGAGGCATCACAGGGCAGAGGGACGAGGAGCATTTCTGGTTTTTTGCAAGTGACTTGTGCCAAAAAGCCAAGAAAGTCTTGCTGGAAATCCCTGGTGCTTCCCCAGTGCTCTGCTGCCAGGTTGGCTTTTTATTGGGATATTCCTGCCTTTTCACCAGGATTTTTCACTGCTTCTTTCCCTTTTCAAATGTTTTCACAGCCAGGGGCAGAGTTGGACACAAGCCAGGCATTCTGGAGCCAGGAACAAAAGCGAACATTCCTCACTTTCTCCAGCCCAGGAGCACAGGAGAGAGCTGGCAGCTACCAGTGACCTGCACAGGTAAGGCAGAACCTGCTTTCCAAAGGGAAAAGGGACGTGTCCCTCTTGGATGGCCGGGAGGAGCACAGCAAGCAGAGCAATGCTGGCCTCTGCTGGCAAGCAAAGCCTCTCCACATCCCCCCCATTCACAAAACGTGGAGGTGCAGGGGCCCCACATGGATGCTGGGAGCAGGGGAGGATTGTTTGGAGGAGATTTCAGGTGTGGAAGCTCCAGCAGGGCCACGGATTCAGGTCAAAGTGGAAGGGAGACAAGCAGGGCATTTTTGATGGGTGAGCACCTGGATTCTGCTTCACAGGGAGTCGATTAAGGGCAAAATGCCTGCTCACTTCAGAGTCTGCCCTTTTTGGAAAAATTATTCTCCCACTTGGAACCTTTCTGGAGGCAGCAAGGTGAGGTGTGCAAGTGCTTTGTGCCAGTCCCAATCTTTGCTGCAGATCCCAGCTACCCACTGACTATTCCTCAGGTTATTCTTCTCACAGCCTGTCCCATGTTTTTGTGTTATGCCAAGGGCATTTATTGTCACATTTTCAAGTGTTTTGAAAGGACTTGGGCTTTGATGTGCTGTGTAGGGCTGCTGCTGTCTGGTAATTAATTACTGAAATGCACAGCAGTATCAGAACTCACCTACAAGGTTCCCTGATCGAAAAATTAGGATTCTCATCTTTTCCCCCACACTTAAAAATCAGATTTAGGCTTCTGCTGCTGCACATTTCACCTGCTGGAGTGGATTTTGCCCTCTCTCCCACCCATGGCTCCCTGGTTTCTGACGGAAGTGAGCTTGTCTCGCATCCCGGAATGGTGTTGACACAGAAGTGTGTCTAGACAGCCAATTTCATGAGCTGTCCAGGACTTATTGACTCAGCCTGCTGCTGACGGGTTTGTGTGAAACCAGGTAATGGATGGGATGAGACAGATCCCCAAAGAAACCAGGCTAATGGGTGCTGGGTCATGGAAAGGAGAGGCTGTGACATGGAAAAGCCGCCTGAGTGCTGTGAGGTCTGTCTGTCAGAGCACTTCAGCTCAGGGCAGGCTTATTCCAAGTTATTATCACTCAATTCCTAGTACAACATCTCTCTAGCTGGGGAGAAGGCAGCTCTGAAGCGAGGAGGTAACTGCAAGGCCTTTGCGTTCATATTGCACCTCCTCTGTCTATCTAACTTGGCTCAATCTATCCATCAATATTCCCAGTGCTGAGAAGATGGAAAATTCATCTCTGCTCAGCCTGGCACAGCGATGTGGTGAAAAGGAGTTTTCCTTCATTAGAGGCAGTTCTGGTTGATTAAAATTTAATTATTTAATTTAATATTAAAACCTTGAGTGCACCAAAGTCCCCAGGCAGCCAAAGGGCTAAAAGGTTTGGCTCAGACTGGGATCAGAGAAATGGGGATAGGGCTCATTAACACCCATTTTTTGTCCCTGGTATATCCTATTGGAAGTCAAGCCTGCCTGGAGGGGATGCAAGAGAGGCAAACCATGGTGGGCAGCCAAATCCAGGAATCCAAGGAAGACAAACAGTGCAGGGAGCTGTGGAGGGGAAGAAAAGGGGCAGAACCCTGGCAGGGATGGATGGATGACCTGAGCTCTGTACGTGGCTTAGACACAGCCCACGCTGCTGCTGGGCAGCCCAGCCCACCCTCAGCCCTCATTCCCTGATTTTCACAGCCCAGATGATCTTTCCCTTCTGTCAAGGGATAATATCCATCAGCAGTTGTTGATATCTGACACAGCTGCTGATCAGAGGCTTTGCTCTCCCTGTGGCTTCTCCGAAAGGTGAAGCTGTGTAATTTTTTCATCTTTAGTTTTTTCCAAAGAAGCACAACGAATGGGGCTCTACTTATATCCAAGTTTTTGTCAAGGTTCTTTCCATGAGGAAAGTGTGCCCAGTATAAACCAGTATGAACACAATGCTGCTAGCAGTTGCAGCACCACTGATGACTCGCATTCAACACTGGGGTGTTTTCTGGAGCAAAGTGGCTGCACATGTGGATAAAAACTGTACAGCGATTAGAACTATTTGTGTTCCCATGGGCAATTCCCAAGGATGCCCATCAAGCCTGATAAAAAAGGATCCTTACTTGTTTCAGGGAACGCCCTGGGAGCAGAGGCAAAGAAGAGGACGTCGATCAGGTCGGAGGCTGGGCCACCACGGTACTGCTTGAGAGCAGTTAAAGCTCTGCCAAAGAAAGGAATATCCAGGTTACAGGCACAGCAGGAATTCCTTCAGAGACTCCCAAGGGCCCAGAGACAGGCTGTGAATAAGGACTGAACTATTCCAAAGCTGAACAATGCTACCCCACAAGACTGATCCTACACAATTCCTGCATCTCCCAACCCTTGCACACACATTCCTGTGCTGGTCAGGCTTCCACTTCCCATTGCTCCTGCTTGATACAGCCAAATGTGCTTTCTCAGGATGTTTATCCAGCAAGGAGCTGTTCACTCCACCTGCCAGGATGGAAAAGGCCCTACACAGAACCCAGAGTGTTCCAGAGGTGATGCAATGGGACCAAAACAAAGCCAGAAAAGGGAAGAGCAGGACCGGAGCGAGCAGGTGGGTAAACTGAGGCTGTTGTGAGGCTGTAGAATGACAAATCCAAACTGGGAAGAGTTTTTCCAGACTAAACTTGGCACTCCTCACCCCGCTGGGCAGAGTGAGGTCGGGTGAGCCCTCACCTTTTGAGCCTGTTGTAGGTGATGTCGTTGGCCAGCTTGAGCAGGCGGAAGGAGCGCTCGTGGTCCACAGCCAGCTCCCCATCCCGGGGCTCCTCCAGGGCCACTGTCACTGCCTTGGGGGTGACACGTGTCACAACGCCCGTGCACAGCGGGTCCCCCTGCCCAGCTGACTCGTAGAGCCCCACGATGTCCCCTGCAAAGGTTTGAAGGGAGAGCGTGAGGTGGGGCAAATGTGTCACTGTCCAGGGGGGCTGGGGCTGCCCCATCCCTGGCAGCGTCCAAGGCCAGGCTGGACAAGGCTTGGAGCAAGCTGGGATAGCAGAAGGTGTCCTTGCCCACGGCAGAGGGTGGGACTGGATAAGCTTTAAGGTCCTTTCCAACCCAAACTGTTCTAGGACTGTATGAGCTCTTTCTTTGGAAAGACAGGAATGTCACTGACCGGGCCCAAAGCTGTTGGAGGGCAGCTCGGTGTCCGAATCCCACTTCCTGGGCTGGAATGTCACGAGGAGACGCCCGTAGAGGCCGGTTCTCTGGCTGGTGACCTGGAGCTTGAGCAGGCAGACGCCTCTCCGCTGCAATTCCTTCAGGGAGACGCTCTCCTGCCATGCCCTGGGAACCACGTATGGGTGGGAACACCATGGGGTGAGGGTCACAGCTCCAGGGGACAGAGCGGAATGACCTTATCCTGGCTCCTGGCACCTCCACCCTCATGGCTGGGTAAGTGTCTGTACCCCCAACATGGGCATCTAAGAGGGTGACTTGGCCCTAAGGGGGCGAGCCCAGCAGGATTCCCCATGGATCAGAGCCCTGGGGCGGGGGGGGTTCCTATTGGGGTGGGCTGGTTAGGAAGGTGGGATTCCAGCAGCATTCCCACAGGTCACAGGAGGGTTTCCTAGAGGTGACAGCAGGTCCAGGGGGAGGATGCCTCAAGGTTCCCATAGGTGACAGC
>VZTF01007449.1:125060-173651 GCA_013397755.1 Cnemophilus loriae
CCGCACGTGTCCCCGGCTGTCGCTGCCCCGTAACCCCCCCGGCGGTCGGAGCCCGTCCCGTGTGTGCCGCACCTGCTCTGTGCCAGCTCGGCCTCCCGCTCGTCCCTCNTGCTGGGAAAGATGGAAGGAATGAAAGGAAGATGCTCTGCCTGCTGCTGGGATGGAGGGAAATAAGGAAAGAGTGAAGGAAGATGCTCTGCCTGCTGCTGAGAAGTGAGGAGGAAAGAAAAGGAAGATGCTCTGATTGCTGCTGGAAAGGAAGGAAGGAAGGATGGATGGACTGGGCTAATCCTGCTGCTGAGGTGAAAGGAAGGAAGGAAGGGAAGAAGCTCTGCCCTCCTGCTGGGAAGGAAAGAAAGAATGGAGGAAGGAGCTCTGCCTGCTGCTGGGAAGAAAGGAAGGATGGAAGGACTATGGTTTGCCTGCTGCTGCGGTGAAAGGAGGAAGGAAAGAATGAAGCAGGAGGCTCTGCCAGCTGCTGGGATGGAAGGAGGGAAGGAAAGAGGCTGACAGTAGGTCAGGGTCTCCACTGCTGCCTCCTGGTCCTGGTGTATCCCTGCTGTGCACCTGCTGGATGAGCCCTGGAGCTCTTCCCTGGGCCGAGGCGGAAGGGGTTCGGGTCTTTCCCAGCATCAGCCTCGGAGCAGCCCGAAAGCCGGGGAATGTTAACAAAACAGAGAATCAGCTTTACACAGTTCTTCCCACCTTGGCATAAACCCTTCAGCAAAATCCACGGAGCGGGAGGGAGTGGGGACTTCATCAATCTCCTCCTTCCCGGGCTGGGAAGGGGCTGCCCAGGGAGGTGGTGGAGTCCTGGATCCCTGGACGTGTCCGAGGAATGCCTGGATGTGGCACTCAGTGCTCTGGGCTGGGTGACAATGTGGTGACCGGTCACAGGTTGGACTCGATGGTCTCAGAGGACTTTTCCAGCCTAAATTATCCTAGAATTCTGTAAAAGCCCAGCAGCTGCTGCCTGTGTTTAATTCTCTTTTTTCTCTGTTTCAGCCTCCCTGCTTTCGGCTGCGGTCCGGCACCGGAGTTCCCAGAGCTCATCCCCACAGCCAGGGTAATGTCACACGTCGCTTTGCCTTTTCCCCCCTGGAATGCTGTCCTGCTTCAGTGGGGTGGAGAGGGCAGCTGGTTTTCCTCTGGGAAGGAGACTTTGCTGCCCCTTGGTCATTCTGTCACTTCCCAATGTTTTGGACTCTGCCTACTTCAGTCACCTTTCCCAGAAGGATGCTTCCCTTCATTTATTTTTTTTTTTTTGGTTCCATCCCTGGAAATGCTCAAGGCCTGGTTGAACAGGACTTGGAGCAACCTGGACTGATGGAAGGTGTCCCTGCCTTGGGTTGTGACTGGAAGAGCTTTAACATCCCTTCCAAGCCAAACCATTCTGGAATTCTATGATAACTCTTCCAACGAGACCTTCAGGCTTCGCTTTTTCCAGCACTTCGGGAGCTGCTTGTTGTGCCTTTATTCCATTCCCTGTGCCGGGCTCTCCTGCAGGACTGAGCTGCTGCTGGCTGTGACCAGGAGGGGACACTGCAGGAGCAGAGAATTCCTGCAGGATGTACTGTTCCCTCTTCCTGCTCATCCTCTAGGATCAGAGATCCTTGGATCTCTGCCTGGGTGACACAGCACCCAAAATCCTCATTAAACCCCGTGAGGCCTCGGAGCCTGTGGTTGTGTACTCACAGGTACTTGCAGTTCCTGTTAAATTAAAGCCCTTTGGGATGTTTGGCTCGGGGTTACAGAGTGAATCAATTGTTGCAAAGGATTTTGAGTCAATTTTGCTTTTTTCCACTACATCTCGTGTTTATTCCTGAATATCTTATGCAGTTTTTGCATCCTGTGTTGCTTAGGCAAAGTGTGGATTTCTGCATGCAGGAAAACCTGAACTGCCCACTCCTGAGGGGGATGGTATTTGCTTTTTATTTTGAGGTGCTATTTACAAAATCTACTACATTTTCAGATTTCAGAAACCATGACCTTTGTGGTCATCTCATGGAGTTTCCCAAGGCAAATCTCCCTCCTATTTATATCTAAGATTGGTTTTGTGCTATTGTAGATTCTTGCCTAACTGTTAACTGTAATCTGATGCCTTTTGGTTGGGTGTTTGTGAGTAATACCCATTTCTACTCCACCTCCATCTCCTTTTTCCTTCTTTCCTCTCCCTGTTTTCCATCTCTTGGCAGTATCTGTTAGCTGCAGTGAATTTTACCTTGTCCTTCACAGACTTGTTGCCAAAACTTCCCTGACTTCGCCCCCATGGCCTGAAGTGAAACTTCCAGATCCAGTGGAAGAAGCCAAATATCATGCAGGTAAAAGTCTCAAATCTTGTCTTCCAGCATTGCCTTGAGGCCTGATTGAGCATAAGTGTCTTCAGTTGGAAGTTTGAGTTCTTCACTTTTTATTTTTTTTTCATTTCTCACGTGTTTTAATGTTGCTGGAATTGTGCTCCAGCTGCTGGTTTGGGAGATTTGGGTACAATGTGATTTCTCCTTAGTTTATGGCAGCTTGTTCCACTCACAGAGGAACCTTATTTAATGTGATGTGTGGCATGAAACAATATATTAAAAAAATTAAAGCACGAGAGAAGCACTTTGAGGAGGAGAAACGAGTTATTTTCCATTCACTGGCTAAATCAAAGCCAGCAGGAGCAGTTGGATGGTGGGCACATGGAGAGCTGGTGTATTTTGGTGCATGAAACAGAACAGCCAGCCAGCAGGAGCAGTTGGATGGTGGGCACAGGACAGACCTGCAGAGGTGGGACACGACGTGACAGAACGTTGGTGGTCGTGTCCCTGTCCCCTCAGCTTGTCAGGACTGCTGGGTGCAGCCACAGGGTGAGAGGGAACGGCCTCAAGCTGTGCCAGGGGAGAGTCAAGCTGGACATCAGGAGGAATTTCTTCCTGGGAAGGGTGGTCAGGCATTGGAAGGGGCTGCCCAGGGAGGTGTTGGGGTCCCCATCCCCGGAGGTGTCCAAGGAATGACCGGACATGGCACTCGGTGCTCAGGGCTGAGTGACAAGGTTGACAAGAAGAGCTGAGCTCACCTTCCTGCAGATCTCCCCCATCACGTGGCTGGAGCGTGTCCCTAACTGAGGGATGTGCTTTGGAGAGAGCCTCCTGCTCCGCGTCTCCTCCTGGGCTGTTTTGATCCTGCTTTTTATCCGCTCTGTGCT
This sequence comes from Cnemophilus loriae, assembly GCA_013397755.1. Taxonomy (NCBI): domain Eukaryota; kingdom Metazoa; phylum Chordata; class Aves; order Passeriformes; family Corvidae; genus Cnemophilus; species Cnemophilus loriae. The sequence goes on from VZTF01007449.1 coordinate 128,245, forward strand.
CCTGGGATTGCTCAAGTGACAGATGGGTGCCTGTCCCTGTGCGTGAAATAACCCAGCAGTGAACCGCAAACTGCTCCGTGCGAGCCCTGTGGGGAGCAGGGTCCCATCCTCAGGGATTGCTCCCATCCCTGATGGATTCCCCCCTGCTGCTGCCGAGCATTGCATCGTTATCTCCTGGCTGTGCTTATCCAAAGGGAACAGCAGCGGGAGCATTTCAGTTCTTCCTCCTGTCTCCTGCTGGCCATGGAAACAGCCCCGGATATTTTAGGATGGGTCTCTCCGCATGGTGCTGAGATCCAAGCCAGCAATCACTTGATGTTTCCTGGCACTGGAGGTGTTGGAAGAGTTATCAACAAGTCTTTATCCTGGTGGGAACTGCAGCATCTCCTGCCCTGCAAATAATTTGTGTTCCTACCTCTACCTTTAAGTTTGTATCCTCTGGCTTGAAGCTTGGACCTTTTCCGAGTGTTCCTGTAAGGATTAGGTTGGGTTTGTCTGGCTGCTGGATTCCTGTCTGTCCCAAAGGGATGTTCTGTTTGCATTCCAAGAAAAAAAAAACCAAAACAAAACCGATTCAGCCACTTTTTAGGACAATGAGGAAAATGTGTTTTTCTGAGCAGCTCAGGAGGGTGGGAAGCTGCTGTTTGGCAGTGGGATGGTGTCAGGGAGCAACACCTTTTGGTGTTCCCATAAAAACTCGGTTTGGATTCACTGCCCAGGAAGCTGATCACAGGGAATGGAGTTTGTCCATGTGCAGGATCTGGTCTCTGGGATTTGAGCTGCTCCTGGCACCACTCTGCATGCACATGGGAAGAGGTTTTTCTGGGAAAGAGCGAGGGACAGGTCTCTCTTGTCCCTGCTGCAGGTGCAAGTTCTCAGTTGGGCTTTGCCATGTGCTGGAAGCCTTTTCCCTGGTGCTTTGCCAAGCTCTTCCCAAAGTTCCTGTGTGCCTTAGGCGCTACTCAGAGTCCTGGGCTGTCTGCGTATGACTTGGAAATGGAGGGAATTTCCTCCAAACGCGGGATGCACGGACAAGAGCTCTTTTCTGGAATGCTTTATATCCAAGTACAGTATGTTTTGGGATGCCTGAGGAATGGGCTGAGAGTCAGCAGTGTAGAGTAGCTGCACAGTGTATACAAGATGTTTACTTATGTGTGGCTTTGCCAGCACCTAAAATACAAATAAATCATTAATTTTGAGAAAGGGAGGCTCACACGTCTGGGAAGCAACACTGCTGTTGATCCTCGCTTAAAGATTCCCAGGAGATAAGAGTGCTGGGGGGAGAGCAGGGTGGCTGGGTGAGTTTTCCCAGCCCTTCCCAGCTCTGTGGGTGTGCTGCCCTGATCCCTGCCCCGCTGTTTGCCAGCAGAAGTGGTGCGGAAGGTGAACGGGCTGATCTCCGCGGGGGAATACGGGCGGCTCTTCGCCGTCGTCCACTTCGCCAGCAAGCAGTGGAAAATCACCAATGAAGACCTCATTATGATGGACAACGTCCTGGAGGCTGAGTGTGGAGACCGAATCCGGATGGAAAAGGTGAAAAAAACCAGAGCAGATTCCCTGCAGATGTTCCTGGAGGCAAAACCCATCACCAGTTTTAACACCACATCTCAAAGCACTCCTGGGGGTCTCCCGCCCTCATTCCAGCCCTTTGCTTTGTTCCAATTCCCTTAGTTTTGTTCCAGTTTCAGATATTATTGTGATTTCTGTTCAACAGGGCTGCAGTGAGTCTTGCCAGACTCTGTGGGGAGACAGATTTTTGTTGTCCTAACTCCTTCCAAAAAAAGAAAATGACAGTTGTTGTTTCCAGAGCCGGCAGCGAAAGCCTGTGTTTGCCTTGAGACTCCAGCACCCTGGATCACAGAATCATTTAGGCTGGAAAAGACCTCTAAGATCATCAAGTCCAACCTCTTAATTCCTTGCAGGGCTCCCAGAGGGATTGTAAACTCCTCAGGGCTCTGCAAGATCCTTATCGTGCTGGGCCGGGTGGAGGCAGAGGGATGGGGCACGGAGGGGAGAATTGCCAAGATCCAGTTAATATCTTTATCCTCAGCCTTGGACAACCAGCAGGGACTTGCAGAGGCTCATTAATCCAGACTGAAGGGAAATATTACAGAGTGGGATTCTGTTGGCTTCACCTTCGTGTTGGTTGTTAGACTTAATCAAGTAATTAAGGAGAGCTGCAGAGTTTTTGCGCTTGTCCAGTGCTTTGAAGCCGAGTTTTGAAGCAGCTTTTTCAGGATGTCCTCAGCTGTATCCCCTATCCCTGTGTCCAGCAGAGAGGAGGGATTTCTGTGGTGTAGGCAGCTCGGAATGCAAATGTCTGGATGGGAGTGAAGGAGAAAATTTGCCTGAACACCAGAGCCCTTTAGGGATTTTTTTTTTTTTTCTGTCTAAAACAAAAGCCAGGACTTCTCCTGACCATTTCTGTGTGGTTTTTAAGTGCTGCCAGAGGATTTGTGAGGCAGCCTGGGAGAAATGGCTCCGGATGTAGCACTTGGGGGACATGGTTTAGGGAAGATTATGGTAGTGCTGGGTTGATGGTTGGACTCCATGACCTTGAAGGTCTCTTCCAACCTCGATGATTCAGTGCAATGCAGCATCTTCTTACTGTATCCTCTCTTATCCTGCCTGTTCCTTTAGATGTGGCTGAAATGCCCTGAAACAGCAAGGGCTGATGAACCTCCAGATGTTCATTTCTTTATTTCCCATCTTGGGGCCTTAGGAAGGAGAATGAGGGAATTGTTTCTCCGCTGGGATTTGTAGCAATTGCTGTAAAAATCCAGTGGTTTAGGAGCTGCAGTTTTTCCAGATCCCACACGAGGCAGGTTATTCTTCTTCCCTGATTGCATTCCATATTTTTTTACAGCTGCTGGTAAGCCAGGACAGGGAGGTTCAGTGTGTTCTGATCATGGAGAAAGATACTTCTGCAGTCTGTTTTAGTGGGATGAGCTCTCTGGACGAGTAATGGCTCTGTCTCCAGCCTGTTAGCAGCTTTCCCCACCACCCCTCCAGTTAGTGTCAGGTTTGAAATGTGGGAAGGCCTGGTTTTAAGCAGTTTGACTCCTTTATGGCTGTAGAATTTGAAAGGTCTTGTTTGCATTTGTGCCAGGACAATGAGCAGTGATTTGTGCCTGATTTATTTCCCCCAGGTTTTGCTGGTTGGTGCTGATGACTTCACGCTCATTGGAAGGCCGCTGCTGGGGTAAGATGCTTCATAAAGAAATTATATGACATTTTTGTACTTAATTGTGGCTTCAGGGCTCTGCAGTCCCTGAAACTGGGATTTATCAGCACTAACTTTGATCCCAGCCCCGTGGCTTTTGGAAGAATCACCAGTAAAACAGCTCATCAGCCTCTGGTGACTGTCCCCCCCTCCCAGTGCCGGGAGAGCAGCAGGTCCCAGTTCTGAGGTAGCTCTTGGATATTCACCTCAGTTGGATCTTTTCCTCCTTGCCCAAACTAGCAGGACATGTTGCTCTTCAACATCTTTACCCTCTTACCCTGATTTTGGTGGTAGTCATCTTGAAATAAGCCAGAAATCCTTTTCCTTAATCCCTCGAGTTGGGTTTTTAACCTCTTTCCTTTTGCCATTGTCTTACCCCAGCAGGCCTTAACCTTAATTTCAGCGTTCCTAATTTTTCCCTTCCTCTTAATCACTTAATCCAGCAGTCACAGAACTTGGGAGAAGTTTATCCCTTGGCACTGCCTCCATCCCAGTGCTGTAGGACTTGCTGTGCAGAAGCCCTGGTTCCTCAGCCTTCTCCTTCCCAAAAGGAAGGGGGGTGTGGACCAGGTGTTACTGCTGGTGGTATTTAGGAGTTATTTGTACAGTGATAACATGGCCTGAGTGGCACTGGTGGTACCTGCCTCGGGTCCCTGTGTTGGACAGGATTTTGGGAGCTGCCAGTCCTTGTACCAGCACTGGAAGTGGATCTGGAATAGTAGCTCGTCAGGATTCTATGAGTTACTGCCAGACACTACTCTTGGGGAAGGTTTTAGGAAGGGGAATCTCATTTTTAGGACTACAAAGGGGCTTTTAGTTTTGGGATGTGCCATGTCAGGCAGGTGAGGAGCATCTTCCTTCCCCAGCTGATCCAGGGGCCCTGGAGTGGTTCTTTGCAGCTCTTTGTGCTGGATTTGGCATGGGGAGAGCCAGGAGCTCCAGGACAGGAAGCAAACCAGCTGTTGTTGGCTCCTGCAGGTGCTTTGAGGATGTGGGAAGTGTTGGCAGCTGTGTGAGGCAGACCAGGCTACACATCTGGCCTGGACTCCAGGGCCTTTGGCTGAAGGGAATCAGTGGGAGGAGGAAGAGGCTGGCCAGGAAGAGTGAAGGCTGAGGGGGAGATGCCATCACCCTTTGAGCTGCAGGGCAACCACCCAAATCCCAGCTCTCTGATACGGGATGAGGGGAAGGGGAAGAGGGAAAGGACAAGGGGGAAAGGAAAAGGGTGGCACCAGCAACGTGCACTGCAGTTCTCTCACACAGCCCCCTAACCCACAGACATTTTGGGGAGGAGAGAAGAGGCTGGATGGGAACAGAGGCAGCTCTGTGTTCCTGTTGTTGTATAAATAAACACCCGGTGAATGCTCACAGCCCGAGACACTTCACCGGAGCCGCTTCCTGTCGGCTCCCAAACGTGTCCTGTTTGGGACAGCTGGACAGGGTTTGTTCCTCTGATACCTCCTGGGATGACACTCCTTTAAACCCTAGAACACCATATCTACATGGCAGAGGCTATTCTGGGAGCTTCTGGCTGGCTCCTGCTCTGGAATCCGTTGGGCTCCGTGTTTGTCCAAGTCACTGCCAGCCCCTGCTGGCGCAAGGGCTGGAGCCCGTGTTAGGCATGAGTGGGAGGGAAAGTTTGGCTTATTTCTCGACAAAATAGAGCTGATGGGAATTTTCCCTCTAGGAAACCTCGCTGTTTCTCCTGCTACCTGCCCCTTTTTGCAGGGGAAATGCCAAAGGCCTTGGACCTGCTCTTGTCCCAGACAGCTGGGCTGGGATTGAGTCCTGCGGGGAGCGAGCTTGGCAGCTGGAGTTATGACCTCCAAGAGTTATGATCCTGTGGGCTTGTAGCTTGCCTGGATCTTTTTCTTTGCCTCTTGACAGCACCTTTCAGCCCAGCTCACATCCATGAGATTCCAGCCTGAGTTTTTCTCGCCTCCTGCAAAAATCCAATCCATGGAACATTTTGCTGCTGAAGGCGGCAGACCCAGCTGTGTCGGGCTCTGGGAAATGTGTGACCCCCTTCTTATTTTTATGGACATTCCAGTCATACCTAAAACGTTTGACAGAGATTTTTATTTTTTCCTTGAGCTCTGTTTTGCTGAGAACTTGTCCTGCCCACGAGCTCGTCCTCCAGCAAGTTGGTTTCTGTTGTGCTTCAGCCTCCCGCCGGCAGTTCCTAGAGCTGTGTCCCACAGAGAAACTCACCAGGGCCTTGAATCCAGGAAGTTTAGTCCCAAATTAGTGGTAAACCATGGCTGGAGTGCAGTTTGCTTTCTGGTTTCTCCCTGAGGGTAGCAGGGTTTGTGTGTGGTTCAGTGGTGCTGAATCTGGAGCAAACCCTGGAGCTGGGATGTCGGGGTCACCCAGTGGTCTCTTAAAATCTTCATTATTTTATGTCTCTTTTCTTCTGGGCTGGTCACTAACTGCAGATGAATCAGTTTCCTCCAGGATCCAATCTCTGATTTAATCACACCCCCAAGGTGGATTTTAAGAGATGGTGGCTGTCTGAAGCCTTTGGCCTCCCAGTGACCTTGCTGGAACAATTTCAGCTGGATGGGCTTCCCCCTCTGCCCCCCTTAAGTGCAGACAGAGCCGTTTGTCAGCAAAATGATCTTTAAATGTCTTCCTGTGGCAAACTTAACGAGCTTTTAATGGAATTCTGCAGTGCTGTGCATGGAAGAGCAGCTCCTCCTCCTTCCCTGTGGCTGCTGACTAAAACTCCCTTGTCCAAAACTCCAGTCTGGATCCTGCCTGGGGGGTTCTCACCTTCTGAGACCCTTGAAGCATATCAAGGTTGATTACAGTTGTTTTAGCGAAACTTAGTTTCTGTCATTTTCCCAAAAATTGTGTTCCCAGAGCAGCAGCTTATGGCAAGCCTTGCTAAACGCTGGCTACAGTGGAAAATTGCTTATGGCTCATTAAAACAATTAATCGGAAAATTACTGGGAAAGTTATAGCATTTCCAACGAGGTGAGATTTTCTTCCAGCTGTCTGTGATGCTTTAGAGGAGGAGGAAGGACTTGTGTGGGGAGCAGGATGGGAGGAGGAAGGATTTCTGTGGTGACCAGGAGCAGGGACGGGCTCGTCCTGTGCCAAAACCAAAGCAGGGCACGTGAGATCACCTGGAGGTGCCAGGGGAATTTATCTTGCCGCAATCCCACAAGTTCCTACAGGTCTCTCTCTCTCCTGCCTGCTCAGATGGGATGATCTTATCCCTCACATGACAGGGAAGTTGTGAACTGTCACGTCTCCTGATCCAGGTACAGCACTTGGAGCTTTTGGCTGTGCCTGGGCAGGTGGCCTTCCTCCCACGGAGGATCTGTAATTCCCGAGATCTGGCTCTGTCAGGCAGAATGTGTTATCCCTTTGTCTCTTCTCCCAGAAACCTGCTCCCCAAGAGTAGGATGTAAATAACTAAAACCTGGTGCTTCTAACACTCATTTTTAAGGAAGGACCTGGTCCGTGTGGAGGCCACGGTGATTGAGAAGACGGAGTCGTGGCCCAAAGTCAACATGCGCTTCTGGAGGAGGCACAACTTCCAGAGGAAGAAAAGTAAGAGGGAAAGGACACACTTCCTTCCCTGCTGGGTGTGGGAGGGGAGGTATCCCAGCACCAGGACCCAAGGAAAGGCCTCATTCTCCGTGTCCCCAGAGCCCCTCAGGGCCCAGTCTCTCTCCTAGGTGTGCCCACAGAGCACCAGGATTTAATATTCCCTCAGTCCAGCACTTTGTGTTCCCTAAACTTCCTGGGCAGGAGAGCAATCTCATTCTCTTCCCAGAGCCTTAAACATTGGATGTGTCATCAGAGCTCCCAGCAAGCCTGAACAGGGTCCTGCGCAGGTTTTGGTTGCCAAATGACTCTTCCTTCTCTGAGAGAGTGAAGAATTTTGGCTATTTTTGTCTGGGATGGATGGTAAAGCCTTGACCAGGCTGCCCCTCTGGGACCTGCTGTCCTTGGCATCCCCATGGAATGCAGCTGTCTGCCAGCACAGCCCTCCAGGAGCCCTGGCATGAGGTAGGCACCAAGTTTATGCTGTTACCTGATCCTTTTTTTTTCCCCCTTTTTCCTTCTTTTTCAGTCATTGTGAACCCCCAGACCGTCCTCCGGATCAACACCATCGAAATCTACCCCTGCTTGTCCTGACTGGGGGAGGGGGGTGTGCCTGGGAATCATTATTGCTCCAGGCAATTGTGGAAATAAAACTGCCTCGGCACTGGGAAGTTCTGGACTTGTTGCTGTGGTGGGAAATGGAAATCTCTATGTGCTTTTTTTTTAAAATAATGAAATATTTTTTAAACTGTTACTTCAGCCTTGCTGGTGTTTATTTGCCAGGAGTTTTAAACCACCCAGGATCCATTGCTGGCTGTCCAGCCTTTTCTGGCCTAATGGATCTTTTTGCCTCCACACCTATCTGAACTTTAGGAGTTCAGGAATTCTGGTCACGTAAATCCTGGCGTTGTGTGGCTCCAGGGAATATCCTGGGGTACAGCGTGGCCCTCAGCCCATGGGACTGAAGAGAGCAGTGAAACCAGGTGACTGCAAGGTCCCAAATCTACTCCCAGATCATGCCAAGGGGTGAAAATCCTTCTGAAGGATTAGCTCTGGGAAGTGGAGCCGAAAAATTCCCCTCTTGAAGGTGAGCAGCAGTAAATTGTGTGTGTAACACCATCAGAATGAGACACTGGTGATTGAGGAGGGATTTTGTGCCTATTTCAGAGTTGGGTTTTGACCTGCTGAGTGTATTCCATGTCTAGATCCTGGTCTTTTCTGTCTTCTGTGGCTGCACGTTGAGCACTGTCCTTTCCTGAGCAGCACATACAAGGCCAGGTGGATCCAGCCGAGGTCTGCTGGTGTTTCTGGGCTGGATATCCACCAGGAGGGGAGTTTCCTGGAGTTTCTTGTACTATGGGGTTCTTAATAGCCACCATGGGAAGGGATAACAGGCCTTGCTCACCTTGTCACTTCCCCAAGGAATACGTTGCTTCAAATTGGGAGTAAAATCCACATTTGGGTGTCCTTTGCGCTCCCACCATGGCTCCTCCTGGGGTAAAGGTTGCCACAACCCTGTGCTGAAGAAAATGGGAGTTTTGTTCCATCTGGGGATTGCCCTGGCTGTCCAAACTCACAATTCCTCTGGGAGATCACTTCAGGTGCCACTTCGGTGGCTCCAGCTGCATCTCACCTTCAGCTGGAGAAGGATCCAGGTGTGCCAGGGTCGAGCTGGTTCTTCAGCCACTGGGGTGGACTCCCCCTTCCCATTTCAGATCCTCTGGCACAAATAGCCCTTGGGAATGCTGCTCTTTCCCTGCTGCTGAGGTTGGACACACAGTTTTTAGCAGCTGATGGAAGGTGGAGGCAGGGACAGCTTGGATCGTTGCATCCATGTTCCCAACCTCTTACAGCAGAGTGGGGAGGCCCCTCCAAAAATCATCTCCCACCTCTTCCCCTTCTCCCCCAGGTGACTGCAGTTCCATGCTGGGACCAGCAGATCCCAGCAGCAGGCAGAGTGTGCTGTGGGCTGGCACAAGGACCACAGCCTCCGGATGCAGGCTGTTCCCGGTCCACAGCAGAAGCAGTGTTGCCAGCCCAAGGAATTGGACTGGAAACCCTCAGTCCCTCTGTGTTTGAGTGCTGGGGCTAAGAAACAGCATGTCTTGGCTTTCAAGGGATGTAGCAGGAATGTTCTGTCCTTCCCAAATAGGAAGAAACACTTGGAAATAACACGAGATTCAGGGCTCAGAAATACGGAGGGCAGAGGCTGCTGTGGAGTCAAAGGAAAAGCAAAGGGCTTAAGTTCTGGAAGTCTGATCCCCCAAAAAGCCCTTGGGAATGTAGTTCTGATCCAAGTGAGATACTATACAAAATTAGGGTGGTTTCACGGGATTTTGGGGGGACAAAAATTCAGGAAGGGAAAATCCAACCAGTATCAGGAAGTTTTTGGTTTGAAAAATTTATAATGCAGAATAGTCAGGTTTTATTGCAATTATTTATTCAGACTGAGGTAAAAAGGGATTGTTTTAACGTTTTCTTCAGGAGAACTTAAATCAAGAGCTTTTTGTCATTCCAAGTGGAAGCAGGAATGCCCAGTTCTCTGGGATGAAGTCACAGGTCTCCACCTGGCTTCACGTGTCAGGAGGGTGATCCTTGTAGCCCTTCCTGGTGCTAAATAGCACTGAAACAGTTTAAGAGCAGGAATTCCTCAAAAAAGCAGGTTTGGTTTTCTTTCCTCAAGTACTGATTGATGGTGGAAATTTATCTGCCAGGACAAAACAGATCCGGGTGGAATCTGAGATGCTTTGCCCAGAGCTGAAGATCCACGGGTGAGACAAGAAGCAGGCCTGGGCTCCGGCCATCCCTGTGGCGTCTGTCCTCCTGGGAGGGAGGCTGGAGAGCCGGAGCAGAGGGCATGTGCTGGGAATTGGGAGTGAATTCCAGCGCTGATCCCTGCCCGCTGGCCACAAAGCCGCTGCCTGTGCTGCTCCTGCCGTGCTTTTCAAGAATGCCAGCAGGGCTCCGCAGCAGCAGGACAACTGGCTCTGCAGCCCTGACATTTCCCATCATAAGGAAGCGTTGTTTTCTTGCCAGCTGCACGGTTTGCTCAGGAACAGCTGTCGGGAATGACTCGGGAGGTGCCGTTGCTGCTTTGTCAGCTCTCCCTGTTTTGGGCAGGAACACCAAGTGGATCCCTGGCCCTGCTGCTCCCTGGATCCCAGGTGTGTGTCCTCCAAGACCCCTCCTTGCCCTCCTCTCTCTGGGAGGGGTTGAATCCCTAATTTCTGTGTGCCATGCACTGAACTCAGCCCTGACCTCCTCCTCTGCCCTTTCAAGAGTGGCCCATGGAACCGGAATTCCTTTGTGGCTCCAGGTTTTTCCCTCCCCCTCAGCTCCAGCTGCTTTTAGGAGCCACTTTGGAGCGAGGTTTCCATCATTTCAAAGGCTGGTGCTGTTCCAAACTCCTCCAATTCTCTCTGGATGTTGCAGCTTTGAGGGGCTTGGACTTGTGTTTCAAATAAAAACCTTCTTGTGGTTGAAGGTAAAACAGCCCCATCCTGGCCATCCCACAGGATCACTTTTTCCAGTGTTTCTGGAAGTTTAAGTTACTTCCATGATGGGGTTTGTCTTCCTTCCCTCAGCACAGTGCTCTGTGTTCTAAAATCAGCTTCCCAAGCAAAGCCATTCCCGCAGTGGGATGCCTCCCGCCGTGAGGAGCTGTTTGTGGAGTCTGTTGGAGCCTGACAGATGGGGTCTTGTGGCAGTGTCCTCCTTCCCAACAGCCAGCTCCTGCGGGAAAACAAAGTGCAGGACACTCTCTTTGGAACCCACAGGGCAGCAGAGGGATTTAGCAGCTCCGTCAGGACATTTGGATCACACGCTCTGCCAGCCCATGAGCTGCCAGCGTTTATCCAGTGGCCAAGCAGCTTGGAAAGCTCTCGGGACATGTTGTTCAGGTCCTGGGGCGGGAGGGAAATGCTGTTAATTTGCCCCTTCCCTGTGTTTTTTATCCCTCACAGCCTTGGGAAGGAGTCTTTGAGCTCTGATGTGGAGCCAGATTTGTTTTCTCAGCGTGATCCGGCCGCGTGTCGGAATCCGCTTCAGCAGCAGAAAGGAACAGGACATCAGGAAACTGTGTTGGTTGGATTTCTCCTGCACTTGAGGTTTTATTATCTCCTGTGACCTAAAAAACAGCCTTTTATTAAAAAAATGAAAGGGAAAGTGTTCCCAGTGGGTCCCACTTGGATGGGGGATGATGCAAATCCCACATGGAGAAGTTCAGCCACGGCCAGCACACCTGGTCACGGAGCCTTTCATCTGTTTTCCCTCTCCCTATTTATAGCAAATGGAGAAGCAACTGGGATCCGTGTCCCTGTGCCTCATCCTGGAAGTGAATGCAGAGGTTTCACAGCTGGATTGGTGTCAGAAGGAACTAAGTCGAGGGAGGTGGAGGCTGGGAGGACTTTTGGGCATGCTGGGTTTGTTGCAGCAACCCAAAATATGTTTATGGACAGGGCAGCGTGGCTTTGATTATATCCTTGGAGAGCTTTCCCTGATGGAACTGCACATAGGAATGTCTGTGCAGTAATAAATGAGTGGCAATTAAATGTGGTGAGTGAGCTGGAAAAGGGTTTGAGCCCTTCAAATGGAGTCTCAGGAGAGGAGCTAAACCTTGGGGAACCAAAGTTCGAGATACCTCAGTCATTTTTGAACTGGAGTTGGCTCCTGCGTGGATCCGTTGGCATTCCATGCCTTTGGATCATCTCGTGGAGACAAAAGGGACTGGTGTTATTTTATCTTCCTTTCTTAAGTAAAAAACCACCATTGCCCTGTTTCAAAAGCATCAAAGTTCAGTTTCTGGGCAGCTCTCAAAATAGCTGACGATCCAGTAGGGAAGTGGTTTAGACCTTTTAACAGGATCCCCCTGATCTGAGGCTACGGCCTGAGGGGATTTGGCTCTTTGCTTTAGGCCAGCTTTTCGTTTCAGCTGATTTTCTGTTTGCAGGGCTGTGATTCATGGGAGCCTCTGGCTTGGTTCCCGGAGCAGACTCCGTGTCTGGAAGGACCGGCAAGTATGGAATAGCCTGACCACAAATATTTCACCAGGACACAATATCTCCTGCACCTTTCCCACCTGCCTCTGCTGTGGAATGCCAGAGGTAGATTATCCAGCGATCACCAGTGATAAAGTCCTGTTTCCACTGTTATCCAGCCAAATATTCCCTGGCAAATGTGGCATGTGGTGCTCCTGTGGGAACATGCATGTGGCTTCCACCATGCCAAGGAGAGCTGTGCGTGAGGAGCAGGAGTTTCTCCCAGCTGTGCTTGTCAGGGACACAAACTCCGCAGCTCCGGGACTCACACCGACCTTTCCCTAAAGAATCCAGGGATATAATTTTCTGGAGCAAGCTGGTATTGGATTGGAAGGTCACAGTGGTCATGGAGGTGGTGGGAATAGAGCTGATTTTCCCAAGGTGACATTGGAAGTCTGTGACATGAGTGCAGCTGTGCTTCTGTTTTAACTCCATCCTTCTTGTCCCTTTGTTCCCTCATTCCCAAAAATCCATGTGCTGTTAACGCACTTGGAATTAAGGTAGGTGTGACTGCCCAGCTCCCAGGGCTGTGGTGCCAAGGTGCTGTACCTGAGGCCAACGCAGCAGGAACCTGGAGCAGCAGGAATTGTTACTCTGCATTCCCCCAGCCAATTCCTGCGTTCCGAAGTGCAAGGGTTGATTTTCCATGAAATTTGCCCATTGGTTGTCACACTACTCGCAGTAAAAGGGTTTTCTCTGTGGCTTCTCCCTCATTTGCCTGGAATCAGGCGATGTATCAAAACTGGTCTTGGAGAGGATCAGGCAAGAAGAGGGCTTGATTGCAGACATCTCATTTCCGTAGGAAATGGGGCTAAAAATAGGGAAGGAGTGTAACGGAGACTTCTTTTTCTTGACGCCCCCCGTTCCCCAGCTGGGAATGAGCTTTTGTCCCAAAATCTGTTTATTGCCTCGCTGTTGTTTTCTGGGCCCCAGATGTAGCCATGAGCCTGATTTTTGGCTTTGGAGAAGCCGGAGCAGGGCTGTTTCCAGGGGCTGATGCACGAGGAAGACACGTGATGGCAAGATGGGAGAGGTCTGCTGGCTCTCCAGGCTCCCCATGGCAGTCCCTGTGTTCTCTAGGGGCCTCCCTCCAGCACTGATCCCGCTGGCAGCAGCTGTGATCCCGATAATCCTGCGGCCAGTTGAGTGCTGATGTCCCTGAAGGCACCGGGACGTTCCCTTCGGACACCTGATAGGGGCTATAAATACCAGGTGGGTTCATGTTCCCTCAAGCACCAAGTGGGCCGTGCCAAGTCACCCCAGATGGTCAGGCTGAGAGATCCCTGTGCCAGAGAAATGGCTGCAGCCTTTGGAAAAGGGACTGAGTCCCTGATGTGGGCGTTTGAAGGCTCCGCACCCTTGGCCAGGTCCTGTCTGCCAGCTTCTTCTTTTGCAGCACTGGTGTCACCTGGGATCTGCATTCCACGGGTCAGAAGTGTTCTGGGGTCCGATGGAGAGAGTCAAGATGCTGCTCAAGGTGTTGCCAGGCTTTTCCCTTCTTTCCAGGATGCCCAAGGCACATCTGTGCCTGCTCCAGGTACTGCTCCGAGCTGTTACACATTCCCTGCACACCTGGGTACACCCTCACGCTGCTGCTTAACAGCCTGCTGGTGCTGCTGCCTCAAAACGCACAAAGTTTGGTTCCAGGCCTGGTGTGGAGTCCTTGCTCTTGGATATCAGTGGGGATTTAGTTGCTGGTTTGTGTGGAGTCAGGATTCACTCCTTGCCCTGCTCATGGGACAAGGGGGAAGGCCGGGGCTCAGTCAGCTCCTCTTGTCTTCACTAACTTGTCTCGTGCACAGACATGGGGGAAATCATGATTTCAGGCAGGGATTTGGGGGCAGGCAGCACTCTGGCTGTGTTTTCCTGGCTGGGGAGGTGTTGCACCACTTTCCACTTTCCTCACTTTCATAGACTCACCGAATCCCAGGATGGAAGGGACCTCACATCCCATCCAGTGCCCGCCCCTGCCATGCGCAGGGATCCCTTCCATAGCCCAGGTGGCTCCGAGCCCCGTCAGACCCTGGCTTTGCCCCTTTGGGGGGAGCAGCTTTCCCGGTCCGGGAAGCGCCGCCCGGCGCTGCTGCGTGCGGGGAAACTGAGGCACAATTCCCAAAGAGCCTCTGAGATGGGATGAGGACGGCCTCCGCTGGCTAGGGAGGTGGAGAAGGAGGAGGAGGAGGGCATCAGGCGGGCCCACCCGGGGCTGAGCCCAGCCCGGCCCCCGGGGCGGAGCCGGCGGAGAAGCGCCCGGCGGAGCGGGGAGCGGCGGATCGCGGGGCAGCCCCGGCCCGGCTCCGGGATGAGCTTCCCGCGGCCCCTGCGCCGCTCCGTGAGCCTCAGCCCGGCCCGCACCCTGCGCCTCGTCGTGCTGGGACAGAGCGCCGTGGGCAAGACAGGTAGGACGGGTCGCCCCGGTATCCTCTCGGTATCCTCTCGGTATCCCCCGCATCCCTCCGGCATCCCCCCCAGCACCTCTCTGGCATCTTCCTGCATCCCTCTGCTATCCCCTGGCACCCCCCTGGCATCCCCCCGGTATTCTCCCTCCCGGGCAGAGGGACCAACCTTCCCATATCCCTTAGAAAGGTGGGACGAGGGACATCCTCCTGGTTCCCCCCACAGCCGGTGGGGTTTAAGGGCACTGAGTTGCCTTCCCCTCGAGTTTCCCACATGGACGAACCGCCGGGGCTCGTCCCACGGGAGTTTTCCCTTGCCCAAGGGCTCCCCAGCGGCGTGGGGGCCCGGGGTGGACGTCACTGACTGGGAGAACTTTCCTAAAAGCTGGGTTCGGGATTGGGTTTTCCCGGGTGTGAGGAGTTCGCTGCTCATTCTCAGCGCCCACAGCAGCTTCGCGGAGCCTCCTCCACAGCAGCGGGCTGTTTTCCTTCAGGAAAACTCCCTTTCCCTGTGCCTTGTTCAGCGCTCTCCGACTGTGCCTGCTGGGGTGGGGGTTTGGGATACTGTGCTGGGAGCACCTCAGCCCCCTCCTTCACCTCATTCCTTCCTGGGGATCGTCCTTGCCTACTTCCCACTCCCCCATCCCGGGCTGTGAGCACCTGTGGGCAAAGGTGTTCCCTGTAGCACCCAGAGTGCCAGGAGTGGGGTCAGAGGCAGGGAAAACTGTGGATCCATGTGGATCCACATTGCAGTGTTCCATGATCCATGCAAAGCCTGGTAGGACACAGCTATGCTGCCGTGCCCTTGGGTACAGGGAATGTCCTGCCCCTCTGGAAAAGGGAAGGCCCCACAGCAGTGGCACCTGTGCTGGGCTGTTGGAGATGCTGGAATTGTGTTTCCATGTACAGCAACCGGCGTTAACGAAAAATCCAAATTCCCTGATCAAATTGAAGGAAGCAGCTCCCAGCTCTCCCTGAGCAATGCTGGACCACGAGATGGGGCTCAGCTCGGGGGTACCCAGAGCCCCAGGGGGGTCCCTGGCAGCGTTTGGCCCCGAAGGAGCAGATGGTTGTACGGGCTGTACGAAGCCTTTGGCTCGCCCCTACCCCAAACACGCGTGTCTTCCGGCTGCTGTGCATCCCACCCGGCACACAGCAGATTCCTGGCAGCTTGGGGCATCTCCCGTGGGCAGGCGTGGGGTTTTTGTGCCTCCTCCTTAGGGCGGGATCGTGCCAAGGGTCTTCAAAAGTTCCTCCAGTTGGGTTTGGCTGTCAGCCTCTGTGCCTTCCAACAGCGGGGTTTATGACAGTGACACAGGCCGTGGAATCGGGGCACAGGGAGGTAATTGATACGTGGCTGGTGCAGAGGAGAGCTGGAGTGTGCCAGGAACAGGGAGCAGCCCCCGGGAACGGCAGGCACGCGATCCCCCGCGGGCTGGCAGCCCCTAGAGCGAGTCCCTCCCCATCTGTGTCCCCTGGGCGCTGTTCTGCACGTCCTCCCCTGCCAGGGGACATCGTGTTGCCTTCCCCGGGGGCTGTGCCCGAGCTGCCGGATCCTGCTGCCTGCCAGCCCCTGTGCTGGGGACGAGGACACCTGTCCTGCTGTCCCTGCCCAGCTGGCAGGTGACATCCTAGGTGATGGATCAAGTGTGGGAGAGGCGAGGAAGGAGCCAAGAGCAGCAGCATCATCGCTTGACCTCCTGTGGGGAGGACGGGGGAGGCAGCTGAGTCCCCAAGGTGGGGGTGACATCTCTCCTGGCCAGGGTGTGAAGCAGGGGAGGCTGAAGGTGGGTTTCATCCCTGAGCTGCCAAGCTCCCATCCTGGCAGGATGTGAGTGGGCCCCACACCAGAGCATCCCCGGGAAGAGCTGCTGCATCCATGGGATACAGAGCCAGGTCGGGAGAACTGAGGGATGGGAACAACCAAAGGGCAAATCCCATGTGGGCAGCTGCAAAAGAGAAAAATAACCCTTGATTCTCAGCAAGAGTTTGGTGTTTTTTGGAGCAGTTTGGAAACCTTCAGGACCTGGTGACCCAAGCAGGGATGGGTTTGAGTGGAGCCATGTGGTTTAAGGATCAGGGCTGTGTGAATCAGCAGCGGGGGCTGGAAATCCAGCCCAGCTGGGGCTTGTGTTATCCTCTGCTGCTGCTGCCCAGCGTAAACTTTGCCATAATCCAGAGCAGAGCTCTGCCTGCAGCACGTGGAGTGAAGATGGATCGGCACTGGAGCCGTTCCGCAGCGGCATAAACAGGGCAGCACGTGGGCACGCACTCGGTGCCATCCCGAGGTGCCCAGCCCATCACCGTGGCAGGTAAATCACCCCTTGAGCCCACAGCCATCCCCCCACCCCCACATTTAAAGCACAGTTAACCCTTTCAGCTCTAAGGAGAGCCCTTCCCGAGGTGACTGATGTTCAGGATGGGGAGAAAAAGCTCCTTATAAGGCTGGGTGGCCGCGGCTGCTCCGCCTGCGGCCGCTTCCCCCACTGGCAGCTCCACTCGTGTTCCTGCGCTCCAGCCAATTTTTAATCAATCTAATTGGCTCCTCTTCTCATCCCACACCATGTGCTCCAGCTTTGGGTGGCTGCCTGACATATGACACACAATCAGGTGCTTTCTAGAGACCAAACCTGCCTTGTCCCGCTCCCCCCGATAATTCCGTCGCCTCTTTGAAGGTGCCTGTAGGTGCCTCCTGCAGGATCCCTGGTTATCTCCTCAGAGCAGTTCGGCTAAATTACCTGCTTTTTCCATCAAATCCCTTCCCTGCTGGGCAGGCTTTAAACCCAGAGGCGGATTGGGGGGATGAGAGGATGGTGAAGCCCCCAGAGAGGAGCCAGGCAGGTGTAGGAGGGAGGAGAAGTTCCTGCATCCCTCTTTCCCTTTCTGTGGTTATTTAAGTCTGGCCCATGTGGGGTGCCACATTCCTGGGATAAACACACAGATCCTGACAAGCTTGGTGTGGGTCTGTGAGGGCAGGACACCAGGAACATCTGCTGGTGGGCAGCTGGTACAAACTGACCCTGAGTTGCATAGGGAAAGGGAGCTCAGAGTGTTGCTCCAGCTTGGTGTTGGCTTTTCATTCCCTCTTTTGTTTCTGGAGGGGTTTTTATCACATCCTGGTTCTGGTGAGGTTTATCCTCCTGTCACACTCCTGCTCTGTTTTCCCTCCCTCCTCTCCCTCCTGGCTCTGTGCTCCTGCTTAGCTCTTTTTATTTTTTTTCCCCCCGTTTTTTTCCCTGTTCCACTAATTTCACTTTCCACTCCTGTAGCCTTTCCAAGCCAGCTCTCAGCCTCTCCACTGTCTTTCACTCCCATCTCCATTACCATCATTAACACCTTGAAGGGCTCTAGCACCACTTCTACCCTCCACTCCTGCACTCTCTTCACCCTCTCAGCCATGGCTTTGTCCAGAAATTCCCTCTCCAGGCATCAGCACTGCGTTTCCAAAGCAGCTTCCTGGAAAAGATGTTAGGGCCAAAGGCCCCAGGGAGGGTTTTGCCAGCAATTTGGGCTTTGCCTTGCTGGGCTCTGGTGCAGGGACTTGTGTAATCAGATGAGGGGGTTTAATTGCCTGAGCTGTGGCTGCTCCTGCTGCTCCTTTGCCCTTGCAAGGAGGAAGAATTAATCCAGAGAACTGACAACTCCAAAAGGGTTCATTGTGTTCTTTTCCAGCATTGACCGTACGATTCATCACCAGGAGATTCATTGGAGACTACGACCCAACCCTAGGTAGGAAAACTCCTTTTCCTTGGTGCTGTCACCGTGGCAGAGCCAACTCTCCTCCCAAATTCCCCATATTCCCTCTTCTTCCTCCTCAACCAGACGGGCAGCCCATGGCCATCCTGACACCTCCCTGGCTCCTACATCCCTTTTCCCCTTTCTGTTGTTATTTGAGGCAAAATCTATTGGGATGAGCCATCGGATTGCACAGGCAAGTGCTGGAGGCTCAGTCATGGGATCATGGAATCATGTAGAATCATAGGATCACACAGAATCAGTTAGGTTGGCAAAGACCTCTGAGAGTCCAACCATCAAACCAACAGTTCCTCCTCAGCTCCTCGAATTTCTTCCCAATCTGCTGGGAGGTGGCTTTTAAGGGGCAGGAGGCATCTAAGCCCCTGGTGTCTGTGCTCTCCTGAATTCTAGAATTTTGGGAGGTTTTTTTGCATTTGAGTTGTTTTTTGAGCACTGAAGCCATGTCCCTACTGGAATGTCCCAGAAATGTCCCCTCCTCTCACTCTCCTGCGTAGCCCCTCTCCATCCCTTGTTGCTCCCACGCTTTGGTCACTGCTGCCCTCTCAGACACCCAGGTGACCAAGGCCACCCGGGCTGTGGCTGCTCCCCAGGGGTTCTCTCACACACCTTCCCTGTGTGTCCTGCCCAGAAATGATCTACAGGCACGTGGCTGTCATCGATGGGGAGATGGTGCACTTCGAGATCCTCGACACGGCCGGACAGGTGAGCTCAGCTGGGAAAACACCATCGGAGCAGAGTGGCCTGCCAGGGAAGGCAGTCCCTGCTCCTCCACTGGCTAATCCCTGCTGTCTGGAATATCATGGTGTTTACCTCAGGAAAAGGGTGTTTTGGTGAATTTATTTCTAACTTCAGTTACAGTGTGGCTTTGGGTAAATATTTCCCTATTCCCTTGTGGGCCACAGCTCTGCTCCCTGCGCCAGTGGAGCATCCTGGAAGCTCAAGGGAGCACTGATTCCCCCCAAATCCATGCCAGGACAGGGCTGATGGCAGTCCCCACCTGGCACACTGCCTAAGCCACCCCATCCCTGCCCCGGGCTGCCGGTGTTACCATTGCTGTCCCCAAACCCTTCATGGAGATGGCGCCGTGCCCTCGGGAGGTTTTCCGGGTTTGCATCCAGCAGTGCTGGCGTTCCAGCGGTGCTAACAGGAGCCTGTGTGCCCTGGCAGGAGGAGGACTCCCTGCAGATCGAGGAGAAGATCAAGTGGGGTGATGGCTTTGCCGTGGTGTACTCGGTGACCGACCGCTGCAGCTTCGACGAGGTGATGCGGCTCTGCTTCCTCATCAACCACCTGCACGCCAGCCCCAAGCGCAGTGGCGCCGCCGAGCAGCCGCCCGTTGTCATCGTGGGCAACAAGAAGGACCTGCAGTTCGACAGGATGGTGTCCACCGAGGACGGGGAGAACCTCTCCAAAGCCCTCAAGATTCCCTTCTACGAGATCTCCACCCGGGACAGCTACGAGGAGCCGGTGGCGGTGTTCAGCAGCCTCTACCAGGAGCTGCTCAGGCAGGGGCACTTCTCCCCGGGCTCCTTCAAGAGGAGGACAGTGTCCAAGCTCATGGAGAAGATTCCCAAGATGCAAGCCAGCTCCACTCTGAACTCCGCGGGCCGGAGCCTCAGCTTTAACTCCTTCAGGGACTACATTCCCGAGTGAGCGGCCCGGCTCCAGCCCGGGATGGGGGCGGCTGCTGGGGCTCTGTCGGCTCTCTGGAGGGGAAGGTCAGCAGTGGAGAGGGTGGGACTGGGGTACAAAAGCCTGTAGGTTCTTCTTACAAGGGGCTTTGTGCCAACAGGGAAGGTTTTCTTCATCCATCTGATCCCTTTTTTCCCTCCTCCCTCTCCGGCATGGCTGTAGTCATAACTGAGGTGGCCCTGGTGACTCCAGAGGTGTTGGGACAACCCTTGGAGGGAGGCTCAGCCGTGTTTTGGTGGGGCTCAGACCCACCACAGACACATCTGGAGGGGCTTTCCCTCTCCCCTGAACTGGCTGGGTGTGTCTGTACCCCAAATTCAGCACCCACCATACTGGGTGATGCCGAGGGCCGTGCTGGCTCCCGGGCTGGCACCAGCCGTTCCCTGGGAATGGAGCCTGCTTCCTCAGCGTGGCTGGTGAGTAAAACCCCCTGGATCCTCAAACCCTTCCAGCCCATCCAGGCTGCGCTCAGTAGCACGGACACAACGGAGCCGATTCCAGAAGCTGCTTGCAGGTACCCCTCTGTCTGCTCATCAACTGCCCCGTTCCCAGAGGGAAAATCACCGTGGGCTGAGGATTTGTCTTTTTGCACAGGGATGGGGCAGGGAAGGAGCCGGGCTCGTGGCTCATATTCCTTCCCTCCCTCTGGATGCTGGGGCTGTGTGGCTGGTCGGGGTGGCTGTGCTGGGACCCTGTGGTGTGACCCCCCTGTCCCCCCTGTTGTGACCGATCCCATTGTCTGCTGCCGTGTCCTGTGACAATAAAAGCCGAGTTCCCAACCACATGTGGCACTCCCAGGATAGGTTATTTTAGGGAGCTGAAGGAAAGGGGTGCAGGATGTGGGATCACCCTTAAATTAGCGCTGGGCATCCCCCTTATCCTCCCCCCAAGCCCTCCTGGCACCTTCCATCCCTAAAAGGATTCCCTGGAGGATCACAGCCTGGGAAACCACTTACCCACCTCCCCAACCTGCTCCAGGACCCACCCAGACACCCCTTCCTCTCCTACAGCTCCCAGAGGTGTTTCCTGGTGCTGCCTATCCAAGGGGTTTCCCTTCAAGGAAGGGGATTCATTATATTCCGTTTCTGTTCATACACCCACATTCTCCTGTGGGGGAGAAAATGAGCCCCATCAAGGGGCTGGGTCGGGAAAGCAATTTGGGGCTGCTCCTTCTCAGCACCTTCACTAAAATCCCAATTTTATTGAATTAAATTTAATTTAGCGAATTAAAATTCACTCAGAGCTCTGTGTATGGGCAAAGCCCAAGTGGGGCTAAAATGCCTCAGGGGGCTGGACAAGGGGGGGCTTTTGTTTCTTTTTAGGGGGTTTATGGCATTCCCAAGGGAGTGAACTCTGGGAGCTGGGTTGGGTGTTGCTGCCCTGGCTGGAGAGGAGCCAGTTCAGGAAGTGCTGGGATGGGGAGAGAAGAGCTCAGGAGGGATTAAACTCCATCGGGACGCTGAACACACACTTGAGCCTGTCAAATGAAGGATTTGGGTGCCCTCATCCCACGTTGCTCGGTTCCCAAATATCCCCAAGGCCTGTCCAAGGGGATGGATTTGGCTGCTGGCTGGAGCCGGGCATGGCGGAATCCCTCAATATTCAGCAGGAATTATTCCAAGTGATGGATGAGACAGGACCAGCTCGTGAGCAGGAAGCCGGGCCAGCGCTGGAACATCCTCAGTGCTCCTGGCAATGGAGGAGCACTCGGCACGGCCGGGATCGCTGTCCTGGAGTAACCCCGGCCCTTTTTTATATCCCAAGGAATCCAGAAGGCTCCGTGTGGTCGCTGCCGCGGCCCCTCCCCAGGGCTCCTGGCTCTGCCCGTTATAATTAGCACCAAACCTCATTAGGAGAGGCAGGGGCAGCTCTTCAGGACTGGTAATTGCTAATTACTGGAAGCCTCTAATGGCTCTCCAGGGACAGTTTCCTCTCCCTTATAAAGGAAGGTCTTGAGGCTGCAGCATCCATTGGAGTGGGGAGAGGTTTTGGGGGGCAATTCTGGGGGTGCATAAATCCTAAATTCCTGTGGTGAGGGGTCTGCAGGGGTGGGGCAAGGGAGGAGGAGGAAGAACAAAAACAAGAAGAAAAAGAAGAGGAAGAAGATGAGGAGGAAGAGGAAGGTCTGTACCTTACTTGGAGCAGAGCCTGGAGTTTCAGAGCCCCGGGCAGGTGAGTCCAAGCCAGGTCCCTGGAAAGGAGGTGCCCAGAGCTCCCTTGGAACCCCTTGGAGGCACACGTGGTTCCGTGGGGATGTGGGACCTGCAGCCCCCTCCCTGCTGAACAGGGCAATGCTACTAAAACAACACTTGGGAGGGGTTTGGGAATGGAAGCCAGGAATGAGGGCTGAGGTTTGGCTTGCCTTGGAGCCCTCCCAAAAGAACCACAACTGTCCTTGGGGAGCACCAGGCCTCAGGGCTGCTAATAACTCCCCCAGGGAACAGGGATGGATGGAGCCAGGGTATCCCGTGCTGATCCCCTGGGTGGATGTTCCTGTGTGTAGCTGGGAAGTGCCACCTCTCTGGGGACGAGTGGCTGTCCTGAAGGTTGTCCTGCACCTTTCCAGCCTGCGGTGGCTCAGCTCCATGGAGACAAGCTGGAGAATTTTGGTCTCATCAGCCAAACGGCATCTCCAGGGCCAGGATTGAATTTGGCAGCAGGCGGGCTGCAAATCTGCTCACCAGATTTCTGGGAAGCTTGGGAGAGGCAGATAAAGCAGAAAGGTCCTTTCCAAGAGCTCCCTCGCTGTGCTCACCCCTAGCAGCTCCCTGGCGTGCCAAGCCCTCTGATTATTCCTCTTTGTCCCCTCTGCCAAGGGGTTTGCTGGAAAACCAAAATCGTGGGCTGAGGTTGCAAGTGTCCGCTACTCTCTCTTCACAGCCACAGCTTTTATCATCAGTTGTGCCTTGTTTTAATTTAAAAAATAGAGGTTTGGGGCTTTCTGAAGGCTTCTCCTGGAGGAGCAGCATATGGATCTGGCCTCGCCGCAGCCCTGTTCCTGGGAGTGGTGGGGAGAGTGGAATTGCCAACAGCCCTTTCCAAACAGGTGCTGCCTTCGGAGATCCCAAATCAGCACCCTCACCCCCCTCTGAGGGATTTAAGCTCAGAGCAGGAACACTGAAGGTGTCTGGGTGTTGCAACATTCCCTGGATTTAAGGTACATGGGCTGGCTGTGGGGGTGCAAGGGGGTGAGTGCCCCACGAAGGGGATTTTCCTCAGCACAGTGGGCTCCCCTCTCCCCAGATTAGAAATTTTAGGGAATATTGTGCATTAGGAACATGGGTTTGGTATCTCCAAAATATCAGGCTTTGCCTGAAGGGAAAAGGGGGGCAAGGTGCAAATGGGGGCTATTTCCATCCCATCAGTACCAGCCAAAACTGGCAGCTGGAGCTGGTGACTTTCCAGGTAGAAAATTATCCATCCATGGATTATTTCGGGTGCTCCAGGGTGTTCCCCAGCCCACCGTCTGCCCAAAATCTGCTGCTTGACATGAGACCCTCTTGAAAGCCCGGTCGGTCTATGGATGGACACAAAAAACCCCCAAATCCAGGCATTCCTGGTTCAGGGGACACAGTTGGGATGGGAAGGGACAACGGTCGCTTCCAAGAGCTGTTTCTGTTTATAAGGCCACGTTGTCAGTGCAAGCCCTGCTGCTCGTTTTTTGCTTTATAAATAGCTGTGGAATTCATGGAAATCTGGGATTGCTTTCCAGGAGGAAATCTGGGCTGAGATTTGGGGATTTAGGAACCATATCACCCTTTTAGCTTTTTTTTTTTCCTTTTAAACTGAGCAATAGCTCAGCTCCAATAAGGAGCCCAAAGCTCCCTAAGGCACGGAGAATTCCAGCACAGCCAAAGGCTTTTGCTGGCCCTGAAAGGCAAGGCTGGGAACTGCAAGGGGAAGGAAAACCAAAGGAGAACACCCACCACGGCACATTGGCTGGTTTATTCTCGGGATGGATTCTGAAGGTATCTTTTCCCTTTGGATAAACTCTGGGAGGGCAGGAAGGTGGGATATCCATGTCCATCTGTGCTGCCAGCTTCAGGGAATCCACTCTGGTTCATCACTCCCAGCTTGTAGATATCATGGATAAATGGATAAAAATGGGAGTTTGCTGCAGGCTTTTGAAGTACCGTAGGATCCATCCCCACAGGGAGAGTTTTGGGATGAGGCTGCTCCCCACTGGGGAAAATGGAGGAGAAATGCCAAGTCCTGGAGGCACTTTGCTGCTCCCACCAGTTTTCCTTCGCTCTTGGCCAACCCACACATCTTTCCTGTATTTTTTTTTTTCAAATAATATTTAAGAAACCCCAAACCAGAAACCCTAGGAGGGTCTGGCTGGGAAGCTGTAATTGCTGGTGCTTAAAGGCTATAGGAAAATATTGATGGAAAGGACTGGGCCTTCCCAAGTGCAACCCCACAGAAGTGGAAAATCCCTGTGGCTCTCTGTGCTCTCCCTTTTTCCAGGCAGCCTGAAAGGTGACAACAGGACTCTGGAAAGGAGTATGATCCACAGGGTATGCAGTGATGGAACCTCTCCTAGGGGACACTGATCCTAAATCCCAGTGGGAATAACCCTTAGTCCCTGTTTTCTGGGTGTTTCACCAAAAAGCTTGGATTCCCAAACTCTGCATATGGATGCTGGTGAGTTAAATGTGCTTCCAGCCTCCCACTCCATCCCTTCCCTGAGCACTGTTCACCCATAGGCGCCCCATCCTGCATGGCCCAGCGAACCTGGAGGGCTGGCAAATCCCAGAATCCTGGAATGGTCTGGGTTGGAAGGGACCTTAAAACCCATCCAGTTCCAACTCCCTGCCATGGGCAGGGACACTTGCCACCAGAGCAGGTTGCTCCAAGCCCCTCAGTGACCTTGGAGCTTGGAAAGCCCCACTGGATACAAAAAAGCAACCTTAAGGTCTTTTCAACCCTGAGAAGTCATGAAGAGGGAAAAGATGCTCCATTTCGCATAGGAGGAGATTTTAAAATGTTAAAAAAGCCCCAAAAACTCTGGAAGCAGAGGGGCAGGACACCCTCCTGGAATCCAGGGAGGCACCCCGAAATGTTTTTTTTCCCTGGGGCCAGTCAAGGCTAAGTGGTTTTTGTTGGCAGTGACAGGAAGATGAAGGGAGGATTCATTCTGCTCGTGGGGAGCCAGTTCATGCTGAGATTTGTGATGGGCAGGAAAACTTGTAGATCCATTCCTCCTCCCAAAACCCAGGAGTTTTGGGAGGGTGGGAGAGGGCTCGGCCCAAACCCCCAGGCTGTGTGCAGAGTTGGGGGGGGGCCCAAATTTGGCCGAATATTGAGTTGTTGAAAGCTCCAGCAGGATTTTTCCTTGGGATTTGAGCTGCTCTTTAAGAAAAGGATTTTAAAACCATCCCCATTTCCCACTATCCCACCTAGGTATGGCCCCTTGTCCCTGCTTATCCCACTGCATCCGCACCACTGGACGCGCCATCCCGGGGTTTCCCTAATCCCACCTTGGGGGCCCCTCTGCCATTCCATGGATGGGATTTAATCTTGTGCCATGTGACAGAGCTTTGCCTTCAGCTGCTGCAGCCAAACAACCTCATCAGCTGCCCCCCTCCCAGCCCGTTTTGGGGTGGGAAACAGGGAATTGCCAATCCTTGTGCAGCTTTTGGGTGCTGCTGCCACGTTCCTGTCTCTCCCCTGGACAGAGGATTAAACCTTCCCGGTGTCCCAGGATCCCAGATCATCCCAAAGATCCCTTTTTTTCTCTCCTCTGCCCTGTTTCTGCAGGTTCTGCAGCCAAACTGAGCTCTCCCTGGGGCACATGGATCTATAAAGCTTCACAAAAAGGTGGTAAATCCCACACCAGTAATTCTATCAGCTCCGGCAGATGCTGCGGACGAACAGCTCTGAATCGCTACAGGATTTATTCACTTCTACTTATTCCCCTTTTCCAGGTCACAGGGAGTGCTGAGCACCTCAAGTGCCTGTAACATCCCTGGTGGAAGGAACACCCTTTCTTCCTTCTTTTTCAAAAAATTTTTCCCTTTATTTTACCCAGTTTTGGGGTCCTATGAGTCCACCACCTACAGCTTTCCTACAACCTCTCCTGACTGCATTCCCAGGGGATCCCCAGCCCCTTTGGGACAGACATCATGGTCTCCTAGCTCATATCCAGGCTTTTTTCATCCTTTCTCCTTATCCTGGATCCACCTCCTCTCCCGCTCTGGAGCCCCTTCTTGCCCTGATGCGATCCACCATTTTTCCCTCCATCCAACACTGGATATTGCCCCACCTGCAATGAAAAATTAATCCTGGAGACGAAAGGCCCCATCCAGGGGTTTATTTGGGCCGCAGATGAGAATTTTCCTGGTGGATTTGGCTGTCCTGGGACTCACGAAGAGCAACATCTGGGGTGAGCAGGGCTTTGGCCTTGGGATTGCTGGGGTTTTGCCTGGATGCAGGATGGGGAAATGCTTTTAAATCCCAAATTTTTTATATCTTGGAAGCCAACAGGTTGTAATATCGCTTGGAAAATCCAGATCGTCCCATATCACCTGTAGACAGAGTGAGATGAGCATGAACGGGGACTGAAGCATGGAAAAGTCAGTGGAAATCTCGGATTTCTGGAGTTTTTGCACTGGTGGGGATTGCAAGTGTCCTGGGAAGTGGCTTCCCTGTGGTTTTGGGTGCAGGCGGCACCCTTAGCTGCAGCACCCATTTTGGCAGCCCTGGAGTTGATCTAAGGAGGGGTCCAGTGGCTCATGTGAATTAGGAACAGGGATAAAATCCCCCAAAATTGAATAATGACAACAACAAAAGCCAAAGCAGGAAAACGAGGAGGCTCAGCACTCCCAGGGTTTCACGTGTGGATTCACAGGCGTGTAGTAAGGACTCAACCAGAGCCAACTCAGCAAGCTGGCAAAAAATCCCTTTAAAATTATTCCCCTACAGATAAAAGCCTTTAAAAATTAGTATTTTTAATGTCCTGCCCCTGCTGGGGATGCAGCCACCTGTGGCTACGTGAGGGCTGCAGGGGAGCGGGCGGGAGGGAGAGAAGGAGGGAGGGAGGGAGCTTGGCTTAAGTAACGCTCCTGGGTTAGTCTGGATCAAGTTCCTTCGGCTCCACGGGTCTCGGACACGGCCGGAAGGGAAAACTGCCCTGGGAAAGAGGAGGAAAACCTGCTGCTGGCGGGAAAACCACCGGGAAAAACATCGAGGACACTTTGGGGGCTGTGACAGCATCTCTGAACCTGCTTTTAGGTAAAGGGGTGACGGGGGGTGTAGGGGTGGCTGTGCTGTGCCAGGGGAAGTGGCACCATTCCCAACCTGCCATTGGACAGCAGGATGGGGCCTGGGATACAGGGACAAGCCAGTGCCACCCATGAAGCTGTCACCACAGGTGACCCCTCACCTGGCAGAGCAGCAGGTGCCCGTTCCCTTGGGCTCACCAAGCGCCCAGACCCTGCCCACAGGCAATTTTCCTCTGTGCGTTATCCAAACACTTTTCCAGGGAAGAGAGAGGAGATGGAAAGAGGATGTTGCATCCCCTCCTTTCTCTACCCACTCTGGGATGTTTTCCTGCACCCCTGGCTATTTGCTGCTGCTTCCAAACCAAGCAGGGAAGTGATGCCAAAGCCCATGGAGCAGCGGAGGCTGGAGCACGGCCCCGATTCCCATTGTCCATGGCCCCATCTCCCTCCTGGGCTCTGGGCCACGTGTGTCCTCCTCCTCCTCCTCGGTGTCACTGGGTGCTGCTGGCTGTGCCAAGGGGCTGAGCCCCTGGGTTTGGGGGCTGAGCCATCGTCACCGAGCCCAGCAGTGGAGGAGGCTGTGGAAGGGACTCCTCTTACCTCAGGATCAGTGCAGAGAGAACGAGTTGCAGCTTTCCCTCTTTCAAACTATTTTTTTTATTTAGTTGGTTTTTTGTGCACGCTTTTGGAGCTATCCCAGAGGATCTTTTGGAGCTATCCCAGAAGATCTTTTGCAGCTATCCCAGAGGGTTTTCTTTCCTGTGCTGTTGCAGGAGGAGAGAGAAGCGGAGCCACGGCATCCCTGCAATTGCACCATGCCCCTCCCCCGCCACACCGGCCAAATCCCGGAGTCCACCTGGACCTTAGGCTTCAGGGAGATGACGGAACCCTGGAAAGGCGCCGTGGGTTGCCTCGGCGTGGCCGTCTTCTTCGCCATGACCATTGGCATCATCTCGTGGCAGGCGCTGGAGCAGTCCCCGGAGGAGTGGGTGCTGCGGGGCCGGGATGCGGGGATGCTGTGGGAGCGCGGCCGCGGGGCGCTGGTGCTGCGGGCGCTGCCAGCCGGCCGGCCTGTGCTGGCCATCGCCGTGGGCAGCGTGCCAGCCACCGAGCCCCCGCCGCCCCGGGACCGCTGCTGGCATGACGGCGGCCAGTTCTGCTATTCTTGGGAGGAGGACGCCGAGCTCCGGCTCTCCCTGGAGCCGCCAGCAGCCCCTGGAACCGAGTGCTACGGCGTCCGCTGGACCCCGCTGCGCCCCGACGTGACTCTGAAGGTAACGGGGACCCCTCTGTCCAGCTCCAAATCCTTTGGGATCCAGCAAGGGAGGGTCTGGCCTGACCATAATCCCCCAGCTCCGTTATGGGGTTGCACCGAGGTCGTGGCTCCCCGTCTTCCACAGCCAGAAGGTGCCAGATGGGAAAATCCTTTTGGAAGCATCATGCCCTGAAGCTGAGCCCCAAAATCCTGTGGTGGTGCCATGCTGGTGACCCCGGGGTGGGAGAGCTGTGTTTATATGGAGACGGAGTAAATACCCACTGGAGATGACAATGCTGGCGAGAGCCTCGGGAAGGTCTCTTCCAACACAGACACAATGAGCAGCTCCCACGGGATGGGAATAATCCGTGTCCGCTGCTGCAAACATTTTTGGTATCATTCCCTGGTTTCTCCCTCAGTTAAATAAAAGCAGACTCTAGGAAGGAGTCTAAGGAGGGGAAGGAGAAATGCTGTCAGAGCAGGGTGTCCAGGTTGTGGGGAGCCCTCAGAACAGGGAGGGAAGCAGGAAGGGATTCTCTGGGATGGAGGATTGTTCCCCTTTAGCCATAAATCACCTGCTGGCACTGTTTTGGGTGGGTGGAAGGTGTTGCCTGAGCACAAACCCTGGGTCTCCTCCACTGACATTGGTGTGAGGCGTTTGAGAGGATGAGACAGAATAGGCTTTCCCCCACTTTTTTAAAAAAACTCAAATCATATTGGAAAATATGATCTAGCGAAATCTGAGCTAAGAACAGACTGTTTTTCCCTCTTTCCCAGCTGGTGTAACGAGTTCAGCTGACACCTGGTACAGCTATTCTGAGCCTCCAGGGTTTCCACTTTAATAATTTACATCTCTTCTCCCCACCCCTTGGAGAGACTTAACCTCTCTGTGCTCCCGAGCTCAGGACTCCAGGAGGCTCCGAAGCCTTGGGATTGGGAATAAACAAGGGGTGGGTTGAGAGGGCGGTCTCTGGGTCCCTTATGCCCACCCCAGGCCCCCTTCACGGCCCCAGATCTCCGGCCTTTCGGGGAAGCCCATCCCGCCTGGGAAGTCACGAGGACGCTAAGTCCTGCTGATCCCTCGATTTGGCAGAAATGGGAAAGTTTGAGAAGGTTTGAAGTGAAAACTGATGGTTTCTGGCAGGAGGTGGGTCAAGGATGGGGATGTCCCCCAGGCAAAGGCCCTGTCAGGTCTATGAGAAGTGCCCCAAGTCTCCAAACTGAGTCTCTTAAGGGAAATTCTTGTTATCAGCCCTCGGGGAACAGGAAAGCTGTGCACTGGGAGAGAGGACATGTCACCCTGTGGACACTGTGGTGCCATCAAGGCGAGGGCTCAAGATGGGGCTAAAAGTTCTCTGAGAGCTCAGGTGGGGGCAGCTGCACTTGAAGATTCATCTCAAAAACTCTGGGGAAGGCAGCTGGAGAGGTTAAAGTGTTTCTAAGCAAAACAGAGGAAAAAACCACCAGAGAAAAAAAACCCACTGAACAAAAAATATCAACCAAATAAAAAACCCGACCAAACCAGAAAAACCCGACCAAACCTAAAAAACCCAAACAAACCAACAAACCAAAATACACAGATTTTCCAGCTGGGTTTCTGCAAGTGCCCTCAGTACATTTTAAAGCTGTTTCCTTGAATTTTCCCTTCTGTTGTCCTGTCCCGCAGCCACTCACATCTGCAGAGTCTCTTCACTCAAACCTTTGCAGAATCTTTTCACCTGCAACTCAGAGGTGTTTGGTAACTGTGGTGGGGTGCAGAAGTGTGACTGTCGTGGCAGTTTGATTTTATTCAAGCTCCTCCAGCAAAAACTGGCAGGCCTTGGGAAGCACGTCTTGCTTTTCCTTTGTTTTCAAATGAAACCATAATTTTACGCTGTAAGAGGGACACCTTCCACTAGCACAGTTCGCTCCAAGCCTGGCCTTCCTGCTCCACCTGAGTATTCCTCGCTCTTTGATGATGCTTTCCTGGCTGCAGGATTGTTTTTCCATGGCCAATGTCTCCTGGTATGGAGGGCCGAGCATCCGCGCCCAGCGCTGGCCCCTCAACGGCGCCGAGAGCCCCGCGCAGCCCTTGGTCAGCGGCAACCTCGGCACAAACCCCGACGGCTTCGGGCCTGTCCTGGAGAGGTACTTCCTGGGATCCACAGGTAATTTTCTTCCCTGTCCACAGCTTCAATCCCTGTGCTTCTCCGTGTCCCACCTCCCCCCCACCTCTAAAGCAGCTGGTTTAAAGGCAGCGTAGATGTGTCTGGGAATAAAATATCCTGCAAATGTAGTGGCAACAGGGCCCACGGGATGGATCCCATGCTGCCTCATCCCTGTGGGAAAGGCCGTGATGCTGAAGCTGAGTGCCCAAGGATGGGGTGGCCCAAGTCACCACAGGGACATTCCATGCTCTCAGTGTGCCTGATTTGTTTTTAAGCCTAGATCTGTGCCCATTGCCGCATCCCCAGCTCCACTCAAGCGGCTTCGTGGCTCCCTGATGCTCCTGTGGGATGCTGGATTCAGACAGGAGTTCAGCTGCTGGTGTCATTTTTGGGGGGATATTTGGATTATTCTGCAGAACACCAAACTTCAGGTATTACCCCAAATTAATCCAATGACCTGCAGCTGCCCTGCACTGCAGAGGCCACTGAATGCCAAGCAAAAAGGCCAGGAAAGGGAGAAATCCAGCCGTTGAAAGGCATTTTGGAGTCTACAAGGGAAAAGCAGGAGCAGGGTGGGGATGGTTGGCACGGATGGATCTGTGGTGGGATCAACCTAGGAGGCCTTGGCACCAGTCAGGCTCTGCCCCGCTCATCCCTGTGGCTCCCAGGACCAGCAGCAGCTGGGCGCTTGCTGAGACACCATTTTCCCACTTTTCCCCCAAAGGAGTGACAGTGACAGTGGCTCCCGACGTGCCCCTGCTCCTGTCCCTGGAGAGCCACAGGCAGTTCTGCCTGGAGACGCCGGCGGGCCGAGCGGAGCCCCTGCACTACCAGCTCTGCGTCAGCGCCGACGTGGCAGCCGCCCGCCGGCACACGGCCAGCGCTCCGTCGGGAGCGGCTCGGACACTGCCGGACACCGCGCTCCTGGGGTGAGCGCTCCTTCCCCCGGCGGTGGGACCCCTTCCCAATGTCCTGCTCGCTGTCCCAAGCATCTCAAGAGGAATTTACCACCCTGCAGGTCTCCGATCTGGCGGTACCACGGCCCGGAGGGTTCCGCCGCTAAAATCAAGCGAGGCCTGAGGTCGCTGGTGAGGAGGCTGAAGCGGCATCGCCTTCAGGAGGGCGTCGTGGCCCTGGGGGAACATGGCACTGCCATCCTCGCCGCCGTGGTACGGCCATCCTGCCACCCTCCAGGCACACAGGGAGTGTGGTGCTCCCTCTCCCACAAACCCCTTATTCCTGCCTTTCCCACCCGCAGGACCTCGTGCCCTCGGAGCGCAGGAAGAGGCAGGCCTCGGCGCTGGTGGAACCCCTGGAGCTCTCCATCACGCTGTCCCCGTACGCTGGCGTCACCTCCCCGCTCTTCCTGCGCTCCCTGCGCGGCGGCGAGGCCGCGGGATACTGGCTCAGCCGCCAGCCCCGACCTGGGGGCAGCTCGGTATGGGATTCCCTCAGCCCCCAAACCAAAATTAAAGCTGAATAAACCCCCTCAGGTTTATTATTTATCAAGGTACACGGCCCGATCCCACTCTGCTGGAGCACAGCGGTGCCGGGGGAAGCAGCGTCTCTCCTTGTTCCTATGGAAGCAGCTTTAAAATTTCCACTTTCAGTGTTCAGAAAATTCCCCAGCTCCATTCTGTGTGGTCACTTTAAAGATCAGCCCCTCTGCCACCAGCTCAGGGATTTTTGAGGGGTTGAGGGAGGGTTTACACCTTGATGTGCTGCATCATGACAGTGAGGGGTGGGATGGGGGCAGAGCAGCGTCCCCTAGCCTTGCACCCCGGAATCCGCAGGATATTCTATGGATCTGACAGGGATTTCCATCCTCTTCCACAGATCCCACTGCTGACCACCTGGAAGGGGCAGCTCTGTGCCCGCCTGAACGTCACCAGTGAGGCAGCGCTGGGCTGGTACCTGGCTCGTGCCCAGCGCCTGCGGCAGGCACTGGGGGCCACCTACGTGGTCTTCGAGGGAGTCGAGGGCAATTCCTTCCTGGAGCAGGATGTCCCTGCTCCTGCCGAGCTGGCGGGTGATGGATACACAGAGGTGCTGGCAGCAGCGCTGGCAACGCTGGGCAATGGCACTGTCATCAGCGCTGGGACCAGGTGGGCACCGGGAAGAGGCTTTGTTGGAGCTGACGGGCACAAGAGTTACTGGGGGATGGTTGAGCTGGTGCCCAGAATACATTCTTGGTATTCTGAGATGTTTCTTGGCACCCAGGGAAGCAATGAGGAAGTGGGCTAGGGCAGAGTGTTGGAGTCAATGATCCTTGTGGGATCTGAGGGTGGTGAGGCCCTGGCATAGGGTACCCAGAGAAGCTGTGGCTGCCCCATCCCTAGAAGTGTCCAAGGCCAGGTTGGATGGGGCTTAGAGCAACCTGGGATAGTGGAAGGTGTCCCTGCCCAGGGCAGGGGGTGGGAGTGGATGAGCTTTAAGGTCCCTTCCCACCCAAACCACTCCAGGACTACAATCTGGCCCCAGTGACTCTCAAGCCAGCTGGGCATCATGGAATTTCGGCTCTAAGCACCTTGAAGGGTTTGTGTCATTTCCCCAGATCCAGTCACCTCCCGCTGTTTGTCCAGATGAGCCCCCTGCACTCTGACTGGAGCCACGCCGGGCTGAAGGGGCTCATCCCCTCCGTGCTGCACTACAGCCTCCTGGGCTACAACTTCTTCATCCCTGATGCAGTAGGTAAGGATTGATTTTCCATTTCCTCCCCCCTATTTCTGGCTTCTCTGCAGTGAATTTTGCGGCCTTTTTCCAGTTACGGGAGGTACATTTGCACCTTAGGTGTGCTATGGAAGGCTTGGAGTGTTTCGCTCCCCAGTTTTCTGTGGTGCTGGCTTGATTGGGATGAATGTTACCAGGGAAAAAAGTGAGGAATTAAAAACAAAAGAATATGCTGTAAATATTGCCAGGCAGCTCCAGCAGCAGCCGGGTCTCTGGGGATGCCCTTCCCAGAGTTCCACCACAGTCCACCCCTGTGGGGCTTGGCTTGGGCTAAATCCCACCTGCCAGAGCCAGGATCTGCATCCCCAGGCTTCTGGCTGGGGAATGGATGTTCCTAAAAGCTCGGCAGCTCTGCTCCAAGTCTGCATTTCTGCTCCAAAGCAAAATCGCCAGAGAAATCCTGAAATAAAAACATCATAAAAGGGCAAGAAACAACCTTTAATCAGAGCCAAGTGGATCCATTTCCCTTTTTCTTGGAGCTGATGGAGTTACTGGTGGTTAAAACTTGCCCTGAACGTGCAGGGGCTGTGCAGAAGTGTCAAACATGGAGAGCTGAGCCAAACAACAGCCCTGAAATAGGGGTTGAGAGCAATATTTCAATTTGGCCTCTATTTTTAGCCTGTTTTCCTTAGCAAATGAGGCTCAAGCAATCCCAGCATGGGAGTTTGCTTCCCAAAGAGGTGCTGAAGCCCTTGGCTCGTTCTAGGGGAGCAAGATGGGAGCGCAGATGCCCCTCTACAGACAGAGTTGGGCAGGTTGCTGCCAGGGGTTGTGTCCCAACAGCCTGGGAGGTGCAAGAGTTGGGAAAAGCCTCTGGAGGAAACGGGAATTTGTGGATGGCTGCGTGAGCCCTTGGCACTAGGGGGTTTGTGCTGTTTCCAGGGAAGCTGTGCCAGGTTTTTGGAGCAATGGCTCCCAGGGATGCTCTGGCTCCCAGGGGCGCTTTAGGCACTGGAAGGAGCTCTGAGGTTTCCCAAGAACCTTTTCGTGCCATGTGAGGCCCCCACTCAGCCCCGTGTTCCCACAGGAGGGAGCGTGGCCGGAGCCACCCCGGGGGACCCGGAGCTGTTTGTGAGGTGGCTGCAGATTGTGACATTCCTGCCCGTGATGGCCTTTGGGACCCCGCCCTGGCTCTGCTGTGACGCCAGGGTATGTATCCCACACTCCAGACAGGAGGATACCGGGATTCTGACACGGCCAATGCCCCCAAAAGGCATGGAAGGCCTGGCAGGGGTCTCCTGCCAGCTGCTGTCCCCGGCTTTGCACTGAAGTGGGAATAAATCCATTATCAGTGGGTTTAGATTCGATACCAATGGATTTAAATCCAATGGATTTGTATCTGTTATCAATGGATTTAATTATATTTCAATTCAATGGATTCATATGCATTATCAGTGGAATTTAAATCAAATTGATTAAGGTCCTTTATCAATTGATGTAAATCCATTTAAATAAAATTAATTAATATCCATTATCAACAGATGTAAATCCTTTTAAATCCACGGGTTTGTATTCATTGTCAGTGGATCTCAATTCACTTAAATCCAATGGACTCATATCCATTATCAATGGGTTTAAATCTGTTTAAATCCAGTGGGTTTATATACTTTATCAATGGATGCAAATCCACTTAAATCCAATGGGTTTATATTCATTATCAGTAGACTTAAATCCATTTATATCCAATGGGTTCATGTTCAATATAAATGGATTTAAATCCATTTAAATCTAATGGATTCATATCTATTATCAATGTATTTAAATCCAATGAATTTATATTCACTAACAACAGATTCAAATCTATTAAAATCCAATGTATTCATATCACCACCAACAGATTTAAATCCAGTGGATTTATAACAATAACTAATGGATTTAAAGCCATTTAAATCCAATTGATTTATGTCCATTATCAATGGATTTAAATGTATTACCAATGGATTTATATCCAAATCAATTAATATCCAATATCAAACCCATTTGCACCATAACTTGATCAGGACATTCCAATTCAGTAATTTCTCTTCCCAAGGGAATACATATTTTACTTTTAAATTTTAAATTATTTATTTTTGTTTTTTCCCGCCTGCTTTGCTGTTTCCTGGATGTTGCGCTCCTCATGGATTTGTCCCTCACCTGCAGGTCCTGAATCTGACCCGCCAGTGCATCCAGAGGCACCGGGACTTTGTCGTGCCACTGCTCCTAAAATACAGTGAGGAGTGGAAGAGTTTGGGATATCCCATCTTCCGTCCTGCCTGGTGGCTCAGCCCCACCGATCCAGTTGCATTCAGCATAGAGGATGAATTTCTCATTGGAGATGAGGTGGGAATTCTGTGTTATTCCTGCAAATCCAACTCGTCACAAGTACAAACCAGGGCTTGGATCCGAGCAGATTTAAATCCAAGCCAAAGCAGCTGGGTTTAGTGGATTTGGGGTTTTTGCTTTTTGGATAAGCTTGGCTTTCCTCACGAAACTCTTATTTAGGGCCCTGAAACCCTCTATCAGCTTTGGAAGTGAAATGATTTAGCAGGAATAAATAGTATCAGAGTGCTGGGAACCGCTTTTCCCCTAAAACAAGGGAAAAAACACTCCCAGAAGGTGGGATTACATCGGCTCTATCACTGGGGAGGAGGTTTTGCAAGAAACACACATTTCTGATGGGTTTTTTCATTCTGGTTTTCAAAAATATAAACTGGATGGAATCTTGGGGCTGCTGCAGGCAGGGATGATCCCAATCCCAGTCAAAGGAATGTCACTGCACTGCATTAATGTTTTTAAACTGACAGAAGGCAGGGATGGGTGGAATTGGGCAGGAGCTCCCTGTGAGGGTGGTGAGGCCCTGGCATAGGGTGCCCAGAGGAGCTGCGGCTGCTCTGTCCCTGGAAGTGTCCAGGGCCAGGTTGGATGCGGCTTGGAGCAACCTGGGATAGTGGAAGGTGTCACTGCCCATGTCACGGGGCGGGACTGGATGGTTTTTAAGGTCCCTTCCCACCCAAACCATTCCAGGATTCCCTGATGACCATCTCATCTCCACACGTACATCCTGGCTAATCTTCCCTCTGCTGAAGTTCTTTGTTCTGTCGTTTTCTTTTCCCTGCAGGTCCTAGTTGCTCCAATAACAGAAAAGGGACAAACGTGGAGGGATATCTACCTGCCGGGAGAGGGGCACCTCTGGCTGGACACCAACACTGCCCGAGTGTTTGATGGAGGCACCACCCTCAGGAATTACTCTGCCAGCCTGGCCGAGGTGCCGGTGTTTGTAAAGACCTCCTGAATCCAGGCTGGGCAGCTCTGGGACAGAGACCTCCGAGGGCAGCGCTGGCCACAGGCGCTCGCTCTCCCCTCAGACTTCCACCCTCTTCGCACTTTTCCAAGATCCTTTTTTTGTTTGTGTTGGGTTTTTTTTTGTTTTTTTTTTTTTTATTTCAGCAGAAATTGTCTGAATTTTCTTACTCGTTGTTATCCTAAAATAGCGGCTCTGCCACCAACATCCATCCACACCAAATGCTGCATTTTTTTCCAGGGTTTTCCTGGTGAAATGTTTGTGTGTGTGTGTTCAGGCGGGCACATCCAGCATTTCCAGGCCTCTGGCACCCAGCTTAGAAAGGCAGGGAGTGGATTTTTCAGGAGATAAACAAACATCAGCTTATACCTGAAGGGAAGTTTTGTATTTAATGAAAAAATTAAATCCAGGGAAAAACTACCAGGATAGTTTTGGTGCTGTGTGTGGCCACCTCCTGTGCTGAGCAATGCTTCTCCCACATGAGGCTGTGTGTGGTTTCCAGGTAGCAACAGTAGATTTGGGAAATCTTTTGAGTAGATTTGGGAAAATGAGTAAATTCCAGGTGTATTTGGAGCAGGTTTCTGTGGAAGAAAAATAACTTTGATCAAGCAGAGGAGTGGCTCTGGCAGAGCGTGATGTGGATATCGAGGATCCTTGCCCACCTCCTGTGTGCACCAGCTCCTTTTCAGCATTTGTGGAATTTTATGGCTTTTTTCCAATTATTTCTTGCAGTGCAAGAGGGATCCAGTGTGACCAGCCTCCTTCCATCCAGCAGAGAACGTATCCATAGGCAAAATCCACGTCCCACATGCTGAATATGCATCTAGGGAGATGATCAGCTATGCTGATATCCCAAATTAGAGATCAATGGGACATTGCAGGTTAGTGGGGTGATTCCAAAGGCTGGCATTTGGGGACAGGGGCTGGATGACAGCTGGGAGGGAAGTTTAGGGCAAGTTTTGGCCCTGGAGCCGGGCTTGAGCACCTCCAGCACTGAATTGTATCAGCCACATCTTGGGTTTTCGGGGAAACTATTCTTGTACCAAGCTGTGGCTCCACTGAAAAAATGCTAAGGAGTACTAACTTCTCCCAGCAAAGTTTCCCTGGATAAACTGAAGGGAAAGCAAAGGAAAAATCCAAATCAGGTTCCATGGAAAGGCTGAGAGGGCATGGAGAGGGGAAGAGCCCCTCGGCTCCTTCCTTGATCCACAGAGGCACTTGATGGTGCCAGGGGGAGCTCGCAGAGGGAAAGGATGAGGCTCATGAGGGCAACCCAAGGGCCTGAGATGCTCCAAAATATCTGCAGAGGCTCCTGAGATGGCAAAAACACAAAGGGAAAGAAAGGAAGTGCTGGCTCAAGTGGCATTTGTTTATTTGCAGCGAGTCAAGCCCTGGAACAGGATGTCCAGGTGAGAGCTGGTGGCTCCATCCTGGGAGATCACCAAAGCCTGGCTGGACACCCCGGGCTGAGCCTGAGCGTGGCATTTCCCATTTTGGGAGGGTGGGCTACGTGTCCCTGCGCCCAGCACGGCTCCGGCTCCTGCGCTGGTGCCAGCTCCTCCCCGAGGAGCCCGGGATGTCCCGCTGGGACCTTGGAGCTCGTCCCTGGTCAGTATTCCAGCTCCTCCACTGCCTCTGCCCTGTGGAGTGGTCACGGGGCATCGTTCCCTCAGAGCCTGTCTGGGAGTTATGGCCTCTCCTGTGGGATCTGCCCCGGGTTCGCCTCCTTGTTGCGTGCTGTTGCCTGGAGGAATCAGAGTCTTCCCACTGGTGTCTCTCGCTCCTCCTCGAGGGGGTGTCACGCTGGGGCCTTGGAGTGTGTCTGTCATCAGCATTCCAGCTCCTCCAGCGCCTCTGGTTTGCGGAGTGGTCACGGGGCACCGTTCCCTGGGAGCCTGCCTGGGAGTTATGGCCTCTCCTGTGGGATCTGCCCCGGGTTCGCCTCCTTGTTGCGTGCTGGTGTCGGGAGGAATCAGAGTCTTCCCACCAGTGTGCCTCACTCCTCTCTGAGGGGACATCGCGCTGGGGCCTTGGAGCGCGTCTGTCGTCAGCGTTCCAGCTCCTCCAGCGCCTCTGCCTTGGGGAGTGGTCGTGGGAGCCTGTCGGGGTGTCCTGGTCTCTCCTGGAGGACCTGCCCTGTTGCCTGTCCCAGCCATGGGAACGCTCCCTGCCCCTGCTCCACCTGCGGTGGCCCCGTGACCGTTCCTGCTGGCTCCATGATCTGCGGGACCCACGCCAGGATTGACTTCCCTGTGAGGAGGCCGGGACGTCCCATTCAAACCTTGGAGCTTGTCCCTCTCCAGGTGTGTCCTCCCAAGCCCTTCTTTGCTGCCACCACCTCCTCCTCGGGGAGTCGCTGCCTCGGGTGTGCCAGCGGCCATGGCGGGGCCACCTCATGGACCTCCTTCGCCTCCTCTCCCAGGGCCCGCCGTGTCCGAAGTGTCCGGAGCAGCTCCGTGGCTGCCGTGCGGAGTGGCCGCACCATCTCCGCTTGCCGTTGTACACCCGGTCCTGCACCTCGTGGTACAGGGCCACGTGCTGGGGGTAGGGGTGGCGGGTGGGCCGCCGGCACCGCGGGCACACGGCCTCGCCCAGGCTCCAGTCCCACAGGCACAGCTGGCAGAAGCAGTGCCGGCACGAGCTGGAGCACGCGGTGCTGATGTCCCGGCACTCCGGGCACACGGCATTCTCCTGGTTGTTGTCCTGCGGCGCGGCCGGAGCAGCCTGGCTGGTGTTGGCGGCTGAGGTGCCCGGCTCTGGAGTGTCCTCCCTCGATGACATCTCGCCCTGCAAGAGGCACAAAGTCTATCTGCAGGTACCTCTCCCCAAAACCCCACAGCTCCTTGTCCCTCTGGGGCTGTCCCCCACCTCATCAGCGGGGCTGTGGTGGGGCTGGAATAGCGGTGTTTGCATCCCACGGGTCTCACCACGGGATTGCGGCTCTGTGCCCCCCGTCCTGCTTTTGTGACGTGGCCCATGTCCTGCGGCTGCTGTGACGTCACTGATGGTGTTGTCACAAAGGGCCACTGTTGAGGCGTGGGACAGCCCGAAGGGCTGAGGTGCTGTGCTCGGGTTTAGGGACAGGTGTCAGCGGATAAATTTTGTGTCTTGCAGGGCAAGAAGGTGTCACAGGAGGGGAACCCAGAGGGGATCCTCAGGGGGAGGCCACAGGAGGTCCCCGAGGTGGCACCACGGTGGCCACAGGTGGCTTCAGCAGGCCAGGGCTATGACTCATCAGGAACTGGAGGGTTAGGACAAGGAGAACGGCTCCAAACTGGAAAAGGGGAGATTTAGGTGGGATATTGGGAAGAAATCCTTCCCTGCGAGGGTGGTGGGGCCTTAGCACAGGTTGCCCAGAGAAGCTGTGGCTGCCCCATCCCTGGAAGTGTTCAAGGCTGGATGGACAGTGCTTGGAGCAACCTGGGATAGTGGAAGGTGTCCCTGCCCAGGGGACTGGATGGGCTTTAAGGTCCCTTTGAGCACAAACCATTCCAGGATTCTCATCAAGAAGAAGGAGGTGGCAGTGGAGCAGGGCTTGGAACAACGCCGATGATGACTTTAGTCTGCACCCTGAGAGCTGAGGCTCTGCTTGGGTGAGGCTCTGTGGAGACAAACCAGGAATCTTTCAGTTTATTGCACTACTAGGTAAGAATACTTCTGTGAAAAAATTCATTTTGCTGGATTCATGGCTATCCAGTTTTCTGGATGATCTCGGGTTTGTTGCTATTGTTGATAAAGGTAAGTTATTGTTGATAAAGGTAAGTTAAGTAACCTTCAGCCACGAGGACACAAATCCTACTAGAATAAAGGAATAAGGGCTGAAAAATTCCGTTTCCTGTGTACGGGAATAATTGGATAGGCTTTCTTCTATAGAGCTCCCTTCTTGGAGCAGTGGGGCAAAAGGGAGGTATCTTAGATCAATAAGAAGACAAGAATTTTCCAAGGAGCTCTGCCTTGGGCTGAGATGGATGCTTTTTTTGGGACAAAAAAAACCAAAAAAACAAAAAAACCAAGAAAGCTTTTGGGAGCGGGCTGTAGCTGGGCTCGCACCACCCCGCACTGGCACAGGCTTCCCGGGGCGGTGGTGGAGAGCCATCCCTGGAGGGATTTAACGCGTGGATGTCGATCTGTCTGTAGCACTTGGGGACACGGTCCCTGGTGACCTTCGGCGACGGCGAGACCCACGTGCTGTTTTCCCTGCGCACTCAGTGCCCGCGCACGGCCCCACGGGACTTGTAGTTTTCCGCCGGTTTCTCCCCGCTCGCAGCTGCCGCCAAAGAACTACAACACCCGGCACGACAAGCATCGCGCTGAGCACTCTGGCTGTGCCGTTCCTCCGGGGCCGCGCGGTGCATCACGGTACTTGTAGTCCAACCTTCCAGAAAGGCGCGTGGCTCGGCGGCGTGTGGGGACTACATTTCCCAGCGACCGCGGCGCCGGGAGCGTAACCAGGAAGCGCGAAGATGGCGGTGGATAAGGAGTTGCTGGAGCGGGACCTCTACGGGCTGCTCGGGGTCGGCGAGAAGGCGTCCGAGAAGGAGGTGAGGGGCCCGGGCGGCTCGGGACGGGCTCCTTCTCTCCCCTCCCTCCCTGTCCCGGTGTTCCCGGCAGCGGCGCGTGCTGCTCTCCAGCGCTGAGCTGAGCGGCTGCTCCAAGCGCTGCTGAGGGACCGGGGCTGTCAAACCTCGGGAAAAGCCCGGTTTTACTGACGTTGGCGTAGCCATATCCCGGTTTTACTGGGATTGGCGTCATTCCCTCAATTCACCCCTGTGCCTTCTCAATCCTGCGGGGCGAGACCCGCCTTTGGCGGAGGAGATGGCTTGGAGAGAGCTGCAGGGTTGGTCTGGGACACTGTTGTTCTCGCTTTGTTTATGTGCTTCCGGAAGGGAAATTGCCGTGTTTATCCAAAAAATCCAGTTGTTAGAGGTTTGTCCGAGTGCCCAAAAGTCACGTAGTTAATTTTGTGGGATTGGAATTACACGTTCCCGGTTTTTAATTGAATTTAGTTGGTTAGTCAGTGCTAAACACAGGAAGGAAGCTCCCAGAGAGCTGCAGAGCGGCTCTGGAATAACAGGATAAAAAGGGAATGGCTTCCCGCTGCCATAGGGCTGGGTTAGGTGGGACATTGGGAAGAAATTCTTTGCTGAAATGGGAAGTTGGAGGATGGAGCCCGGGGAGGAGACGCCTCTCCCTCAGCTGGAGTCTTATGCAGGAGGTGGGGTCATCTGCAGGGCTTTTCCTGCACATTCCCAATCCTGGGAGCTTTGTCCACCAGGTGGGGCCGGGACACTGCTTTTTCCACGTGGTTTAGCAGGGAATTGGTTGAGAGTGGGATGAAATGGCTTCCTTTTTGACTTTCCCCCTTTTCTTTTCCTTTCCACTTTTTTTTTCCATTTCCTCATTTTTTTTCATTCTTTTTCCCTCTTTTTTTTTTTTTTTTTCCACTTCTCTTCCTTTCCCCACCTTTTTTTCCTTTCCCCATTTTTTTTCCATTCCCCGTTTTTTCCTTTCCCCTTTTTTGTTCCCTTTCTCTCTTTTTGGTCCTCTCTCTGGTTTTTTCCCCCATTTTTTTTCCCTTTCCTTTTCTTTCCCTTTCCCTTTCCCTTTCCTTTCCCCATATTTTGTTCCTCTCTCCTTTTTTATTTCCTTTTTCCCATTTTTTCCCCTCTCCCATTTTTTCACCTGAGGTTTCACTGCTGCAACACCAGACACCTGGAAGTAAAAACAGCTTTTAAAAGCCCCAACTCCCTCCAGACACAGCCGTGTCCTGGGCCCAGTGGGTTACCCTTGAACACAGGGATTATTTTGGTTTTTCAAGCTGCTTTTTTTGGCAGAGACAAACCAGTTCCCCCCAGTAACTCCCAGTGTGGCCCCCGCAGGTGAAGACAGCGTTCCGGCAGAAGGCCCTGACCTGCCACCCGGACAAGAACCCGGACAACCCCCGGGCAGGTGAGATGGGGCAGCTCTTCCTGGGAGTTTTCACTTCTCCAGGCTCCTGGAAGTGGCTCTGCTTCCCCAAGTCCTGAGGGAGTGGCTGGGTGTGTGTCCCTGGGAATACACACAGGGCTGGGAGTTGCTCCCGTCGGTGTTAACTCTGCTTTTTAAGTCTGAACAATCCCTGCTGGCTTTAAAAACACCAGCATTGAGTCAGTGCTGGAATTGCAATTACACCTCTCCAAATCTTCCCAACCTTTGGCTGTTTGGACACTGCTTTAATCCCTATCTCTCACAGTCCAAACTTCACCAGCACCCCATAAATCTTGTCTGTGGGCAGGGCAAGGGGGAATTTCAGCTGCCTGCAGCGAGTGATTGCTGTGGATGGAGGTTGTAGAATTAGCAGTTACTTCGTATCTTGTGTGTCAAGACTGATAATTTATCTTTACAAAAAATAAATATAATTTGCCAACGTTTATAATGGGACAAGAGGAAAGACTTCTAAAGTGCAGATGGCTGTAATACAACAACTTCCAACACAACATAAGCAGGACTTCTTGATGGTGTCTTTGTACACAAACAAGAGGAAGCTGAAGGAAAAGGACTGAGAGGGAGAAGGAAATTGTGAGCTCCAGCTAAATGTGGCATGAAGGAGATATTGCAACCCAAAATAAAAAGGATCAGTAAGAAAAATTAAGGTTGTATGTTCCAAGATTTCTCTTAAAATGAAGCAATCCCAGTTTTTTGTTTCTTTATTTACTCTCAAGTTTGTGTAACACCTTTGAGTTGAGGTGGCCTTGGCTAGAGATTGGCTTACAAATGCTTTGGAAAGGTGATTTTTCTTCCTTGGAGAGACCTTCCTGCAGGAATTGTCTTTCCTGGTTCTTCCCCAGCTCCCTCACCTGTTTTCCCTCATCTTGCCCTTATTTCTTCTCATTCCCAGCGGAAATCTTCCACCAGCTGTCCCAGGCCTTGGCCGTGCTCACAGATGCAGCAGCCAGGGTAAGGATGTTCCCTTGGGAAGGGTGGGATTTTGGGGTGTTGCTGGGGACTCTATTCCTGCCTGTCCTGCTCTCTGCTCCGACGGAGACTCCGTGAATACAAATCTCAGCTGTTATTCCCCCTGGTTCTCCATGAGATCAAATCTCAGGTGCCAGGTAAAAGCTTGCAGAAATGTTGTGTTTGTGATTTGCTGCTGGGAGCAGCTCTGCCCCGAGATCCTGCCTTTAATAACGTGCTGGACTGGGGCAAATCCCATTTAATAACACCAGTGATAACCATCCCTGATTCAGGAACACCGAATTCCCATGGCAACAGTGCGTCTACCATTCCCATTGAGTCAGGGGCTGACAAATGAGTAATACCTGGATGCAATTCCTGAGGCTCCAAGCTTTGCTGTCCATGGGATACAGGAGAGCTTGGATCCTTCTGCAGTTGTGAGGCAGTGGCTGAGAACCCAGTGCCCAAGGCCTGAAAGAAGCTGGAAATGTTCCTGGAAAGAATAAAAACAAACCAAAAATGAGCAAGGAACTGTCTCCAGATTAGCTCAGGAGAGAGGAAATTGTTGATTCCAGGTGATAAGAGCTAAAAACATGAACTAACTGCTCTTTTCAAATGCTAGCAAAAGCTTGTAATCCAAGTAGCAGCAGATGCTTCACCCCTGCTGACAGGGTTTCAGTCCCTGATGTGGTTGTATTCCCTGTTTTCCAGTTTCTCTCCTGGTTTCTGTAGTTTCCCACTCTTGTGCTGGTTCCTTGGCAGGCAGCCTATGACAGGGTGAGGAGGGCGAAGAAGGAGGCTGCAGCAAGGACACAGAAACTCGATGAGAAGAGGAAGAAGGTAAAGCTTGGTAAGAAAATCAAACCCTCACGTTCTCCTGAAGTCTCCCTCAGCTGGGTGTTTGTATTTCTCAGGACTTCCCCAGGGATCAATCAATCCATGTGGGATGACTGGTTTCTTTGTGCCCAGTACAGTGCAGGAGCCACCTGGAATCTCCTTCCACAGCCATAGCTGGGGTGGTCCTGCTCTGGGAAGGAGGGAGTTAGGTCCTGCTCTGGGAATTAGGGGGGTTGAGGACTGTTAAGACTCTTTTGGTCTGTGGAGCCAGAGGAGAGGCAGCAGAACTATCAGGATATTGGTGCAGCTGCAGCCAAGTTTGTGATCTATCCGTCTCCCTCTGGTCAGCAGGGGAAATTCAAATTCTCTTTGGATT
Source organism: Cnemophilus loriae (assembly GCA_013397755.1). Taxonomy (NCBI): domain Eukaryota; kingdom Metazoa; phylum Chordata; class Aves; order Passeriformes; family Corvidae; genus Cnemophilus; species Cnemophilus loriae. The sequence goes on from VZTF01007449.1 coordinate 172,687, forward strand.
GTTTTAATTTTGTTTCTTTCTTTGCAGATCTTGAAGCCAGAGAACGGGAAGCCCAGTCTCAGGAGAACGAAGAGGAGGAGATCAGGATAACGAGATCATTAGAAGAAGAAGTAAGGATAAATTCTTAGTTCTCTCTGCTTTTTTTGAGAAGAATTGCTGGAAGTATTTCCATTCATGATGAAATCCATGGGATGAAGTGCAGCAAATCTCTGGATAGCAGTCCTTCAATTTTTGGGACTAAAAAGCTCTGTGAATTAGAGAATCCTGGAATGGTTTGAGTTGGAAGGGACCTTAAACCCCATCCAGTTCCACCCCCGGCCATGCTCAGGGACACCTTCCAACAGACCAGGCTGCTTCTTTTGGAGCTGTTCCAGGGGAACTGGCAGGAGGGGTGTCCCAGGAGATGAGTGTGAGACCCGAGCTGTCCTTGGAAGTGTCCAGCTGGCGTTCCAGCCCTGGATCTGTGCCTCAGGTGTCCGTGCTGTGTTCCCTGTGCCATAGATAATCCGCCTGCGTGAGGAGGGCTCCCGGCAGCTGGAGGAGCAGCAGAGGCTTGTCAGGGAGCAGATCCGCCTGGAAAGGGAGCGGCACAGCCGAGGTGAGCACAGGGGGGAGCCTGGAGCCCTCACCTGCAGGTGGGACTGGGCTCTTTGGCAGCTGTCCACCCTTAATTTTTCCAGTTGTCCCAGCACAACCCTCTTGCAGGGAAAAATGCCTCAGAACAGGTCTCCTGCTTGTATTTTTGCTGACCTGTTTCTAGCCTTGATCATGGCAAGTCTGGGCTTCCTAGAAGGGAAGAACGCTGCCATGGAATATTCAGTCCGTGCTGCAGTTCCTGTTGCACAAGATTTTTGGGACTGGAATGGTCCAGTGGAAATCCCAAACTGTTTCCTGCCATCATATGTATGTTCTCAGGGAAAAAAATTTGTGCTAAATGCTGAGGAATTTTCACCCATGTCCTTTAC
>VZTF01007449.1:173693-191852 GCA_013397755.1 Cnemophilus loriae
TTTTTTTTTTTTTTTTTTTTTACTTTTTCTCTCTTTAGGCAAGCAGGAAAGAAATGGAGCAGAAGGCAAAATAACTCCTAAGCTCAAGGTAAGACATCCTTAAAAAGCTGTGTTTTGGTGAAAACTGATAGAACATGGTGGAAAACAGAAGGGACACTTCAACCCTTCTGAGCTGGCACATCCTTTTTTACACAGGAGTTGGAATTCCTCCATAGAATGTGCATCATCAGGTGAACAGCTCCTGTCCTTGCTGTCAGAATTCCTTCCTCCCTCACCTTTTTCTGCTCCAGATTTCTGAGCCTGGGATTGAGTTGTCTGTGCTTTAAGCACAGGGAAACATCTGCTAATTACCCTGGCAGAGCCATTAGCATCCTTTCAAGTGCGATCTTTTTTTATTCCAGTGAGCAGCGTTTCTCCCTGTTCTCCAAACAGTTTGTTCCCTGTGCTCACTCCCATCAAGACATGAGATCACTGTCTTGGCAGGCTTGGCAGTGTGGCTGGAAATAGCAGACGTGGTGAATGTGCAGGAGGGTGGGAGTTGCTTGAGCAGGCAGCGCATTCAAATGGGAAAAATTAACTCCTGACGTCTGTTTCCCAGCTCAGGTGGAAATGCAGGAAGGAAGATGAGACGGGAGGGGGATACTCCAAAGATGTGCTGCTGCAGATCCTGCAAAAGGTCCTGTGTGACACTCTTCCCTATTTGTTACTGGGTCTTCCCCTACTCTCAGTGCTCTAAGGATGGTGAATTCTGGGAAGCTGCATATCACAGAACCATGGAATGGTTTGGGTTGGAAGGGACTTTAAAAATTATTCAGTTCCACCCCTTGCCATGGGCAGTGACACCTTCCACTAGACCAAGTTGCTCCAAGCCCTGTCCAACCTGGCCTTGGACACTTCCAGGGATGAGGCAGCCACAGCTCCTCTGGGCAGCCTGTGCCAGGGCCTCAGCACTCTCACAGGGAAGGATTTTATCTTAACAATCTAATCTAAACAGCTGGTCTGAAGCCATTTGCTGTGTCCTGTCACTCCATGCCCTTGTAAGCTTTAAACTGGAGTGGCTCATCTCCTTCCCTCTTCAGCTTTCTCATGCAGTTTTCAGAGCTCATCAGCATGGTCACAGAGTCATTAAGGTTGGAAAAGATCTCTTAAATCATCAAATCCAACCTTTGAACCAAGTTGGATCCTTTGATCCGTGAGCTGGGAGCTGTTTCCCAGCTAACAGCTCTGCCTGGCTCCCAGCAGGGACTGCTGCTGAAACAGAGCAACTGCAGACTCTTCCCACTGGATGCTTCCTGCCCACTTAGTCTGGCTCTGTGGTTGTGGTGCGCTCTTCCTTCACTTCAAGCACTCCACATCCCTGCTGTGGGAAGTGTAGAGACAGGCACAGACAAGCTTTTGATCTGATCAGTCCCAGCCTGGCATCTTTAATTTCCCTCTAAGCTCTGGCTCTGAGCTCAGCAGCCCTCTTGCAGTGGGGCTTGCTGGGAGCCAAGTGTGTAGCTCCATGCCTTCCCAGATTATTTCCTGGAGGGACAGAAATGGTGGGATCAATGGAAGCAGGACAGAAATGGTGACAGTTCAAGCCTCATGTCTGTGAAAACACGTCTGCTCTTTGTGTTCATTTGATAAATGGACTTGACATCTCTCCTGGCTCTGTAATTAACTTTCCTTCCTTTCTTTCTTTCCACAGTATGGTGATGTGCTCAATTTGTTGATCTCCAGCAGGAAGACTGGGAGCGCAGTGGTGGAATTTGCCACGGTGAAGGCAGCTGTGAGTGTGCAGAGCCCCTGCTGGGTGTGCTCGGGGTGGCACAGGACAGGTGACAGCCAAGACCCTGCCCTGTCATTAAGGCAGTGGAGAAGGGTAATGAGAGTCTGAAGGCACAGAGGCACGAAGGGAGTGGCACAGCTGGAGGCACAAACCCAGAGATCAGGCACATAAACAGGTTGTGCATGGAACAGGCTGAGGGAAGAGGCACTGCCTTAAAAATCAAGCACTGAGCACTTATTCAGCTCTCTCTGAAGGTGAAATGCCTTGGAGTTGAGCTTATGTGTTTTGGAGGTGATATCAGGCATTCGCAGTGAAAAACAACCCAAAATGTCTTGACTCACTGTGAGTTATAATAATTCATGTGGCTGTGGGAGCAGAAGTCATCAGTAACCCTGAATTTTAGTAGTTCCATCAACTTGGGCTGTACAAGAGTTTCCTTGTTAGCTTTTCTTTCACTCATATCCAAATAATAAAAACCCCCAGAATTGTGTGTGACCTGTTTATCAAAAATATTGGCAGGGATGTGGACCATAAAGGTGCTTCTCATGTAGAGCAGCTGTGAAATCTGAGAATCATGGAATGGTTTGGGATGGAGGGGTCCTTAAAGATGATCTAGTTCCAACAGGTCTTATAGAATGGAATGGAAGGGTTTGGGTTTGGAGGGACCTTGAAAGACCATCCATTTCAACCCCCCTGCCATGGACAGGGACACCTTCCACCAGCCCAGGTTGCCCCCAGCCCCATCCATCCTGGCCTGGAACACTTCCAGGGATGGGTCTTGGGTTTGTGCCCTGGTTGGCCTTGAGGCCAGTCTGAGATGGGAACATGATTCTTAGTGACCTTTGAGGGAGCGGGGTCTGAAATTCTGGTGGTGATGGAAGAATGTTTTCGCTGCCAGGAGATGGCTGTGAAGAATGAAGTTGGCCTGCTAAATAACCCCCTGAAGATTTCCTGGCTGGAGGGCCAGCCCCGGAGCCGCCCCAGCACTGTCCTCCCCGACAGCACCAGCCAGCCCAGGACCTCACAGGTAAGGACGATGGGCTGTGGGATGGAAATCTGGTGCTGTAACAACCTAAATCTCAGTGCGCTCTGCAGTTGTTGTCAGATAGAAGCTCTTGGTGCCAGGCCTGGCTTTCCCAGCAGCCTTTCTCTGCTGGATCAGTGACTTTCTAAAGGACCTCTTGCCTGGGCAGCAGCACACTGGGAACTGGAGCTATTTGGATGACTGGATCTTCACACATTCCCTTTCTCTCAAGGAAAGAACAAGGACGTTCCTTGCTTAGCCCAAAGCCTCCAGTGCCTTTCTGATGGGATTTTTTAGTATGTCTTGACTGTTGGAATCCTCTGAGTGAGAGCTGCTGAAAGGTTCCTTTAGAGAGTCTTGGTTACTCACTGCATTCCCAGCAGGAGAAAATTTCAGTGCTAGAAGCAAACCTCTATTCTTAGGGTCTGCAGGAGGGAGGAGAAAGCAATATCAAACTAAATACCCTTTTGTGTGTTCACTCCCTAAATATTTTAAGCTTGCGAGATTGTTCAGTGCATTCACTCTCTCAATGTTTTATTAAGTATTTTATTTATATTATTTGTAATTATACATCAGAATGCCTGATTGTTATCCTGTCCACGTAGGACCAGGGAGAGTCCTGCAACCACAGGAGATTCACCAGCGTGTTAGGAAGGAAACTGGGGCAAAAAGCAGAATCCAAACCACGTTATTTGAGAATTTCTCACTAGCAGAGAGTGAGAACTGGCTCATTCCTACCAAAGGGGGTTGCTGGTGCAGTTGGAGCTTGGTAGTGGATTCCAGCCTCTGTGGGTTCAGATCCCTGAGTTTGTCTTGGCCTGTTTCCATGCCCAAAGCTTGTTAGTGTGGAAGTGCAGCGTCTGCCTACGGTGCGGGATTAGTGTGGTGGGGCAGCAGGGAGAGCAGGAAAGCAGCACACGGTGCTGGTGACTCACCTCTGCCCAGCACAGCCTCCTCAATCCCACCTGGCTCTGGGAATGCTGAGGAGCTGCTGCCAGGGTCCTTCCCAGGAGCTGCACTGCTGGTGCTTGGCTGTCCTTTCTGTTGCTTTTATCTGTAAGAAGCTGCACTTTCTGGGATTGCACTGCAGCCTTGGATCTCCAAGCTGCTCTCCTTCCTGTTTTCCCTTGTTCCTACTCCCCAAATCCTCCTGCTGCATCCACTAGGATGCTTCTAAAACCTGTAATGTGTTCACAGCTCCTCTTGGCTGATCTGCTTCCAGCTGCCTTAGCTTGTGCTCTCCAGTTCAAGACTGTGCAGAGTGAGCTCCCAGACGCCTGTTCCCTCTGCCTCTTCCTTTCACACCCAGCCTGGCTTCCCAGCCACCAGGCTCCACGTTCTTGCTTCCAGGCTACACTTACCTCATTCTGATTTAAGCTGCCCGTGCTTCCTATTCGCTTCCCCCCTCTGTTTTTGTCTGAATCCACCCCCGTTTTGTTCCCACTCTGTGAAAAAGCAGCTCCTTCCCTGCTCTGCTTCAGGAAGCAGCCCAAACCTGCAGCGTTCTCATGGCAACGCGTTCGCTACTCATCCTCTGCTCCCTGTCTGGGACAGGCAGCCGGGTACTCTCTGCCTGGGAGAGCCAGCCGGGACCTGAGTGCCAAAATCCGCAGGTGAAGGACAGCCAGACCCTAACCAGGGGGTTTGGAAGCGGTTCCCGGGTGGAAGCTGTGCTGTGAGGAGGCTGCTCTGCTTCCACAGCCTTGTTGTCTCCTACAGCAACAGGTGCACGTTGTCCAGCAGTTCCTGGAGAGCTGCTGGAGCCAAGCAGGCTCCAGTTCCCCTTGGAATTCAAAAGCTGTGGCTTGGCCAGTGTTACTCCAGGCTATTGAGAGCAGTGGCTGTGTGATGGTTCAAAGCACACAGTGGCTGCAGAGAGCTTGTTTTGCCACTCCAACAGCATGGAACGCTCAATTTTGGGAAGGTTTTCCCTGCTCCTGCAGTGGGATCTCCCTGCCAGTTCTCCTCAGCCATTCGGCCCTGAGAAAAGCTTCCTGCCTGGCACTCTTGCACCTCTTCTAAACTCCTTGGAGGTTTCAGAGGGTTTATTTCCTATTATCTGACTTTGAGAGGTGAATACATAGGGTAAGAGACAGCTGTGCCTTCCCTGGAATGTCCCTGAACTTTGCTGTGGCTACTTCCAAAGCTCCTGGTTATCTGGGGACATGAAGGTTTTATTATTGTTATTTTTTAAAAGAGCCCTAATATTCAAAAAGGTAAGAACTGGTAGTTTCTTTTAACAGTTTGTCCTGATGCTGCCCAAAATGTTCTCAGCCTGGCAGAGCCTTTCCCACTGTCCAGCTCAGGGTGGGGAACTGTTCCTGCCTTGCCCCGAGCTGGGTGAGCTCTCCTCAGGGGAAAATCAAGTCCCAGCAGCTCTGTCCTTCCCCCAGCCCAGAGAAGCAGAGCCACACGGGTTCCCCTCCCCTCATAAAACCCTGCGCTGCCAGGGAGGATGGACCTGGGCCACTCCAGATACCCTGTGCTCCTGGTGCCTGGGATTTCTGTGGCTTGTTCCCAATGAAATGAGGCAACCAGACACTTCCAGTCACAGATACATTTATTCTTCCATGTCTGTACAGCTGGGAGCTCAGTGCATGCGTGAGGCAGCAGTGTCAGAGACATCTCTTCTCCTGCCAGGAGGGTAAATCCACTGCTAGTGCTGTGTCAGGAGCTTATATGGATGCTTACCTGTTTCCAGGCTGGGAGTGCCACCTGCACTGGAGTTAGGGGAAAAGAAACCCACAAGGAGGAAGAGAAAAAACGGAGGAGCAGCTTTGAGCTTTCACATCCAAACACAGTGGGAGGAGAATCCCCAGTTCCCATCTCTCGGCCCTCAAAGCTTTGGCTTTGGGGCAGTGCCGCTGCAGTGCTGCCGCCTCCTTGCAGGCTGCCTGCTGTTCCACAAGTGATCCGTGCCAAATCCCTGTGTGTCCCTGCCCCAGAGTGTCACATCCCCAAAATAAGTCTTTCCCAAAAAATTCCAGTCTTCCCTGCGCAGGGGACGTGCAGTCCAGAGTGGGAGATTCCTGGGGTGGAGAGTGGGAAGTTGCCCATGAGACAGCAGACAGTGCTCTCACCTGAGCACAAAGCCCATGAGCTCTGCTCCAGAGGATTCCTTGGCAAGGACAGGGATGGTCTGTGGTGGGTGAGGCGAGGACAACAAAACAGGCCACACACAACAGGCATGCTCCAGCATCTTTCCTCCCGCCGGGATCGGAGGAACCGGCAGCAGCAGTGAGTAACTGGGATATGATGGACAATGAATACCTTCAAATGGCGTAATCCCTCGGGTTCTGTTTCCTGAGGGTCTGCAGCACATCCTCAAGGAGCGATAGCCCCAAATCCACTTTGAAGGACAGGAAGGGGTCAGCCAGGTCGGGAAGAGTGGTGCTGTTCTGGAGACCTGCCTCTGAGGTGCCGCGGTCCGTAGCCTGGTCCTTGTGCATTGGAGTGGCTTTGTGGTACGGAGCAGCGTCAGAAAAGGAGAGGTCGGGGTGGGAATCCGTGTGATCAATGATGTTGGGGCAGCTGGAACTGTCCAGGTACAGCCGGGGAGGCTTAGGAGGGGCTTGTGCGTTGGCCAGGTTCTGCTCGCTCTGACAGGACAGGTACTCAGACTTGTCCTTCAGATCCCTCAAGCATTCCCTCTTCTGGCCGTCCGTGTCCAGAGTGTGGCTGTTCTGGTTCAGGATGATGACTTGGTTGCCCAACTTTTTGTGCCTCCTGAGGGAGAAGCGTCGGAAGAAGGTGGTAGACTTGATGGACCCCCTGCGCCAAGTATCCATGCTGAGGGAAGGCAGCGAGGAGCAGGAATGCTGACTCCTCACAGGCAGGAGCCAAGGGATCAGCAGCGAGCCACGCAACAGGAACAACCTCTTCCTGCCCCGTTCCCGGAGCTGCAAGGAAAACAGAGAGGCTGGTAGTGCAGGAAATGCAAACTCCACGCCGTGGCAAGGAGCACTTGGCTTGGCTTGGATGTCAAGGAGTCTCCCCCTGGAGTGGAGAGGAGCGGCGGTGTGTGTGAGCGAGCTCGTTAAACGTGTGCTGCGGCTCCGGGCTGGTGGGGAACAGCAGAGGCACAGTCACCATGAGAACAGATCTAATCTGGCATCTAGAACAGAAGGGCACTCGGGTGCCATGGTAACCAGGCACCTTCTGTGGAGGGGCACTGCCGGAAAAGCGCTGTGGGTGGCTGGGAACGAGACGGTGACTCAGTCCCACCGAAGGAACCCAGGGAATACAGGAGAAGGGGGATGTGAAAAGCGGGACAACACGGGAGACAACACTGGGAGAACGGAATGCAAAGGAGACTTACACCGTGTTGGAGCAGCTCGGAGTCCAGGAGCGGAGAGGAGAAGCTGCTGGAGCACTCAGAGAACTGGGCCTGCCACGCTCACCAGGATGAAGAAGCAAGTCCAGGGACAACTCGGCCAGGAGTCCAGGAGTTCAGCCAGGTTGGACCCAGAATGCCAAAACTCCCCAGCGCTGCCGCCGCCGTCCCTTCATGTGCCACCCGTCGCTGCTTCCTGGGCTGCAGCTCCCTGCGTGGATGTGTTTGTTTTGAGCCAAGCCCTTGCTGAGTCAGCCACGTCAGAAACTGGGTTTTACTCGATTGGTAATTGCCAGGATTGCAGGAAGTAGGTGTGTGGAGTGGCAAAGCCTCAGCCCACGCTCAGGCACCTGGGAGCACGTGCTGGGAAGCCCACCTGGATCAGGCTGTTCTTCCTCCCGCCACTCCGAGGGCTCCTTGTGTCAGCTGAGCTCTCAAACCAGGCTGCAAATAATCTCCTGTCTGTTTTAAATTTCAGTCCCAGTGCGAGGTGGGGCTTCAGGTTTGTGTGGGTGATTCATCTGCATGAGTCTCATGCAGCCTCTTCCATCCAGCCCAGCAAATTCCTGGGGCTGGTGGATGGGACTTGGAAGGATCCTGGCTGAGGGCTGATACCATCGGTGCTTTCTCAGACACTGCTGCTGCCAGTACCCAAAGGTCATTTCACTCAGGTGGCTCCTAAGACACCAATTAGACTCCTAATTTCCCACTTGATGTTCCTTATCTGTTGTGGGCTTTCATTGTGTCCTCACAGCCGGAGGAACCACTTTGCTGGCACGGGATAAGGAATTGCACTCGCCCATGTTTCCATGCAGAGACTTATTTAGCTATTCTGTTGCCTTCATATCCCTTCTACTTCCTAAGAAATCCTTAAATACCTGGAGAAGCTGTGGCTGCCCCATCCCTGGAAGTGTTCAAAGCCGGGTTGGAGCAGCCTGGGCTAGTGGAAGGTGTCCCTGCCCATGGCACGAGGTTGGAACCAGATGATGTTTAAGATCCCACCCAAACCATTCTGGGATTCTGTGATTCTCTGCGATCACCACTTAACCCGCTTCCTAGAAAAATTAATATGAAGGGGTTTTTTTCCATTCACCTTCTGTCAAGACGCTTTTATTTCCACCTGAACTGTCAAGGAACAAGCTCAATGTTTCCAAGCCTCGCAGTGCTTTCATACATCCAAAATAGCACGGCCACCTACTAGTGTGGAATGGCTTTGGAAGCAGCGCCAAAGCACCGGAGCAGCTGTCATCTGCTGCCCACGTTCATTAGGCAGAGTCTGCAATCAACTGCCTTGACGTGACAGTTGCTGCCACACGCAGCAGGAAGGCTCCGGGAGCTTTGGAAAACTGTTCCAGTCCTGTGTGAGGTTTGGGAACATCCCTGGTGGTTTTCTTTCTGCAGCCATTTAGAATCATGGAATTGTTCGTGTTGGAAAAGTCCTCTAAAGTCCTTGATTGCAGCTGTTAGAATCCTGGAATGGTTTGGGTGGGAAGGGACCTTAAAGCCCATACAGTTCCACCCCAGGGCAGGGACACCTTCCACTATCCCAGGTTTCTCCAAGCCCCATCCAGCTTGGCCTGGAACACTTCCAGGGATGGGACAGCCGCAGCTTCTCTGGGCAGCCTGTGCCAGGGCCTCACCACAATCAGACAGTTGGAAGTTAGTCACTTCCATGACTAATCCACAGAGGTTTGACTTTTTTATGGCATTAGCCTTTAGAACAGGTGAAGTGTACGCTGAACTTCGGGCACCAACGTTGTAGGTGCAGGGTGAGCTTGTCATCCAAAATAATGCCCCATCCAGCCTCATGGAATGCTGACTCTGTGACTGTCCTGCCTTCCTCATCAACCACACTTATTGCTGGTTATTTTTAATAATAATTTTAATAACAATTCCTGGTTATTTCCTGTAGCCAGGCAGCTTTCACCCACCTCACCTGATTTCTGTGGGATCTAACTGCTTCTTGCCCAGAACACCGGTGTTGCGAGGGGGATTTGGGGAAGGTCTGGGAGTCTGTGCTGTCTCTGACAGGTTGTGTGTGTTCCCTGCTCCTTCCCAGGCGTCGGTGGTGTCGGAGCGGGACTACGAGAGCCTGGTGATGATGAGGATGCGCCAGGCAGCCGAGAGGCAGCAGCTCATCGAGCAGCTCCAGCGGGAAGACGAGGAGGAAAAGTCCCACACTTAGCATGAGAGTATGGATTCTCCCCACTCCTCCGTCCCCCCAGAGCTGTTTCTTAATTTAAGTCAATAAACCTCCTTTTTTTTAAAGGTGTTGTGGGATTAGAAACTCCCGGGGACTGTGGCCCTTATCCCTTTCCAGGTTTGGGGAAGGAATGGCTGCCTGAGGTTCACAGAGTGCAGGTGTTACCCTGTCAGCGTGTGTGCCCAGAGCAGCTGTCCCATCCCATGGGACAGGGTGTGAGAGGTGCCATCAGAGCACCAAACCTTGGAGCTTTTAATTCCTGAAAGCTCTTTCAGGAACCGTGCATCCAGAGGGATTTGGCAACAGCTTTAAACAACCCACAGAAGGACGCTAGTTTCTTTGGAGCAATGTTTTATTGGTGTTACTCCCATGGCAGGACCCATGCACAGTCGCAAACATTCCAGCAGTGATGGGATTAGAGCCTGCACCTGGAATAGTCACACAACCTTTCTGTGTTATTTTGGGAATCCCCCGTTAGGCTTGGATGGCAGTCTGGGATCAGGAAGTCTGGTTGTGCTGCTGAGATGGAAACGGGCCTTGCTGCTGAGGGAAGGGATTCTCGAAGCACTGGGAGTAGGTTTAGTGGTTCCCCCTTGGATTTCAGGGATGAGGTGGGATGGTGTCCGTGCTTGGTGTCCCTCCCTAACCCCTTGGCCTGGGAGAAAGCATGGAGCTCTGGGGCAGCCCGAGGAGGAGGCAGACAGGTCTGTTACTGAGCTCCCTCCAGGGCATGCTGAATACATGATTAAAATGTAAAAAGCTGGAATTTGCCAGACTGCTATCCCGCTGAAGGCAGAGCTGGAGCCATCTGTTCTCTCTGCCTGATTCTGGGCATACCTTCCTCCCCGTGCTCTTGGGAAATGGAACAGGGATGGCAAGATTCCACTGGGTCCAGCTCTGCCTCTATGCTGTTCCTCCCCCTGCCCAAGTGCTTGGAGTCTGGGACAGGAAGGAATTAAGGGGGAAAATTTGCTGCCAGTCCTATAAGATGATCTCCAGCAGGATGCTGTCCGGGTGGAACGCAGGATTCTCCCTGGCTATTCCCTGTGGAGGCACCAGACCAGGGTCTGGCCCACACCGGTCATGCTGACCACGCGGTAGCCGAGGCGCTCCAGCTTGTCCAGGACCACGCGCGGAACGTCGTTCACGTAGTACTCACAGCTGCACCCGGGAAAGATGGGAAAAAGGTGAGCTGGGGGAGGAAGAGATGGGAATTTCCTGGTGGAAGTGAGCCTGCCTCGCTCCTGACCCCCGTAAGACCAGCGGCCACACCTGGCACAGGCATGTGTGACGCAGGGCCTTGGTTAACCCCAGGGGAAGGCACAGCCCACGGTGCCAAACCACGGGAATCCTGTCCAGGAGGGAAGCGTCGGGTTGAATGGGAATGTGGCTCAGGGGCTGGTGTCCAGAGCCACGTGGTGCTCAGTAACTGGGCTGACACTGCAGCAGAGGGTTCACAGGTAAACACAGTGAGCACATTTTTAACATACTTGGGAATTCATGGAGAAGGAGAATCTCAGCCAAACAGGGAGGAATGATTCAAGCGTTTCTAAGGAATTAAATCCCAGTGTTCTGCCTATGTCAGAGCATGTCTCTGAGATGGGTGGGTTTGAGAGATTGTTGGGCTTTGGGGATTGGAACAAGGTGCTGCTTTCAGCCAGGTGGGAAACCTTTGGAAAGCCAGTAGCCATCCATCCTGCATAGAAGTGCCAGGTGAGGTGAAGCCCAGGCTACTCTGCCTCGGCAGCTCTGGCAGTGCCTGGGAACTGATACCGGGATCCTTGTGCAGCTCTGATTCCCCGCTGGTTTGTGCTGGCTCTGTGCTTGGAGCAGAAGCTGTCCCACATTCCTACCCCTCAATCCCAGAAGCTCGAGGGCTGTGGTACTGCTCCCCAGTGAAGGGACCAGGCACAAACTGGGCTAAATTGGGTGGGGACAGCCGAGCTGAGCTGGCCAGTGGGACCTTTGGCACTGGATGTGCCAGATTTTCCTTTGACACAACCTTTGGGATAAGGCCCAGAGCAGCTCAGCTGTAGCTGACTCGCAATGCCGGCTAAGCAGATAATGATGGGCTGCAGGAACACTGGAGATCCTGTTTGGGCACCTGAACAAAGCCTCTCCTGCTTTTCCTACTAATAATGATAAAAAAAGATCCAAAAGCCTTTCCAAAGCTGCTCCTGCTTGGATTTCGGAGCCATGCTGGAACTGGGAGTGCTTTAAAGCACGAAATAACCCCGAGATGTGAGAGATTTTCCAGTTTCTCAAGACAGACTGTACTTGGCTGTAATTATAGATGTGGTGTAAAGATAATGTGCATTATTATAAGTGCCTTTGAAGTCTGTGCTTTCTCCAGGAGGGTTGCCACATACCCTTCAGATTTGCAGTTGGAGCTGGTAAATATTCCCATTATTCAGAGGAAGTAGCAGAGGCAAGGATTTGTAGGGACCTAAAAAACGGAGTGGCTGAGCTAAAAGCAGGAGGGAAGAGTTCCCAGGGCTTTATCCCAGCTGTGTGTTGAGGGAAATGAAGATTGCACAGTGTGGGTATCGGATACGCCGCTGTCTCTGTGTGCATCCAGATGGGATGGAGGGGCTGGGATACCTGCAAAGCCTTTTCTTCCAGGTAAACACCAGCAGGGAAAAGAGGAGTTGTGCCAGATTGGAGAGGACTTGTGGCCTGGCACGGGTTGGGCTGTGATCCCACCAGCTCTGCCTCCAGGTGTGCCAAACCCGGAGAGCCCAGAGCTGCACCCACAGGGATGGGGCAGGAGCGTCCTCCGCACGCAGCAATTTTTAGGGATGGAGCAGCCAACCTCCTTGAGATCTGTGCCCAGCTCTCCTCTAGCTCCCTGAGGATGGGCTTGGCTGTGCCTGGAGGAACAGGTACCTTCAATGTTAGCAGGTGCCTTAGCCCTCAGCTCCCAAATCCAAAGGAAGGCATTAGGTTGCAGTTAAGATCAAAGGATGCTCGACGTGCCTAGCCAGGGATTGGCTGTCCCTTGCCCCACCTGGCTGCCCTGGTGACCCCGACACGGAGGGCAGGGACCACGTCCCTGCTCCCCACGCCTTGTGGGACTTAATGAGGGGCCATGTGTCTGGGCAGAGCTGCGGAGCAGGATCCGTGTGCTCCCTCATTAAGGGGATTTCAGTGCTTCACCTGTACATCCCAGTTTCCCAGCAGGTCTGTGCTGCTCAGGCTTTTCCTTCAGGCTCCCTACAAGGTCATGGTTAAAGTTTTGGGACCCAAGGTGCTACAGGAAGGGGGTTTGCAGCATCCGTAGCCAGGCTCTGCTCATGAAGGAGTTGGGGATGGAAAATCCTGCTCGGCCACAGTACAGATCCTGGAGCTCCCAGCACTGGTTGGGATTCTTGGGGAGGTGGACGGGCTCACCCCACTGGCACGTGGCTGTGCTCTGGGGGGTGCCAGCAGCCACATTCCAGCCAGGGGACTTTCCCCACTGCCTGGTGCTCAGGCACACAGGGGGAGGATGTGCTGTGCCGCAGGGATGTGCCGCAGGGACACAGTGGAGTTCCCAGCTGCGACACAGGCTGTGCCAAGGAGCAGGTGAGGCAAGAGGAGCTCAAAACGCTCCGGGCCACAGGGAGGGGAGAAAGGTGGTGAATCCACCAGGGAGATCCCATAGGAAGCTCATGTCCCTTCCCTGAAACAAACAGAATGTGGTGCTTCTGTTCTTTACAGCGCTGCAGCTCCCCCAGCTGCTGGGGCAGGCACCACAGAGGCTTTTATCTGTCTTTGACTTCCTTTTCCACCTGAATCCCAGGGATCCTTGCCCAAATCTCTCAGGATCCAGTTCCTTCCTGGAGCCTGTTGTGTTTCTCCCTGCTCTGTCTCCCATCCCATTGCACAACTCCGGGCTCGGCACAGCGGGTGGCAGCACGACGCTGATGCTGCTGCCAATCTCTGCCCACCCACAGGCTTGGGAATAGCAGAACAGAGATGGATCAGCCCAGCAAACCCCCCAGGAATTCAGCTGGGATGGTGTGGGGGGGGCCCTCAATACTTACATTTTATCTCCTTATTATTAAAAATTTCCCACCCCACTCAGATTTTAAGGCTGCAGCAACTGAGGATCTAGCTCTTGGTGTTTGCCAGGCTGGTGCTGAGTAGGTGGGTTTTCCCAGCTCCATGGATGGAAGCTTGGGAAGAGGTTGGGATGAGATGCCCCTTCTGTTTTTGGCCTCGTCCTCCTTCTCCACACCACAGCACATGGAACACAGCACGAATCGAGCTGCTCCTCTCTGTCAAGTTCATTTGCATTTAGGGGTTTGTTTTGCTTTGTGTTTTTTTTTCCCAGGGAAAACCAAGAAGTGGGATATCAAGTGAGGGAAAAAAAGGAAAAAAAAGTGGGCCAAACCATGAGGAAGATGCTGGTCATATCTCTGAGTGGCACTTGGCCAAAGGCTGGGGTCAAGCTCGGTGTGGGCAGAGGTGGGGATATGGAAAAGTGTTAAATATCCATAGCTTGAGAACATGCTTGTGGAGGGGTTGGAGTCAGGTGTGACAGAATGGGAAGCAGCTCCAACACCAGGGCTCAGCTGCCCGTGGAAAAGATTTGGGAGCTGTTGGGAAGAGCTGGCTCAGGTGATACCTCGAGCTGCACTGGAGAGCAGGATGGGACAGACAGACAGACTGCAGGTTGGAGGGACAGGAGGGACAGACTGTGGGTGAGCCGAGTGGGATGGAATGGGACAGCCTGCAGATGAGCGGGACGAGACTGTGGGTGAGCATTCTGGGTGACTCAGCACCAAGAAAGGCCACAGGCAGAGCAAGGCAGGGATGGCACTGAGAGAGGGAAAGGGGGGTCAGGTGCTAAAACAGGGTCAGAGCAAGGGAAAATAAAGAACCAAGTGAAATATCAGGCAGCATTTCCTCATTAACAGGACACATGCGAGTCCCAGGATTAACTGTACAGCTGGAAGGTGCTGTGGGGAATGCCAGGAGTGAAAACGTTCTGCATTTCTTGGGGAAATAAGGAGAGGAGGACTTACAAGTTGTTCCCCAGCGCGTTCCTCTGTACGGCCCCCAGCATGTTCATCAGGTGGGGATCCGAGTGCTCGTCACCCACCATCGTGGGCCCAGTCTCCTGTGGGACAGGCACGGAGCGGTGAGTGACACGTGGTGACACGGCCACCTCCCTGTTCCCAGCACAGCTCCAGTGAGAGCCCTTAGGGAAGGGAATTGCCATCAGCCCATCCTGGGAGGGGCCCTCAGTCCTGGCCACTGCCAGGAAAGCACAGTTGCTCACCCGTGCAAGGCCAGGATGGGAAGTTTCCAGCCTCAGCTCGATGCCAAGTTTCAGGCTTGGAAATGTTTGCTTTGCCCCTTTGGCAAAGAGCAGAGTTTCCAAAGTCTCTGGAGGTCAGACTGAGTCCTGCTGCTCCAGCCTGTTCCCTCCAGTGCCATAATCCATGTGCCCCTTCCTGTACCTAATCCATAATCACTCAGTCAACTTGTATGATCCCGAATGCCGCTGCCAGCAGATACTTTGGTGCTGCAGCATCCCCACATGTCCCCACTCCCAATCCACTGCTGCTTCCTTTGGGACATCTCCAGTGGCAGCAGTAGCAGTGTCCATCACAACTCCCACCCTTTGTTCATTTGCTGTTTTCACTGTCGCCCCTTCCTGCCCCAAACCACACTGGCAGATCCAGGCTTTGGGAGGGATGATTGTTGGGAAAAGGGAAACCCCAGATAAACACATGGCTGTGGGCTCCTACAGAGTCCTGCAGGACGTGGGTGCTGCCAGTGCCAGGGAGTAACGTTTGCTTTGTGGCTTTATCTGGCAGTGACAGCCAGCAATCCCATCAGTGCTCCCAGTCGGTGATCCCAACCACTGCCCGGCTCCTGTCAGCCCCAGCCATGCCCACTCCCTTGGCTGCGTTTTCCACCCTGGAATGGCTCTTTGGGGACGAGGGAAAACCAACTGCGAGGACAAGTGGAGCCGTCCCTTTGGCGTTCGTGGGATGCTGCTGCAAGTTTCCCAAGTGAGTGGCTGTTTGGGACAGGAGGGTTTGGGGGCAGCAGAGCCGGGGTGGGGGCACCGAGGGCTCTCACAGAGTTGTGCCGGACACCCCACATCGGCCGCTGGGCCGCAGCCTGGCCGTGCTGGGGGTCCCCCAAACCTGCATCACCTCCCGACCCCCCAGCAGCAGCAGCAGGGTCAGCCCATCCCGGGATTGCCGCCGGGCACCGGAGGCACCGGTGACGGTGGCACTGCGGGCTGAGCGGGTCCCACCGCTCGCCCCGCTCGGTCCTTGCCCGCCCCTTGGAATTCCCCACCCCCGGGGATCCCGCCGGGACTCACCATGCGGATTTGGGTGCTAATGAGCAGGTACGGCATCTCCGCTCCGCCGCTCCCGCCGCCGCTCCAGGGGGACCGTGCCCGGGGCCGCCCCTGGTCCCGCCCCGCCACCACCGCCCCCGAGCAGTGGGGGGGAAAGGCTGCCAAAGGGGTCACAGGGGCCTCGCCGGGGCTGGGGAGCGGGAGGCACCCGGGGGCTCCGACGGATCCCTCGGGATCTCGGCTCTGCCGTCCCAGCAAGGGATGGGCAGGAGGGGAAGGGTGATGGAGCAGGAGGGGACAGGGGACAGAAGGTGATGAGCAGGGAGAAGATGGACCAGGAGATGACAGACAGGGAGATGGGGGACAAGAAAGTGGTTGCCAAGGAGGTGATGGACAAGGAGAGGATGGACTGGGAGACAAAGGACAGGAGATGATGAGCAGGGAAAGGATGGACCAGGAGATGAGATGCAGGGACGTGGAGGACAGGGAGATGTAGGACAGGAGATGATGAGCAGGGAGACAGAGGACAGGAGACGATGCTCAGGGAGGCAATGAACAAGGAGATGATGGACAGGGAGATGATGGATAAAGGAGACGAAGAAAACGGAAATTAATAGCAGGGAGATAAAGGACCAGGAAATGACAGCAGGGAGATGAGGACTGGGAGATGATGGAGCAGGAGCCAGGCAGGTGGGGAGCCCTGGACCCTGCAGAGCATCCCTGCTCCCACCCCACAGTCTGACCAAACATTCCCCTGAAGCAGAATGTTCAGCATTACCAACGTTTTTCGGAAAAAAACCTGGTTTTTTAGTGGCTGTTGAGTTTTTATCTGGGAACACAGGTTTGGGGGGGTGGGTTAAATCCCTTCATAATTTGAGGAGAAGCTCATTTCCCGGGACTGGGACAGGCAGAGGCGCTGCCTATCCGTTATTATTAATGTGTTATTAATCATTATTAATTGTTGTTGTGTTTATAATTACTATTATTGTTGTTGTTGTTAATTGTTATTATTGATATTGTCACTGACACCTTGGTTGGGTTTGGTGACACACAAGGAAACCCAGAGGCTGATGGTCTCCTCTTCCTAAAATCATGTCCCATGAATCCCAGTGTGTCCATCTGGAGTTCTCTGTGGGATACCTCACCCACAGGTTAAACATCAGCTTGTTTTGATCATTCCCTTCCTCAGGAGAGGCCTCTTCCCCAAGTCCTGGAACAGATGGAATGTTTGCTCATTGCTCTCCTGTCCCAGTGCAAACCTGTTGCCCAATGAACCAAGGGCACTTTTCACCCGCTGGGGTTGGATTTTGGCAGAATTCCCATAATCCATGACCCCTCTGGACTTCTGCTGGCCGTGTGTGGTCTGTGGTTACGCAGGGAGTAATATGGATACGAAATCCAGACCTTTCCAGAAATTAAAGGAAAACCAGCCAGGGTTCTGGCAGCCTGCCCAGCTCTGGGTCCAACTCTTACGTGGCTCTTTCCTGGGGAAAAAAGATAGTAAGGAAAAAAGAGGGAAGAGACCAGACCTATATGTAACACTTTAATATTGAATTTCTTGAGGAGATACCGAAATCTGGGAGGCAGCCGGAGCGCTGATGGATGTCATCCATCATCCCAAAGCAGCTTATCACCCTCCGGCTCCGAGCTGGCTGCTCCCAGCTCTCCTTGGACTGGGCTGGCTCGGAATTGCTCCCAACAATTCAGATAAAGGGAAGCAGAAGGTTCTTTGGCTCTGCCCAAATCCTGCTGTCACTCAAACCCCCAGGAGCGGGGAGCACACAAAGGGTTTGGTTTTCCCTCTCCTGACTGGCATCTTTTCCCAAGAAATCCTTTAGCTCTTCCAGAAAAAGGTATTTCTAGCTTCAGTGATTCTGGGATAGAGAAGTTCTTCTCAGGGGATCTCACCAGGAATCTAACCGCCCACCACATTTCTTGTAGAAGGGAGAATTCCAACCCCAAAGGCTCGGGATGACTGTTTGGCCATTGCTGTGTGCTTCGCCTATTCCACCTAGAATCCATTATCTCCTCCCAAGAACCGGCGGCTCCCCACAGCCAGCTCCGTGCCCAACTCCCTCACTACGCTAACCCTGCCCCACTCGGCTCCCTCGGGCATCCCAAATTCCCATTTTTTGGGCACGTTTGTCCCTCACTGCTGGAAGCTGAACACCCTAAATCCAGCGGGGTTTCCTCCCGCGTGTGGGAGCGCCCACAGAGCGTGGGGCCGTGCGGAGACACCCGGCCTGTCCCCGCCGCACGCGGCTCAAGGCGTTGTCACCGCGACGGGACAGGTGCCGAGGTGACACACCAGGTACAGAGCCGGCGGCCCCGGAGGGTTTTTTCCCGGGAAATTCCGCGGTTTCAGCGCCTGGGGCACGGCGGCGACGCGCGTGGAGGGCGACACGGCGCCAGCTTCGCGTCCCGTCCCACGTCCAGCTGTCACCGCGCCCGCGCGCGCCGCCGTGGGCGTGGCCTCCGCGCCCCGCGCGCCGATGACGCCACACCCCCAAGGCCATTCCACCCC
>VZTF01007449.1:191922-210853 GCA_013397755.1 Cnemophilus loriae
TAGGGGGAAATGCGATTAGAGGAGGGGGAGGGGGGTTGGAATGCAGGAAATGGGGTTGGAAGAAGAAGAATGGGGAAATGGGGCTGGAGTAGAGGAGAACAGGGATGGAATGCAAAGAATGAGAGAGGGATGGAATGGGAGAGTGGGGCTGGAATAGGGGGGGATGGGGCCGGGATAAGGGGAAGTGAGGATGGGGTGTTGGGCTTTTAGAAATGCTGATTGAGAACCCTGAACTTGCTGGGTTTCATCCACGTCGGTGCAAAATTCGGGAATAGAAAGTGAAACCGTGTTTTTTCACAGTGATCGTAGAATAATGGAATCCCGGAATGGTTTGGGTGGGAAGGGCCCTTAAACCTCATCCAGTCCCCCCCCCTGCCTCGGACAGCTTCCACTATCCCAGGTTGCTCCAAACCCCATCCACCCTGGCCTTGGACACTTCCAGAGATCCAGGGACAGCCACAGCTGCTCTGGGCGTCCCGTGCCAGCACCTCAGCACCCTCACAGGGAAAGATTCCTTCCCAGTATCCCATCTAAATCTACCCTTTTCCAGTTCAGAGTTATTTCCCCTTGTCCTGTCACGCCGGGCCCTTGCAGAGAGTCTCTCTCCATCTTTCCTTCAGGCTCTGGAAGGGGCAGTGAGGTCACCCCAGAGCCTTCACTTTTCCGGGCTGAACAATCCCAATTCTCCCAGCCTTTCCCCGCAGCAGAGCTGCTCCATCCTTCTGATCACCTTGACATCCCTGTCAAGATCAAGCCTCCTTATTCCCTGCAAACAGAGCTGTGGCCAGATTTCCCTCCCCCGTGGAATCCTTTCCCGCGTGGATCTAACGCCCTCGTTGTGCTCTGGTGCAGCCCCGGCCGTGCCCGGGGCGCTGCTCCCGGTGGATGCGGACGACGGAGCCGTGCCCAGCCCCCTGCTGAGGCAGGACGAGCAGCTGGAGCTGCTGGAGCGCCTGGACTTCGTGGTGAGGAACATCGTGGAGCTGAGGAAGGAGGTGGAGGAGCTGCGGAACAGCCTCCAGCACCTGGCGGCGGAGATCGTGGGGGAAGTCAGGTACTGCCCCTCTCTCCTGGGCTTGGATCGGTCACTCCCTGGCACGGGAAAACAGCCACAGGATCCCAGGATCCAGGAGTGCCTGGGCTGGAAGAGACCTCAAAGCCCACCCATGGGCAAGGATACCTTTCACTATCCCAGGTTGCTCCAAGCCCCGTCCAAGCTGTCCTGGAACACTTCCAGGGATGAGGCAGCCACAGCTTCTCTGGGAAATCCATTCTAGTGCTGCACCACCCTCACAGGGAAAGATTCATTCCCTGTATCCAACCTAAATTTCCCCTCTTCCCGTTTGAACCCGTTACTCCATGTCCTGTCACTCCAGTTCCTGATGGAGAGGCTGGATGAACACCACATCTGTGGATTCTGTATGGATTGTCCATGGATTGTCCATGGATTGCACATGGAACAGGATTTGCTTTTCCTGCAGAACACAACGTCAGTTGTGTCAGTTCGAGTTTGTATAAACAGCATTAAAGCACCTTGTGAATTCTTCGGATGTAAAGGGAATTGGGTGGAGTCTGCTGGAGAGAAGGGGAATAGCAGGTATTTCTCTACTAAATATTTATTTCTCTCCCTTCTTTCTTTCCCTCCAGGACCCACCTGGAAGAAACCCAGCGAGTGACTCGCCGGAGGAAGTTCCCCTTCTCCAGGGACAGAAGTGACTCCACAAGCTCCAGCTCCATTTATTTCACAGCCAGCTCAGGGAATGCCAACACAGATGATGGAGAGAGTGAAGGGGGGTAAGCAGAGCCCTGGGACAGATGTTTTAGGGGATTTGGTGCCCCATCTGGGCAGTTTAGAACACAAAAAAGGGAATTATCTTCCCCTACAGCCTGTTTTAATTTGCTTTTATTACAGTAAGTATGTTACTGCCAGGGCCAGACCGAGAGATCTGAAATGATCCTGACTTTTAGAGAAAGGAAAAAAAAAATATTTTGAGGGGTTTTAAAGAAATAATTTGGTTAAGGAGCCTTGTAGAAGGAAGGGAAGTGCAAGTCCAGCCTGGCACTAGAGTGAGAGAGTTTAGAAATCAAATTTCCAGACAATAAATATTACATTAATATATATTAAATTTTTTGATACAGACACATAAATATATATATATGTGTGTATTTTAATGTGTGTGTGGGTACATACATACTGCTGCAGGGATTTGTCCTCCCAGGACAAAGAACAGGGATCTGTGACTGCCCTAAACTCGTGTTTATCTCTAATAACTGGAGCTGGTGAGGCAGCAGGGAGCTGCTGTGATCTCACTGGGGTTGTAGAGCTTCATTCAACTCACGTGGGTGTTGGAATGAGAAGGAAATTAGAGAGGGAGGGATTCACGGTGGCGTAATAGGTAGTGAGGCTGCAGAATGGATTTTAGAACTGTGGAGTTGGTTCTGAAGGCAGGACTTGAGTATCTGGGTAACAACAGATGCGCTGAGTCACCAGGGGGCAATGGTTTGTGTAAAACTGCTGGAAAAGGGGGTTTTCTCCACACATCCCAGCCGTGGCTGTCCTCAGATCACAGAAAACTCTGAGTTGTGACAGAGGCCAAAAATTCAGAGCTACAGAAAAGGCACCTCCTGAGGGGACAGGGGTGTATTTACTGCAAAAACTCATTAATTTGTTGAGAATCCAGTGGTGGTTGGAGGAGTCCGTACATTTTAATTAACATCTGTAATTAGCTGTAATGACCAGTGTGAGGATTGCTGGATTAGCAGCTCTCACCTGATTTAAAACTGGAATCTCAGGTTATGCCTCGCTCTGGTCCTACACAGAGAGGTATGAAAATATCAGTCTGGTCAGGGCCAGCTGCCTGTAGTGTGCAGTGTTGTCTGTTAGGGATCTAAATGTGCTTGGAAAGTAACATTTTTGGTGTAGGAAATGTAAATTTTGGAAAAAAACTACTGAAGCTGTGGAGCAGGCACTGGGAGGAAGAACGAGCCTGCTGCCAACAGATGAATTTCAGCTGGGTGTTCCTTGCTGGCAGCTGAATTCTTCCAGTGAGGTTCAGAACAGAGAACCCGCGTTTCAGCTTTATTTTGTAAACCGTGTGGGCATGAACAGCTTCTCCAATTTCAGACACAATTCCCAAAAACCTCCCAAGAGTTTTCAGGGGGTTTGTGCTGCTTAATTTTCCCTGTGTGGCTTTGGCTTTTGGGCTTCTTCACCTCCTCTTCCCACGGCTTCTGTTTTCCTTCAGGATCGCTGTACTAAAGCATTCCAGAGCTTTCCATCATTGTAAAGGCAGGAAAAGAGGCTGGTAACGCCTAAATCCCTTAGTCTACCTGAAAACTTTAGGTTTCCTTGTCTTTTTGAACTGGCAGAGTCTCATAGGGGCTGTCTGGCAGAAAACAGGGTTGTTTTTCCAGCTGAAGGACTGAAATCGTGGCAGCTGCCAGTAAAATGTTGGGGGTTAGGATGAGAAAATCCAGGCAATTTGAGGAGTTTGTGTTTAATTACTGGAAATGAGGTGGTCTAGAGAACTAATAATGTCATTAATATTAAGAAATGTAAATAAATGAGGGTTTTAATCCAAGACAGAGCCG
The DNA here is from genome assembly GCA_013397755.1 of Cnemophilus loriae. Taxonomy (NCBI): domain Eukaryota; kingdom Metazoa; phylum Chordata; class Aves; order Passeriformes; family Corvidae; genus Cnemophilus; species Cnemophilus loriae. The sequence continues at coordinate 195,514 of VZTF01007449.1, forward strand.
TGCCAGTGTTGCCTACCCCTGTATTGGTGCATTATCCATTAATTCAGTGTCATCTCCAGCATGGCATCCTTGCTTTCCTGCCTTTGTAGTGGTGAGGCTGATGCTTTATTTCTTGCCTTAAAATGTTTCAGGACAAAATGGTGGGGTTTGAAATTCTGGGTGAGGGTTGGAGGCTGTGGTGAGGGAGCTGAGAGGGGAGTTCCTGAGAATTAGGGATGGTTCTCAGGAAGCTCTGATAGCCAAACGTGTCTTGTTATCTGTGTGTGGGCAAAGCCCTGTCACTGCCTCCTTCAGATAGGGGCTGTGGTCACATATCTGTGTCCCCAGACAAAGGCAGGGCCACAGGGCTGTCCCTGGGAGGAGGAATCAACCAGGACAGAGGGAAGCACAGCTGGAAGTACCCAGTGCCCCCAAGAGTGCTGGGAATTCAGTTCCAGCAGAAGAACTGCTGAAGTTCTCTAGGGCAGTTACTGACTTAAATCAACAAGCATTGACTTAGCATTTAATGTTCAGGGTGATGGAGGTGCTGGGTGTTGCCAGGACAGCTGTTGTGCCTGAAATTCCCTGGAATGGGCTAAACCCCTCAGGTTCTGTTTTGCACGAGGATTGTTGAAGTTCCCTTTTATCGCCCATGTATTTAACTGCGTTGTCCTGGCTCTGGTTTTAGCTGTTTAATTCTCTTATCCTGAAGTCAGAAGGGCTGAGAGGGAGGAGCTGACAGCGTGTGCAAGGGAGGTGGGAACAGTTAGAATCCTGGAATGGTTTGGGTGGGAAGGGACCTTAAGGCTTGTCCAGTGCCACCCCCTGCCCTGGGCAGGGACAGTTTCCATAAACCAGGTTGCTCAAAACTGACTTGGGACTTAACTTTGTTGTCGCCTTCATCCTTCCACTTTCTGAGGGTGAGATGAGAAATGAGATTGTTGGAGACACTCTGGTTGTGCAGTTTTCTCTGAGATCAGCTAAGATACTGTTTCTTTCCTGAGGAATAGCTCCTCAAACTGCTTTGGTGATGTTTTTTCCCCCCAAAGTTACACCACGGCCAACGCTGAGTCTGACTATGACCGGGAGTCGGAGCGGGAGAGCGAGGAAGGGGAGGACGAAGTGAGCTGTGAAACAGTGAGGACTGTGCGCAGGGATTCCCTGGATCTGGTCCCCGAGGATGAAAGCCCTCTGGTCCTGGATTCCTCACTGGAGGAGGGCCTGGGGCAGCTCCTGGAGCAAGCAGACCGCCTGCACAGCGGGGATGAGCAGGACAAGAGAGAGGGGTTCCAGCTGCTCCTCAACAACAAGCTGGCGGTAAAGGTGCCTTGTTGTATTTTGCAGCACCAGGGGAGGGTCAGCTTGGATGTCAGGAGGGATTTCTCCACTCAAAGCCCAACCTGGGACTGATCCCCACCTTGTCACCCAGCCCAGAGCACTGAGTGCCACGTCCAGTCTTTCCTTGGACACTTCCAGAGATGGGGACTCCACCACGTCCCTGGGCAGCCCCTTCCTGCAGCCCTTTCCATGAAGAAATTCCTCCTGGTGTCCAACCTGAACCTCCCCTGGCACAACTTGAGGCTGTTTCCTCTTGTCCTATCCCTTGTTCCGTGGGAGCAGAGCCTGGTTTCCCCCTGGCTGCACCCTCCTGTCAGGGAGTTCTGCAGAGCCAGAAGGTCCCTCCTGAGCCTCCTCTTCTCCAAGCTGAGCACCCCCAGCTCCGTTCCATTCCCTGGACACGCTCCAGCCCCTCACTGCCTTTCCTGAACTGGGAAGCCCAGAGCTGGGCAGAGCACTGGAGGTGCCCCCACGGTTCCCAGCATGGGGAGACAATCCACCACTCCCGTGGCCACACTAAGTTCCAAACTTGCCCTCACTTCCCTCTGCTATGGTTCCACTTCAGTTCCTTTGGAATTGGGGCATTTTAAGGCTTAGAAAAATCCCTGCATGACCTTGGGGGTGAGTCTCCCGCTCAGCCTTTGCTCCTGACTGCCTTTGTGGGTGGCAGGACGGGCGCTGATGTGGGATGTGTGGGGTGTTTGTGTTCCCTGCAGTACGCGGGGCAGCGGGAATTCCTGTGGCGCCTGGCGCGGGCGCACAGCGACATGTGGGAGCTGACGGAGGACGCGGACGAGAGGAGATCCTACGCCACCGGGGGTAAGGAATTCCCTGCCGGGCCAAAGGAAGGCTGGCGCTCAGCTGTACGGCCCCTCCACCTGCCAGCAGGGCCGTGGATTTATTGGTTTTCCCAAGAATCTGGTTTTTAGGGGAGTGGGAAGCAGCGCTTTAAACAAATTTTTTGCGTTTAAAAATTGAGGTTTCTGAAAGAGTAAAAATAGATCAAGACCTACTTAGAGCTGAGAAAGTTGTTTCTCAAACCTGTCGTCCATTTCTCTATGATACTAAAATAAATCATAAAATAAGTATAAAATAAACAAGCTTTGGCTGTAGCATACTGGATTTTCTCTGTTGCCAGCATGTGCAGATACTAAAAAAAATGTATTTTTAAATTTGCTTAGGGGAATCACTTTAATTTAATTCCCTCATTCTTCTTTACCACCTCAAAGGTGTCGACAAGGTTTTAGGTGAGTCAGAATAGAACAAAAATCATCTTTATTACAGTTAAGAGGTGCAACAAAAGATACTAATCTGAATAATTTCTGTCTTGTTTATTATGCACATAACTAAATAGAGTTAGTTAATACTGTAGCTAATACAATTATTCTTCTCTGGAAATCAGAACATGGAATTTTAAGTTTTGTATTGTCCTTTTAGCCATCAGTAGGTGCTCAGTTTTCAGCTTCTTGAGTATGCCAGAGGATGAAATTATGTATGGGACTTTTTCAAGCTAAATGCATTATCAAATTTACAAATATATGACTTTTATGCCGTTCTGTTTCTCTGACAGCATCAGAGAAAGAAATTGGGAGAGAAAGTAACTGAGTTTTTTACCTCTGATTACTTTTTTTGTTCCAGGGAAGGAAGAGCTGGAACTTGCCTTGCAGAAATGGGATCAAAGTGCTGAGTGCCACCAGTGGTAAGTGACTTTTTACTTCTTGCTTTTAAGAAGTGTAGGTGAAACCTGGAGGTTTTTGTGAGCTGAGCTGCAGTTAAAAAAATAATAAATACAACCCCCCCAACAAACTTACTTGCTGTTACTTGCACTGTGCCACTCTGGTGGTGTTTTTCCATAAAAAGCCATTTTTAACAGCTTTGCTTACTTGGTGTAAGGAATAACTTGACAGACAGTAGGTTTGGTTGTGATGGTAGGAATAAATTTGAGGTTTCTTACATCAATTTAATTACGAATTTCTCTCTGAAGAGTTCTGGAGGAACAGCTCCCAAGTGGGGCTGCTTTGAGGCAAGAGGGGATGTGTTTGACTCCATCAGCCAGGCCTGGGAGTGTGGGCTTGGTTCTGTGCCTAATTCCTTATTTATGACTTAATTCTGGAGGAAGGAGATCCATCACTTTCATCAGATAGGCTTTTTAGAGACTCCTGGAAGTATTTTCTGGCACTGCTGGCTCTGCTCTTGTCACCCTGCAAGGCCCTTGGCTTGGAAATGAAGGGACACAGCAGCACGTGGCTCTTGTTTTATTTAAACAAAGGTATTTTATGTATTTGTTCCGTGCTAGAAGAAGAACTGATCTGCAGTTCAGCCAAGCAGTTGTGACCAGCATTTCTGCGCAGGGTTTCAGGAAGGACCTTGCTCCTTTCAGCAGCCTGGATGAGCAGGCTTTGCTTCCAGCTCGTGTACGGAATTTTTAAATGTCCTTTTTTAAAATTACTCCAATTGAGAGTTTGTGGAGTGGCACAGATATTTGTGGAGATAAGGGAATGTGCTTTTCTGTTGCTCTGGTGAATTCCTCCGTGAATGGTGTTTGTCAGCAGTTGCTCTGAAGGACTGATAACACTTCAATTAGAATAAAAGGGATGTTTTTTTCTTTTTTAATGCAAATTATTGGGAAGACAGGTTGCTGAGTGTCTTTATCAAACAAGATCTCTGCTCTTGCAATGAGTAAATTTGCTTGAAGGATTGTTTTGAAGTATTGGCATCTGAAAAAATGCCTTTATCATCTTAAACTGTATTTCATCTGTTGGTAATGAATTACTGCTCTCAATTAAAGCTTAGATAGGAAGGAGAAATTTGAGAGCAGGAGAATCTCCAGCAGATCATGGTGTTGGGCTCTGCTGGCTTAACATTTTTGAATGAATGGGGTTTAGTTGCCAGAGTGAATCTTAAAATTTGTGTTTCACAAAGCCAGGTTCTACCCCAGCGTCCAAATATTGACAGTTTTGCCTTAGCATTCCAAGTTTGGGACAATTCTTGGCTCCTCAGACCCCTTTCCCAAACGGGGATAAGGCTCCTTCCTGCACAGCTACATCTTGCTTCCAGTTCTCTAGGGCAGCTGGAGAAAGGAAACAGCAGAGCAGCTGGTGGGAGGCGTGGGATTTCTTGGGAATGAATATGTAACTCCCTTTATCAGCACACAAATTATTATTTTCTGCCACGAATTAGAACAGGAAATTATTCCCTTCCCAGCTCTGAGGTGGTCACAAGGTGGCTTAATTGCAGTCTTTCTTTATGCTAATTGAATTTACCCTGGGGAGAAAAAACAGCAGAGGCTTTAAAGCTTTTTTGGAGTGGATTTGATGCCGCAGCTCTTGGGAGAAGTGATCAGAGAATGTTGTTCACATTTATTTGAATTACAGTTTTATTCTGTCATATTTCTTTCGAGTGACTAATTCCCTTTCTGAAGACCCTAATCCTTTATTATCTTCTGTCGTAGGGGAATAATTTATTATCTCTCACCACCCATGTTGTCTTTCCCATATTCTTCTCCCTCTTCCTTACGGTTTTTCAGACAAAAGTGGAGGAATTCAGGGCAGGACAGAAGCTGTGGGAGTGGCATGGCTTTGTGCTGGCATGATGGTCCTTTGCATTCTTTCTTCTACACACAGCAGTCAACATCATCTTTCTCTTTCCCATTGCATCCTAAAAGGCCACTTGAACTGAAACATTCCCAGTTAATTTGCTGCCTCTCCACACAGGCTGTGTGAAGCCTGATGGTGCAGGTCTCCTGGGCTGCGTTTTTTCTGTGTGTGCGCATCATCTCATGTTGATTTTCCGTTTTATCAGTTGCCTCTTGAAAGTTTTTGGATCCCTTCAGAAGAAATCGTGCTGGTTTTTGGTGCTTTTTCATTGTCTTTTGGTGCTTATTCATTGTCTTTTGTGCTCGTCATTTCCTCCTGCTGCCCAGATCACTCCCAGTTTTTTGAGGTGCCGAGGAAGACGGGGAGGGACTTTGCCTACGGTTATCATTGCGAGGAAAGCTTTCTCAATGCCTCGTTGTCATCACTGACATTTTAAAGCAACAAAGAGGGAAAATAACTTTGGGGAAGGGAAGGATTTCTGCTGGGGAATCAGTGCTGGCTGCAGCTCCTTGTGGGGCTGGATGGTTGGAAGGATTTGGCAGCAGGAGGAAAAGTGGTTTCTCAGGAATGACAGGGAGAGCAGTAAGTGTGGGGCTGTGTCTGGCCTGGCTTTGGGATCTGCACAAGCACAAAGGAGAGGCCTTTCATGGCTCTGTTCTGGCTGTGGGATGTGGGACAAAGCTCTCCTTGTAGTCTTTGCTGTTGGAAGCCGGCCGGTCCCAAGGGAGCAATCTCTGGGCGGACTGGAGCGGGAATTTGGTCAGGGCTGCACAGAAAAGCCAGCCTTGTGCAGAGGGACTGACCTCTGCTTCGCTCGTGGGCTCCACTGAGGAAGAGAAACGTGGGAGTTGTGTTGGGCTTTAAATGCATTTAGTGCCTTAAGAGTAGATCTGTGTATGGGAAGTGAGCGATTTACAGGGAGTGATCTTAGAGCCTCTCTGCTCCTGATTTAAAATCACCTGGTTCTTACCTCGGATTTAGACACCAGAGTCGTTCTGTGCTTTGATTGTCAAAGATCTCTGAGCAGGTAGAATTTTTGTCCATTTAAACTGATTTTTCCATGAGCTGATTTCAGCTCTTGAGTAGGGCAGAGCATGCTCCTGAGTCTGTTCTTGCTTTTAGGGATGGATGGATGGATGGATGGATGGATGGATGGAGCATCAGTGGTTGCACAGACCTCTCAGAAATGAATTGAGAAACAACTGTGGCATTTTAGAATTCCCAGCCCATTTCCTGTGGGCGTTTGCAGCACAACTGCAAGCAGGCAGCAGTTTTAGGGATCAGGAAAGGAGAGCGAGCTGTGGATTTGCCTTGGCTTCCATTCCTCTTGCTCAGAGTAATACTGGAAGTGCAACCAGAGGGATTTCAGAGAAATCTGAGGAAAATGGTGCAGATGCTGTGTGAGGAGCTGTAGTTTGAGTTGGACGTTTTGCCCTGGCAATGAAGCGCTGCCTGCTGAAAGCAGAAGGAGTGATAAGCTCCAGCCCCCTTGGAGTCATCCTCTGTGTTATGGAGAGGTGGGATTGGGTTGGATGAGTCTCCAAAATGTGCCCTTTCTTCTGGAGAGTCTGGCAGTTTGGTGGAACATCTTGCTCAGCAGCCCTTTTCAGTTCCGTGGGTACATCTGGCTGTCTGTGGGCAGATCCTGGATTTTTGAAAAGTCACAGCATTCCGGATATGCCTGGGAGATGACTTTAATTTAACACCTGGCAGTGCTTCAGGATTTAACCCTTGGTGCATCACTGCCCAGATCTGGCCAATTTTGAGCCGGATTCTGGATTTATGAGCTGAGCATTTTCTGTTCCACAGGCAGAATAAACGGAATTTGCTGTTGATGTGATATGAGGCAGGAGCAACTCTAGGAATAGGTGTTAGGAAATAGTTCAGAATGTAGAGGAGGGAAAATAGGATGGAATTAGAGCTGTCTGAATGCATTCCCCTGACTTGTCTGCCCTGGAAGGTGAATTCAGGAATTTGAACATCCAGAATACAGGAGCTCTCCCATATGGATATTTGTGGGCCATAAGGAAGGGGGAAATCCTGAGCTGAGATTCCTGTGGGAACTGGTGTGTCAGCAGCATAATGAGGAATCTGGTTACTAATTAATCAAGGGATATATCCTAAGGAAAGCTTTGGATGGATCTGAGCAGTGCTGCACAGGGCACGCGCTGGTCACAGGGGATGAAAATCCCCCGTAATCATTATTTTTAATCTCTCCTGGTCCTGCTGCTCAGCCCTCCTGCACCTCCACAGTGCCTCTGGTGACGCTCATCCCATAGAATGAGCTGGAATAAATGGCTCCATCGTGCCAAGCTGAGCAAGCAGGGGAGAGAGCAGCAGAAAGCAGAGCCTCAAATCCCAGAAACGCAGACTTGTGGGTATGAAAATCCCCAACAGTCTGGCGGCCCTGAACCTGGGATCAGCAAAGCTGGGTTGGGAACGATCATCTTTCCTGGGAATATAGTGAAAAACCAGGTCAGGCGTCTCTTCCCATATATATTTTTTAGTTTATTTCATGGCACCAAAATAGGACTGAAATTTAATTTACTTCTATGCTGCTTTTATGGCTTTTTCATCAACATTTCACCAGGCTGTTAAAAAACCTCTGGAATTTATATTTGACAAGAGACTGCATGATTTATTGTGTCTAGGAATACTTTATCTCATGATCTTAGAAAATAAGCTTTTTATTGGCTTGTATTTTTCAACCCCTGTCATGTTGTGGTTAGGGGCGTTTAGTCCAGGCTGATGTTTTTTGAGAAGCAAACTGAAGAAGATCCTAAAAACACTTATTCCATCATTTGCACACAACAGAGTGGGGCAGTGGAGCTGTGAGCTTTTCCAGCTGGCAGGAAAAGATTTTTGTCCCATAACACACTGACCTGGTAATCCTTGCCATTTCCATGAAAAATAAGAATTTTAGAGCTGAACCAGAGCTTTTCCACAAGAAAATTAACAAATTAAGGGAAGAGATTTAAGGCAAAATGTTAAGTTGTTCGGGAAATGCAACTTAGTGCTGTAACTTACACATTGGAAATGGAGCAGTGAGGTGTGAGGGCATTTGTGAGATTTTGTGACTCTGAGGAAAGTGTAATTAGAGATTTAAAGGTCTGCTGACAGATTCCTGCACATCTGCTGTGGTTAATCATCCCGAGGGTTGCTTTGGGATATTGGTATCTGGCAGCACTGGGGTGTGGGTGTAGGAAATGGGATTTTTATTTGCATCTTTCTGCTTTTCAGCTTTATTTTTTGCAAGAATGAGCGATGTTATTCATTTGTCTATCTGTCCCACCTGATTTTTTTTGAGCCAAACTCGGAGAAGGGATGGAAGTGTCCTCCATTCCCAGAGCTCTCACCTGAGCGGAATGAGAGAGGCCAAACTTCCATCTGCATGTTCTGTCCCACTTGAGAGCTCTCTGAGTGGTTGTTTCTTGGGAAGTGGTGCCGAGAGGGAGGTTTTGAACCACTGTGATGCAGGGAGGTGAGGTGGGAGGGTGCAAATCCACAGGCAATTAATCATGAATTCCACGGCTCGTGCAATAACTGATTTTGCTGGGGCTTTGCTTCTCAGGCTCACAACTCACAGTCTCTTACTGGACAAAACTAAATGGCTTTGCACTTTCAGCGCTGAACATGTGTTATTCTGTTTCCCAGCTGCAGGATGTAGGTAGGTTTTCCAAGTATTTCCACCTGGAAGTAGAGCCCTGTGTGCTGCAGCTGGGCTGCTGCGTAAGGAGGTCGCTGTGCCCCGTAGTTCGTTAGAGCTGCTCGTAGTCTGCCTCTTGCTGCAGTAACTTCACCCTGCGCTGCTCTGTGTTCTGGCACGGTGTTCCCTGCTCAGAGAAGCAATTCCAGGTGTGGAAGTGCGCTGCGCCTGGTTTTGAGCCATCAGCGCGGCGAGTTTGCGTGTCACACCCAACCCCTCCCGCTGCCTCGTCCTTCGAGCTCATTCCTTCTTGGGTGCTGCATTTTTACTGCTTACCTCTCTTCCCTATGAGGGATGTGCTGTATTCCTTGTTTTCCCCACTAAGGTGTGAAGCTTTAATGCACTTCACAGAATCCTGGGATGGTTTGGGTTGGAAGGGGCCTTAAAGCTCATCCTGTTCCCCCCCTGCCATGGGCAGGGACACCTTCCACTATCCCAGGCTGCTCCAAGCTCTGTCCAGCCTGGCTTTGAGCACTTGTAGATCTTCCTTCTGCAGCCATGGACAGCAGATCAATGTGGATGAAATGTGGATTTAATCCCAGCTGGCTCATGCAGGTGTCTCCCCGTGCAGGTTCGCCATCCTTTGTGGGCAGATGTCGGAATACGAGAGCATTCCCAAGCGCATCCAGGCTGGATATGTTTTCAAGGTGAGTGGAAGGGACATGCTGGGCTTTGAGTATCAAACAACACTTATTTCTGGAGCAGGAAATTGGGAAAATTGGCTCCAGTTCTTAGGGAAGCAGTAGATCTCAGAGATGCCATGAGTGAGTGGTTTGGGGTGAGGAAGTGAGGTGATTCCAGCCATGCCTTTTGGGAGTGACCAGGCTGGCTCTGCAGTTTTACACACAATAATTGCAGAAAAACAAGAAATCTTGCAAATGAGTTTAGGTAAAGGATGAGACTGAGAGCTTGAAACATGGAACTATTATGTGGTGTTAAGATACAGCACCAGCTTGTCTCCAGTAAGTGCTTGTGGGCAACCTGTTCCCTCCCAGGAAGCAGTTACTGTTGACAGAGGATTTCATTTGCCTCAGATTCCCTGATTTTTATTCCTATTATTATTACTATTATTATGATGCCTTGTGGATGTTCCTGGGGGAAAGGATGCACGTGGAACAGGCCACAGGTAATTGTTTCCCCATCAGCCTTTGGCATGACCAGTGAGGTTATGGCAAAGCTCTGGAGTGGGAATAAAATGCAGGGCAGCTTCTTTTGTGTGTGTGTGTGTGCAGTAATTCCTGTCCCTGAGGCTGGAGAAATGCTGCTGTTCCATGCTCACCGAATCCACTCTAAGAAAATTCGGGATCTGTAGCTGTAATTTTACAGATTGTGACACTTAAATCGTGGGTTTCTCCCTTTCCTCTTTCTCCACCTGCTCTCGTGGGTGTTTTGTTTGCGTTTGACAAAGCTGTGACGCGTGCTGGTGATGCTTTCCCACAGGAACACATCGATAAAGCCATTGCCCTGAAGCCACAGGACCCACAGCTCTACTATCTCCTGGGCAGGTGGTGTTACCAGGTAACAGAGTTTATCATCACCTCCTGGCCAGGCCTCTCAAGGGTTCAGAGCTCCAGCCTTGGGTTTTTAGTCACTGCTGGTGGCATGGGAGGTGAAATGGCAAAGAACGGGTTAGGAAAAGGCCGAGCTGCAAACTCCTGTCCTGTTCCCAGTCCTTTACTCGGTAAAAACAACCTTCCTTCCATCCTCTGAGCACACAGGGATGTGGTCAAGGCCATCTGAGGAGCTTCTGCTCACAGTGTTGGTGTGTGATGTGTTGCATGTGTCCCCCTGCCCCTGCCATACATGGAACTGGAGGCACTGGAAGCAGCGTGCCAGCTGCTTTATGCCTTCTGACAAGGGAAAGCTTGGAGTCAGATGCCATCAATCAGATTTAGAGCCTAAAAAAGGGAATAAAAGTCTGCAGTGACTGTTGCTGTTCTGTTTGTTCCATTGGAAAGCACTGCGTTGGGAATGGAACCATGGTGCAGAGATTGTAGCTGGGATAATTGACAGTGGGAATTACAGAGCAGCCCTGAGCTGAACTGCTGGGAGCTCCTGGCTCTTTTATTGTGTGGAAAAAGAGTCTTCTTTCATGCTCAGCCTGAAGCTGCTGAAGCCATGGAATAAAACCATGGATGGAGAAGTATGGTAGTGCTTCATCTAGTCTGCATCATTAGAATATTATACAGGATTAAACAAGGTATTGTCAGAGGGAGGTGGTGGAGTCCCTGTCCCTGGAGGTGTCTAAGGAATGCCTGGAGGTGGCACTCAGTGCTCTGGGCTGGGTGACAAGGCGGGGATCTGGCACAGGTTGGACTCCATGGGCTGGGAGTGCTTTTCCAGCCAAAATTCTGTGATTATCTGGTGGGAAGGCTTCAGCCTGCCTCTCCCAAGGGATCTCGGGGTGGTGAGGAGGAGGTTCTTGTGGAAGGTTTAGGCTGGGAGAAGGGAGGGTACAGGTGGGTACTGGTGTGGCTGCAGCATGGCAGGTTGGGATTTGGGGCCATCCAAATCCCAGATGTATGGAACTCCAAAAGCTGTCGGGACAAGGGAAAGCAAATCAGGTTGAATTCTGTGGCTGGACTTGGATACTCCATCAGAATATACCGACACTGCTGAGGGGTTTGGCTTCCTCCTGGGTGCCAGGAGCAGCTCCCAGGCACTGGGCAGGCCCTTGTTCCCATGCTGGTGTCGGGTGGATGGGCCAGGTTGCCCTTTTCTCTCTGCAGGTTGCCCACCTGGGCTGGCTGGAGAAGAGGACGGTGTCGGCGCTGTTCGAGGCCCCCCCGACAGCCACGGTGCAGGACGCGCTCCAGAACTTCCTGCGGGTAAGGGAATCTGGGAATCTGCCAGGAAGGGGCATCACTGACCTGCACAGCTCACAGGGGTCGGAGTGGGGTGCTTGGATCCCTCCCTGGTGCTTCCCCGTGGCCTGGGAGCTGTGGAAGGAAAGGTGGTGAGCGGGAAGGTTGTGAAGCCAGAATAGCCAGACAAAAAAACGGGATGTTGAAGATGTCAGGATTACAGCCCAAAGTGCTGGGAATTGGTTTGGGGGGGGGGTTGGTTTTCCTTTCCGAGGCTGCACAGCGATTCCTTGCTCAGTCCTGGATACATCTGGGCTGTGCCTCCAGGGTCTGAGACCTCCTCCCTCAGAATATTTTCCTTAAAGGCTGGCTGACTTTTCCATTTCAAACTTTTCCAGACAACTGCTTGAAGGTTTCAGGGGCACAGTGCTTTATGTATTTATTAGGATTCTCCTTCCTGCCATCTTTTTTTTTTTTCTTTAAGGGCTGCAGTGAGCCTGATGTAAGAATTAACTGTATCCTTGCATATCCTAATGTCTGCTCTTCCCTCTCACACCCTCCCTCTGTTCCTGTAGGTCGAGGAGCTGAGCCCTGGATTTTCCAAAGCAGGAAGAGTTTACATTGCCAAGGTAACCACTCACTTCTTGCTTGTTGAGAGGGTAAGAAATACTTGCATTAAAAATCACCTTGGGCTGTGAAGTGCTGACCAGGTGGAAAATACTCCATGCAGGAGCAAGATTTTATAGGATGATAATATTTCCTTTCATCTTTTAAATCTTTTTAGGCCAAATCACCTCGTGGAGAGGCTTTAAAATTCAGGGGTTTTGCCTTTGACTCACCCAGTGGAGCATCCCTGGTTTTTAACCAGATGAAATTCTGTATAAAGCAGGAATGATGACTTGGCAGCCATGGGCTGAAGGTTTAATCCTTCCCCACCATGACTTCTGTGGTGATACAGCCAGAGAATCATGGGGAGAAGTAAAGGATAAAGTATTTCTCTTTCCCTGTCCAGATGGGAAGTCTTGAGCCCTCTTGTTGAGGGGGTTTTAGCACCCACTTCCTTTTCCTGGGTGGATTTTGTGGTCTCCAAATACTTCCAAGCATCTCTGGGTACCCAAAAATCTTCCTGTTCCCAGAGAGATCACTGTGCCTCTGCTGCTGGTCACATGGAGAATATTTCCCACCTATTTTGGGACCTGAGACTCCTGTAGATATTATTTATTACATTTTCAACAGCCTGGGGAATGATGTGCTCCCTGTAGAGAGGTTTTGTGGAGCAAATGACGTGAGGAAGAGAGGAAATAGCAACTGGAAATCAAAATAGAGCTTTGAAAAGGGTGAAAGCCATGGGGATACCTTAAAATGTCCAAGCAAAACCCAGTCTCCTTGCCCAAAATGAAAAGGAGTCAAATATATTTAATATTCCGAGATCTGGTGGTGCTTCTGAGGCCTTGTGAATGAGGGATACTACGGGAAATGCCAGTGCAAAGGGTTAAGAGGCAGCAACAGCTCTTTTTAGCAGTTGCCCAGTTACATTTGCTGCCTCTTTTTCACATTTAAGCCTTCTCCCGTTGCCGTTTTCCCTTCGCAGTGCTACAGGGACCTCGGGAACGCCTCGGCAGCAGTGCTGTGGATGGACCTCGCCTCGGAGCTGCCAGGGAACACCAAAGAGGTAACACTCAGCAGGGAGCAAAACTGGATTCTGCCTCCTCCTCTGCTCTGCTCCACTCCGGTGAGATTCCAGCTGGATCACTGCATCCAGCTCAGGGGTCCTGAGCACAGGGAGGACATGGAGCAAATCCAGAGGAGGGATAACAAGTTGGTTGGAGGGATGGAGCACCTCTGCTGTGAGGAAAGGCTGAGAGAATTGGGATTGTTCAGCCTGGAATAAAGAAGCTTCAGGGTGCCCTAATTGTGGCCTTCCAGTGACAGGAAGGTTGGAGAGAGACCATTTACAAGGGCCTGGAATGACAGGAAAAGGGAGAATGGCTTCAAACTGAAGGAGATTATGCTTGGATCAGGTATTAGGAGGAAATTCTTCCCTGTGAGAGTGGGGAGGCCTTGAAATGGATTTCCCAGAGAAACTGTGGCTGCCCCATCCCTGGAATTGTCCAAGGCCAGGTTGGGTGGGGCTTGGAGCAACCTGAGACAGTGGAAGGTGTCCCTGCCCAGGAACTGGATGGGCTTTAAGGCCCTTTTCAACCCAAACCATTCCATGATTCTGTGATGTGCTTAAAAGCTGATTTGGGGTTGGAGAAGAAGAAGGGAAGGGGTGGTTTTTATTTGTTTTAATTGAGCTGTACATTTATCTTTTCCCCTCTTGCATTTCCAGGATGCAGAAAGTGAGAGGGAACTTGAGGACATGCGCTCGGTCTGGGAGCAATAATTTTGAGAAGGCTCATCCCACTGGATACTGCAGAGACAGTAAAATTCCAAATGGATTTCATGATCCTGACAATTCTGAGTGCACTTCATGGATGAGCCACAACAGCTTACCAGAAAACACACCCAGCAGCACATCCAGGAAAACACCTTGGANCCAGCAGCACATCCAGGAAAACACCTTGTAATTAATGGGATAAAATCGTGGTTTATTTTCCTTTGTGCAGCACTGCATGTGTTTGATTATAGGATCCCTAAAAATGTTACATTCCTGAAGCCAGGAGGGAATGTGGGGGTTTATAGGTAGAGTTTGTGATATAAAAATATTTGTGGTTTATATATATATATGGCAGATATTTGTGAGTTAGATAGTTTGTGATATAAATATGTATAATATATATTTTCATATATGTGTGTATAAATATATATATATTTATATATATAATATATATGCACATATCTATTTTATATCACACACTCTGCCTTTCTGAAAGCCTTGCTGGTGAGCTCCCAATTCATTCCTTGAGGAAACCTCGAGCCAAATTTTTTTCCAGTTTATTTGTATTCTCTTTTCCTTAGTAATTTATTGAATCAGTTGGAATAACTGATAAATGCCTTTTCTAGATGTTTTGGAGAGATCAAATTTCCAAGCAGGACAAAGGAGCTTTCCTGCACAATCCAGAGGGGATTTTAAGAGTTTGATTTGTCAAAGAAGTGAGGAATAGGATTTTAAACTTCAGGATTTTCTCCCAGTCTTCACTCACACAAGGCTGAGAACTTCTGTCTCTCCAAACTGTGCTGCTGTGGTTTAGCTGGAATTACTGAGTTTGGGAAGTAGTTCTTGATCAGGGAACAGGTTACAGGAGTGGGACTATCCTGTCGCAAAGCTGATGCTGCCCTGTGATGATCTTCTGCCACTGACCAGAATAATTCTCTTCGAATTCATTATCTCCTGGACTAACGAGGCAATGCCGAGGAGGTGAAGCCGACGACTGACATTCCTCTTGCAGCTCCTGGGGACCAAACAGGAACAGGGAATTGTGCTGGATGCTGACACAGATGGGGAGAGAAAACCTGTGTTGAGGAATTCCCCAAGTATTTATCAAGGCTTTGTTAATATCCCTTAAAATTCCAATGGCAGCTACTGAACACTAATTCTTGAACGTCTGTTTCATGCTGGGGTGGTTGTGAGGGGTAAACGGAGGAGTGTGAGAGTAAAACATTCCTTAAATCACCTTTTTTGTCCCTTGCACTGTGGTGGGTTTGTTACTTCCTGAAAATAACACTGAAGGGGAAAAGCGCAGCAGACTCCAGCATTAAAACTTCCTGGATTGCAGGTCTGGATGCTGCAGGGCTGGGTGACTGGCTCGGGGCAGGCACTGGCTCTGGCACAGAAGTGGGGGAGGTTTGGGAGCAATGGGAAGAAAATGAGGGATGGTGCTGGAGGGAGTGATGGGCCTTTGGCACCTTGTCAGGGTTGTGGTGGCAGCACCGGGAACAGGATGGAAGGGGGAACTGGGGCTGTGGTTGAGACT
>VZTF01007454.1:15323-49842 GCA_013397755.1 Cnemophilus loriae
AGCGCCGCCGCCACGCCCGCCCGGGAGGGGCCGTGACACCGGCTGTGGCACTGGCGGTGTGTGCGACACTGGATGTGTGACACTGGGTGTATGTATGCGACACTGGGTGTATGTGTGTGACACTGGCTGTGTGACACCGCATGCGAGTGCGACACCGGGTGTGTGGCACTGGATGCGTGTGTGCCGCCAGGTGTGCGTGCCAGCGTGGAGGTGTGACACCACGGGTGTGACGCCGTCTCTGTTTGTGCCGTTGCGTGTGTGACACCGTGGGTGTGACACTGTGTGAGAGACACCACGGGTGTGTGTGACAGTGGCTCTGTCATGACATCGTGTGTGCCTTTCCACACCATAGTGTGACCCCGTGTGCCATGCGTGGCAGCAGGTGTGACCGTGTGCAGGCTCCCTGTCCCCGAGGCCAGGAGGGGACACTTGCAGGGGACAGGCAGGGGGTCGGGGCGCTGAGATGCGCTTGGCTCTGGTGCATCACCGCTGGAGGCACGTGGTGGCATTCGGGGACCAGGGCACAGGGCGGGTGACAGTGGTGTCAGCCACCCGTGGAGGATGATGTCACCTGCCCTGTGCCTCACCATGCAAATGTCACAGCCCAGCCGCCGCGAGGACCTGGGCCGTGACATCCCCGCACGGTGGGGGACACTAAATGTCACCCTGGTGGCCCAGGAATCCACTGGGAGAGGGCAGGTTTTCCAAGGGATGTGGAGGGCAAGAGTCCCTCAGGCCTCTGGAGGACCTGTGGCCTTGGCAGGAGGTGATGGGACACAGGAACAGCTGCCACCACCTCCCAGGAGACAGTGGGGACACGGGGACAGCTGCCACCACTGAAGGTGCTCCAGTTTCCTCTCCAGAAGCTGAGAAAGCCCCAGTGCTGGGGCAGGGGGGACACAGGAGGTCCCGGCCCTGGCCATGTCCCCTCCACTTCCCTCACAGACAAGCGGGCAGAGCTCACACTCACGGATTTTCAGTTGGTCGGCGCTTTTTTTTTTTTTTTTTTTTTTTTTTTTTTTTAAAACTCCACCCCCAAAANTGCAAAAATCCACCCCCAAGAAACAAAGTATTTCCCTTGGGAGGCTGGCTGGGGTTTTCCCTCCCCCCACAACAGCTCGCCCAGCCTAGTGGTAATAGAGTATGAGATTCTCTAAAAATCCAGTATGGGAGAAGGCTCAGGAAGCAAAAAAAAACCCAAAATACAAAAAAAAGGAAAAAAAAAGAAAAAAAAAGAAAAAAAAAAGAAAAAAAAACCCCAAAAATAATAACCAAGAAGCTGCCCTCCCCATGCCCCAGCCAAGAGCCCCCAACCCCAACTGAGAAAGAGAAGACTTGGTTTGCTTTTACCCTTAATGCTTACATTTAATTTTAAAGCACAAACATCAGAGATGGACTCTAAATCGCCAACAAAAAAATAGATATTTACAATATTTCTCCGGGGAAGGGAGGGAGGGAGGGAGGGAGAAAGGGAGGGAAAGGGGGATCGAAACAAAACAAAACCACAACCAAACCCTTAAACAAGTGACTTTGCTTGCAGGAGTTGTCTTTAGGGAGCAGGCTGGGTTGGTTTTAAATCACTAAGTGATTTTTATTATATATAATTCTCTTTTTTTCTTCCTTGTGGATTTGCACCACGCCGGGGTGGTGAGGAGGGTCGCACGCTGGAGTCTCTGCGGCTGGAGAGGGGGGGGGACACGGCGGGAAGGGGGTGCTGTCCCCGCGGAGGAGGGACCGCCTCGCCCCTCTCAACCCCAGCTCTGGAAATTTTCTTTCTCGTTGCAAAACTCAAAAGGAATCCAAAGGAAAAAGAAAAGCTTTAATTCTTCCGACGTCTTTCCCGGGAGCCACCGCCGAGGGAGGCCGAGGCCGAAGGCTCCTCCTCTAGCCTCGGGGGGTTTCCTGCTCCGAGCCCTCCGGCTCCGCTGCGGCCACACCGCCCCTCGTCCCAGGCACTGCGGGATTGTCCCCTCGTGTCCCCCTGCCGGGACAATCCCCGCGGGCCGCCTCTCCTCCCTTATTGCTTCTGAAGCAGCGGGGGGGGGGTACGGGCTGCCCCCTGGGGACCCCTGCGGGGCTGGGGACCGGTGGTGGCACGGAGGGGACACCCCGGATTGTGCTATGTGTAAGCTGCCAGGGAGAGAGCAGGGTGGTGACACCGGGGGAACAGAGAGGGGGAGTGTCCGGGCACAGGCAGGACAGGGAGGGAAATAAAATAGTGACCCAGAAAAAGAAGATTCCAACCTTTTTTCCTTTCTTTTTTTTTTCCATTTTTTTTGTTGTCTTTTTTTTTGTTGTTTTGTTTTTTTGTCTTTTTTTTTTGTTGTTTTTTTAAAGTGCAAAAAGCTCTCTGCTGCCCTAGAGAGAGGTTCTTTGGACCAACCATTCATTGCAAAGGAAAATCGGCAGCGAAAAGGGGGTGGGGGGAAGGAGAGGACGATGCCAGTTCGGTCCCAGGCCGCGGAGCAGCCCTCGCCCCTCCGGCCCCAGAGTGCTTTGTGGTGCCGGGAGCTGGGGAGGAAGAGGAGGCAGCTCCTGTCCCCGCCCCGTGCTCACTCACCCCTGGCTGATGCTTCCCGAGTCCTCCCTGAGCTCTGGTGTACCTGTGGGTTCTCCCCTGCTCCATCCCCTCGGAAAGACGAGTTATCCCCCAGCCCCTGCTCCCGGGACACCCCGGCCACAGGGCTCCTGCCCTGGGCACCCAAAGAACGGGCCGGATGTGTGGGAGGAGGAGGGGGATGGATAGCAGTCCCTGCAGCCAGACAAGGGGAAGGGGAAGGGAAAGGGGGGTAGAGCGCAGGGAAGCGCCGAGCTGGTGGTGGCACGGAGGGGGACGGGGTGTTCTGGCTCTGCTCCCGCTTCCTTGGAGAGACCTCGACCCTCAAGCTTTGTGCTACCGGGGAAGTGACAAGTGTTTCAAGGCAAGGAGACGATGGGGAGGAAGGGAAAAGCTGGGGGGAGAGGGTGCCCCATTCCTCTGCACAGAGGCCTCGGTTACAGCCCCCGCCTCGGGAGCGGCCAGCCTCGGGGCCGAGGCTCCCTGCCATGTGCCTGTTCCTCCTCTGGTACTGGCCAGCCTGGCGGGACATCTTCCTCGGCAGAAGTCCCGGGGAAGGAGGAGGAGGAAGGACAGTGGAGCGAGGCTGGCGGCGGCCCTGCCTGCCGAGTCAGGTGGGAGGCAGCGGCAGGACACGCAGGGCAAGGGGGGGAGGTGGAGGAGCGGCTCTCCGAGAGGGGTGGGATGGGCTCTTTTCCTTCTCCTCAGTCTGCCCCTGGGAGCGTCTCTAGCTGATTTTTTGGATCAGCTTCTCATCGGACAGGCAGTAGAGGCTGTTGATAGACAGGTCCGAGATGAAGTGCTCGCAGGCTTTGCGGGTGATCTGTTTGCAGCCCCGCAGGTCGATGAGGGTGACGTTGGAGATGCGGCGCAGGTACAGCAAGGCCTGGTCCGTCAGCTTATTGCAGCCTGGGGGGAGAGCACAGGGAGCGTGAGGGGGACACCTCCAACAGCCAGCACTGTGAGGAGGAATGGGAAATCTAGGAGGCACCTGGAGCAGGGCACGCACCTGCCATGTTGAGCTCGGTGAGGGAGTTGCGTGTGGAAGAGCCCACGGCGGTGAGGAGGTTGGCCGACTGGTCCGTGAGGTGGTTGCAGTGGCTGAGGTCGAGGCGGGAGAGCAGGGGCATATGGCGGATGATCAGGCGCAGCGTGGCGTCCGTGATGTCCAGCCCGGCGAGCCGGAAGTCGATCATGTTGCGGAGTTTGCTGCGATTGTCCTGACCTGCACGGGGAGAGGGAGAAACAGAGTGGACAGACCGCCCTGGCGACCTTCCCTTGTCCAGCCCACCCAGCCCCAGGGCGGCAGCAGCTTACTGGGTTTGTCTGTTGGAGGGGTGAGTAAGTCCCGGATCTGAGGGTCCTTGATTCCTACTGCCCACCGAAGATCGAGGGTCCTGAGAAGGGGGCAGCTGGAGGTACTGAGAGCACAGACTGCAGACCAGGAACAGCCCGCTAGGATGAGGTCTTTCAGGCCTGGCAGAAGGGAGGCAGGTAACAAGTTAGATGGGTTTGGTCGGCTCCGAGGCATCCCAGATCTCCACCATCTTTTTCCAGGCACATGAGGAAGCAGGTCCCCTCCCTGCCTGGGGTGGGACACTTGCTGGGTGATGGGACCCAGGCACCCAGGAGCTCCCAGGCTTGCAGGGCGTCTCTCCCCATGATCCAGCGCTTGGGAAGCCTTGGAGCAGGCTGGTGGCAGAGGAAGGGACCCCTCCCCAGCCCACACTCACCTGGCAGCCTGTTGACGAGCCATGTAAGCTGTTTTTTTGAGATATTGGTCCAGCTGAGGTCAAGGCTGACCGGCTGCCTTTTGATGATGCCGCTCAACGCCTGGGGGGTGATGGACTTGCACCTGCTCAAGTCTATCTTTGTCCACAATCTCTTGTCACAGCACCTGGGGACAAGGACAAGGCTGAAAGTTGAGTCCCAAGAGTTCCATGGGATAATAGACAGCCAGCAGGTTGCCTGGCTTCCAGGAGGAGCCCAGCCCCGGTGTGGCCCCAGCCACAGAACAAGATTGCTCCTCCTGGTTTCCATAGGTTTCCCCAAACATGGGAGGTTACTGAAGGTGTCCGTCTACCCAGGGCCACCCAGAGCAGCGCAGCAGGGTTTTGCTGCCACAAAACAAGACTCCAAGTTGCAGCTGCAGGCTTGCTTGCCCCCTCTGGGTGTTTCTCCTGACCTTAAAGATCTTTACTCCCAGCAGGCAAAACACTCTGTGTGTCCCACTCCACAGCCCTAGCAGAGCTCACTGCTTTGCCAGGAGCAAACTCTTCCTGTCCCGTGGGAGTCTGTGGAGAGCCAGGACCCGATGGCAGATTAGCTGAACCCCTGAAGGTGCAGGAATAAGGACACTCCTCCACCACACCACTGCCACCAGCTGCTGATCAAAGCAGACCATCCCTGCTGCTCAGCTGTTAGCAACCTCCCAGTTTCCATTCCCGTCTGTTCCCAAGCCCTCCACGCACAGCTGTCCCGGTGCCAGCATTGTCTTTGGGCCTGCTGCCCCCCGAGGCATTTCCAGCCAGCAAACCCATCCCGTCTCAGCCTGCCTTCCCTGCCTGCTGAGAGGTGAGGCAGCACGGGAGGCCAGGAAGGGCAAGCACCATCAGGGTGGTGGGTGGGGAAAGGGCACTGGAACCTCGCAAGGACATGGCAGGGGACAGCTGAGGGGACAGGAAGAAGGCAGAAGGGAATAACAGAGATGGGTGCACACATGGCAGAGGCACCAGGGGTGGCTACAGTGACACTGCCTGGCTCTGGACAGCGACGGGAGGGCACCAAGGCGAGATCCTTCCCCCTGTTCCCTCTAGATGCCCACCACAGACGTGGCCCCAGCCTCAGGACATGTCCCCCTCACTCACCATTTGTACCAGGTCTTGCACACCCGCATGCACTCGCAGAGCTCCCTGCGGGTGAGGTAGCGGAACACGGACATCCAGACCTCGCGCTGGACGCAGCTCTCCTCGCCCTCCTGCGCCCGGCCCCCGCGCCCATTGAGCCGGGCTGCCCCCCCCTCCTCCGCGTTCTCGTCCTCCTCATCCTCTTCCTCCTCCTCTTCCTCGGCGGCCGCCTCCTCGTCGCCCCCACTCCGCAGGGGCATCCTGGCAGGCGCATGGCGCACGACCACGCGCGGTGAGTGCTGCAGGTTGGCCGAGGAGGCCGTGATGGCTTGTAGCTTGGGGACGATCGAAGTGCCGTGGACATCTTTGGTGGGGCGCTGGAGCGTCACGGTGAGGTAGGAGCCGTGCAGCTTGGCCTTCTCCACCTCCGACAGCTCCTTCTTGCCGCTAGGGTTGTTCTCCTTCTCCCGCACCATGGTTCTCTCCGTGGCCTGGAGCCGCAGCAGCTGCCGGCGCTTGAAGCGCTCGTCCCGGCTGGCGCTGTGGTGGTCGCTGGGCCCGGCCCCTGGGGATGAGCGCGTCACCACACCGCGGGGGGACGCAGGGTCATGGATCAGCTGCAGCATCGGGGTGGGCGAGTTGGGCGGGGGGGTCAGGGGCTCCTCGCAGCTCCGCAGGGGCCGCAGCACCTTGGCTTGCGCCGTGTCATCATCGCTCTCCTCCACCTTCCGCTTCTGCAGGGAAGCAGGGTGGCTGGTTAGCCGGAATGGGGCATGGGGAACGCTTTTCCCTTCTCCTTTTCCCCAGGGAAACACCACAGTGCCCAGTAGAATCATAGAACAATTTGGGTTAGAACTTAGGGACACCTTCCACTAGACCAGGTTGCTCCAAGCTCCATCCGACCTGGGCCTGAACACTTCAAGGGATGGGGCATCCACAGCTTCTCTGTGCAATCTCTGCCAGGGTCTCACCACCCTCACAGTAAGTAATTTCTTCATAACAGCTCATCTAAGTACCACAAGGACCAGAGTCCACCCACACCAGCAACAAGCATTTTCATTCCCCCTTCTCAAAAGGGGTGTCCCTCGAGGTTGGGGGTGGCTTCCACTCTGTGCCTATCAGTCCAGTGTCTCTTACAGTGGAGTATCTCAGGATCACATTGCAGCAGGATGTGCCCAGGCCCCCAGGTGCTGCACCCTCATGATCCTCCTTCTCACTGGCCACTGCCCAACTCCAGCCTGTGCTGGTTGAACACATCCCTGGCAGGATGCAGTGGGAGCGATGGATCCTGCCTTGCCATAGCACAGCTCCTTACCTGGCCCTTCTCTGCGTCATCACCCTGGTAGCATTTGGGGCACTCCCAGCAGTTGGGGAGCTCATCATTGAGCAGCCCTTCCCCATCCATCTGCAAGGAAAAGTGGGGTCAGCAGCAGCCCAGCCCCGCAGCAGAGCCCCCCTTTGCCCAGCATGTGCCCTGCTCACCTGCAGACAGCCGGGGTGAACGATCTCATTGCAGATACAACACTCCATGAGCTTCTTCTCAAAGTCCTGTGAGTCTTCGTTCTGATCCACCTCTCCGCAAAGTGCACACGTGACCGAGTGAGGCAGCCTGGGCTACAAAGGAAAGCAGGGCTGAAACCATGGCGAGGTGGGACAGCCTTCCTCCTTTCCTTCTCTGCTACCTGAACTGTGGAGAAGCAGCCAGCTATCCCCCAGTAATCCAACTTGGACTCACCGCCAAGCACTGCCGGAGGACACAGGACTGCTTCATGCGGCCAGGCCCGCCGAACTTCTTCATGTCTCTGCAGTAGTGGCACATGCCACACTCGCCCTGCATGCAGGCCTTGCATTTTCGGCACCGCACCCGCCTCCGCCGGGCGCCCGACACGATGGGAGACACCGTGGACCTGACGGGAGTCGGACGTGGTGTTGGCTTCATGGTGTGTGGCTTGGTGATGGGGATGGTGGGCAGGCGCACCCGCAGCCGGGCCTGGAGCTTTAGCTGGCAACAGGGAGAGAGAGAATTGAGTGAGGGGAGGGAAGTGCTGCGTTCTGCTGGGACCTGGAACGCTCTGATCCCTGGATCTGGCACTACGACTTCAGATAACGTGCCAGAGAGCAGCTCTGCTCCCTCAGCGCTCCGTGGCCAAAGGCGCCTGGATCAGCACTGACCCAGCAGTTCTCTTGGAGCACACTCCCTAATCCCTCATACCACTCCACACCAAGAGCTCCCCTTCCTCTCATCCCCTGTCAGGGCTCAAATGGGTCTGAAAAAGGCTGCTTGGTCCCAAAAGTGTTGTGGTGCTCCAACAGTATGCACCCTTTCCTTCTGAGGCAAAGTCCACAAGGGCTGTCCTCTGTCACCCTGCCAGCTGCACAAGAGGAGAGGATTCAGCTCGGGCCACTCTTTCCCAAGCTCGAGGAACACTGGGAACACCCACACCCTCCTTGTTTACAGTGCAGGTAGGACAGCACAACTCTCCAGATGTCACTCTGCATCCCATCAGCCCTCATAGGAAATCTGCTGGCTGCAGCATCCTTCTGGGATTGGCCATGCTGGGATGTGCACCACAGCTGATGGGTTTGGGGAAGGGCAGGCTCCCAAAAACCTCAGCACAGGGATGGGGTTGGGGATGTGCCAAGCCTCTGAGTGCTGTACCCAAAGTGCGCAAACATCTTCAGGTCACTTCTCCCAGAAAAACTGCCCAGGGTGCTTGTGCTGCACAAGGATCATGCTGGATCCCCTGAGCAGGGCAGGCAAGCAGAGACAGGCACCTTCAAAGGGCAATCTGAGAGGCTCATTTGTCTCTAGACTCCCAAATGGGGTGTTACCCACCCTTCCCAGCATGATGGGGTCCTGCTCTTCCCATAGCCTGCCCGTGAGCCCATCTCCTGGCAGGAAGGAAGCAGTGACCTCAGGGAGCCATCCTGGCAGGCCACAGGAAGGCAGCCTGCGGAGGGGAAGTCCGGCTGCTCTGTGCCTCCATCTGCCCAGCCCAGGCTGCAACCCAGCTGTGGGCCCTGGGCTACGAGCACAGATGGATAGGGAAAGGCAGAGATGCATGGAAAGGTCCCATTGATGAAGAGCTGGCTGCCATCCACAGGGAGAGACTCCCAGGAGAGAGCTGCCTTGCTTGGGGTTGTAAGACTCAATCCTACAGCACAGGGATAGAGACACAAGGGACACATTCATCTCACAGTGAGGGGCTGGGCTGCTCTGGACCACCAACTCCACACCTCACCCACCTTTGCCACAGCTAGATCTTCCCTGACACACAACATTCCTCAGGCCATCCAGGTCTCCTTTATCAATCCAGAGAGCTGCTGGGAGAACAGGATCACCCCTTCCTCCCACGACAAGGTTCCATGTTCTCCAAGAGCAATCAAAGGGCTAGAGAACATGGAGCAGCTGGGGCCGATCCAGTTACCACCCATCAGCTGAGCTGGGATAACCGGCACGGTGGAAGAGCTCTGGGTTTGCCCGCGGTGCCGTGGAGGTGGCTGCACCCCACGTCCCACCTTGGCACTGCTTCCGAGGCGGGTATGGAAACAGTGCCACCACACCCCAGGCCTGGGAAAGGGCTCAACACGTGACACCCACCTGGGTCCCCTCCTCGCAGCTCCTACCTTATCTCTCTTGGGCCACTGGACGATGGGGACGCCTGTAAGTGCCAGTTTGGGGTCGCTGTTTGCGTATTCTTCCAACAGCAGCTAATGGAGAGAGGGGGTGAGGGGGGAACACAGCAGAGAGACAAAAAGCACAGGTGTGAGCAGAGGGAAACACAGCTCCTGCCAGCGAGGCAGGCTCCGACCAGATGCCAAGGCCAGCATGCTTCAAAGGCGGCTGGGAAGAAGCCCTCCTCTCCCCACGCCCGCCAGCAACCATCCCTCCTCCCCACATGAGACAGACAAGCTCTATCGAGTCGATCTGCACCAGCGCTTTCATCAACTGCATTTCAGCCCCGAGGCCCCACGCTGGGCGGTGGTAGAGGGGGAGAGCGGCAAGATTCGGCAGTCTGGGGGGATTCTTGGGGGAGGATTCACCAGCATTGCTCCCCCAGCTACTCCTCGCGCACAGGGCAGCCTGGAGGATGCAGCAGCAGCAGGAGGATGTGGTGCCCCAGCACCCCCTCCGTGGCCTGGCACAAGCTGCCGGTAGCCAAGAGCTGCTCCCCCGAACTGCCTCGAGGTTTGGCTTTGACTTTGAGGGAGAGATCCCTCGGCACCAACCGGACTGGCACAGAGTGGCACGCTGCCCTCCGGCGTGACAGCCCCTTGCTCCTGGTGCACGGGGCTCCCGCGCTCACCCAGTCCTTTCAGGCCCCTCCAGCGCAGCTCCCTCCCCACATCCACTCCCCACCGAATTTGCCGGTTCCAAAGGTGCTTTATTTACTTGACGTTGCCATGGTTACGCAGGCAAGAGCCTCCTGCCGGCATCTCGGCGGGCGGTGCTTCCCGCTGCCAGGCAGGGCCAGGGTAGGGGGTGCCTGGCGTGCCCCCTGCCCGGTTTTCCGGGTGTCTGGGGAGGCAGGAAGCCGCAGCCTCTCCTGGGCTCCCCGGCAGCGCAGCGTGCCGCCTTCAGACCTTCCGCCTCCCCACGAGCACACGCCGAGGGAAAGGTCAGGGCTGGGGGCTCCCATACGGACATCAGTGGGACCGCAGCGTCCGCCTGCCCGTGGCACCGGGGATGGGGCGGGAGTGGCGGCGGCTCAGACACGCTCCCCGCCAGGGAGCCGAGGGACTGCGGGGGCTTCCGGGTCCTGCGGCTGCACCTGGCTCGGAGCCGGGGTGGGTGACAGCCCGCTGGTCCCCTGTGCCCGTCGCGCTGTGGCCGGGGGGACGCGGCGGAGGGGACCCTGCGCGCACGCGGCCGGAGCGCCTCCGCAGCGGTGCCGGCGAGAGCGCCCGGGGGACGGGGAAGGGAGAGGTGAACCCAAGCACCGGCCAGGGACCCCTCCGGGGAAGCAGAGATCCCCCCGCGGTCCCCTCCCACCCTGTCCGGGACCAGAGCGTCCCCGCGTCCCCTCCCCACGCCACGAGCATTGCCAGCTGCCTGACCTTGCGCCTCTGGAGCTGCCGAGACTCTGGGGTGAAGTTTGCCGAGCCCTCTTTGTTTCGGTGCCCGCACTGCGAGGGCTGGGGCCCCCTCCCCTCTCCCCGGACACCTCCGGGGGCTGGCTCAGACCCCGGCCGGATCCCCGGTGTTCGGGGACATGGCTGGGGGAGCAGCTGCGCCCCCCGCCCCGAGCGCCCCCGGCTCCTCCCCGCCCCCGACAGCCGCACCGGCGGCCGCGTGCTCCTCCCGAGCCCTTGGGCAGCGGCGGCGGCAGCTTCCTGAGCCGGAGACAATGCTGCTGCGTCACCCACATGCGGTTCCCAGCAATGCTTTGCAACGGGAAGATGGCAGAAGAGAAAAAGGGAGCGAGGGAGCGGAGGGCAGAGCCGCGCTGCTGCAGCGCCGGGAGGGGCCGGGACGGCGGGGATTGGCGCAGGGTCCGGGCGGCGCTGCCCACCGGCCTCCCCGGGATCCCTCCCTCCCTCCGCCGCCGCAATCCGAGAGGCCGGGGCCGGGCTCCCCGGGGCCGGGCAGAGCGTGGCCGACAACCCTTACCCCGTCCCGCTCAGGCCCAGCCTCCCTGGCGCCTTTCTTTTGTCTGCTCCGAGGCGGATTTGGGATCTGGGCGACCCCGCTGGAGCGAGCGGGGCTTTGGAATGTAGGCAAGGGTCATCCCCCTTGCAGCTCCCTCCAGGGTCTGCACCCCCACCTTCCCGACCTGGAGGGACGAACATCCCGCCAGCCAAGTTTGGGAGCAGCCACATTCCCAAAGGCACTGGGGACCAAACCGCTAGAGGGGGACAGATCCATACCAGGCGATCAAGGTGTCCCCAAGCAATCCCAGCCCCCCGAGACGCCCCCCAGCTACACACCGCAATTAAAATGGAGGAAACTCCTGAAATAAAGCCAAACAGCACAGGGGAGCAGCGGCTGCTCCCACTTCTGATGCATCCAAACCATATGCGGGCAACTCCAGCTTTGTGCTCCCAGGAAGCCAGTCACATGTCAACCTGGCTCCGGACGGTCACCAACTGTGCCACCAGTGACACCCTCGGGCCCCTGGCACGGGCAGGAGCATGACCACTGCTGCCATCCCACCATGGCAGACCTTCCTGGCACAGCTCACAGGCCACCCTGAGCTTCCTCACCCATCCCTGAGGATACCATCCCCATTCCTCACCAAATTCTCTGTGCCCATTGCCCAGCCAGGTACGTGGGCAATGCCACACTAGAGGCTTTGAGATGAGGTCCCAGAGACAGGGTCAGCACTTCTGGGAGAGGCTTCTCCTGTTTCTACAATCCTTGGTGCTCCAACAGCTCTATGCAGAGCCCAAATATAACCTGTTTATGCCAGGCCACAGGGGCCTGGCTTTAGACCTGCTGTCAGCTGCCTCATGACCATCCTCCTCCTGTCAAGTCCAGTCATGGAAACCAGCACACCACAGGAGAGGTCAGAAAGCATGGATAGAAGCAGTCAAAAGACAACAGGACCTCTCAGAAGTTCCCTCTTTGTCAATGATCCGTCCAATGACCCCCACCATGCTCAGGATTTTCAGACAATTCCTGCCACAGAGCTGGAAGCACAACATTGTCACGTCCAAAGTGTCATGTCCCGCCACATGACACTCCAGGCTGAACTCGTGACAGGATACGTATTTCTCCATGTGACCCAACAGACAAGACACCCTGAAATCCTGGACACCACAACAAGAGGCTGTGGGAAAAGGCAGCATTTTCCTGCTCCTGGTGTGCCTGGGGACACTGGATAGCAGAGGGTGGCATTGGATGAGCAGATCAAGGTGCCAGCCTGCAGGTCTGGATGAGAAAATGCCACGTTCTGATCGTGGGGAGCACAGACCAAAGTGCGGCTTTCCCAGCTTGGCCAGATCCCAGCTCCATCAATGACCTTACGTGGTGACACAAGGACAAAAGTACCTGCTGCAGATTGGTGGCCCCAGTTAAAATTTTTAGCTAGAAATGTCTTAAGCCCTTCTCAGGCCTTACGAGCCAACCTCTACTGGCCAGTTCCATCACCTCTATGGAAAAAAGGTTTTGAAAGCAGACGTTTTACTGTGGTTGGACAAACTTGTCCCACTTCCTCAGCCACTGCAGGCTGGTGACTAAGGATCTTCATGCCTTGAGGATGCCAGTCCTGAGGGATGGAATCCTGAAGCTCAGGAAACTTCCGAACCTCCAAGGACAGCCAGCTTTAAGGAGCAAATCCTCAGGGAAGTTGTCTGGGACTACAAGGGCTGTCTCCAGCAGCTCATCTGCGAGGTACAATTGGACATAGAGGGGGATGGGTTACACCAAAACTACATGCACACCTTTACTACCTCCAAAACATGAACAAATTCTTTGATCAGGTCTCAAACTCCAACTGAACACCGACAACCTTTAAGGCTCTGCCTTCAAAATGCCCAACACCAGCCTCCTTTTGTCAGTCCCAGGGTGAAACACAGAGCCCACAGCTCAGGTTCCTCCAGAGCATCATACAGGGCTCAGAAACCCATGTGTCACATTCTCAAAGGTCACAGCACACACAGGATGCCCAAAAAGCCACAGAAAACCAGAAATGCAGCCCCTAACAGCACCTAGACTCAGCCAAGACCCTGGGACCTCAGAGCTGCACCCTCTGCTCCAAACACAGCAGACCTCTGGATTTACCTGAACAACTCACAAAAAACATCAGGAGATAGCACTTGGAAATAAAAACAATGGCAAAGACAAGGACACATGCGTGGCTATGTCTGGATGTCAGCTTTGGTACAGGCAAGCAGCTGTACAGATCACCAACAGCAAGGAGGGGAGCAAAAGGTAACTGGTTTTAGGGACTAAAATGGATTTCTGGGGAATAGAGTGAAGCTGACATTCCCACTCCAGCGCTGAAATGGCTAAAACACCAAAGCTCATTGTGTCAGCTCAACAGATGAAGGGAAATAAAACCCACACAATCCTCACCAGCCCCAAATAACTGACTCTTATAACTCCAGGTCACACCCTGGGCAAACAACTCAGAGGAACAAAGCCAAATCCACCTGGGGTAAGGAAAAGGCTCCAACTGTCACAGATTCCACAGCCAAAAGTGGAAGTGAACTGCATCAGCAATGAGCACTCCTGCACTGACAGCCATTAGGGACCCAGCCAGGGCCCAGCCACCCTCCTGCTTTCCCAACCCCAAATCCCAGGGCTGTCCCTCAGGTGTAACATCAGCCTCACGCAGAGGAAGAGGAGGACACCAATCTTGCCCCAGGACAGGGGCAGGGTGAGGGTGAAGCCCAGTTTCTCTGTGGGAAGTGCCTCGCACTCGCTCAGGCCTACCTTGACATCAGCGATGAGGGCGTCCTCGTCCTCGATGCCGGTGGGAACACATTTCTTGTGCAGAGGGAGCGACTCCAGCTTGTCCACGAGGCAGCGCAGCCCCTCCAGCTCAAACTGGGTCAGGTGCACCTTTCTGCTCTTGCGGGGGCTGCCTCCGCTCGGGTCCCAGGCCTGGCCGTTTTGGGATCCCCGGCTGGAGTCGGAAGAGTCTATGGATGGGGTCTTCTTGAGAGCTGGCAGGCTGCTCCGGCAGCTCTTGCCCAGTTCATCATAGTCCACGCTGGCACCGTTGGCGATGGGGCTGGTGAGAATGGACCTCCTGGTCACAGGGCGCCGGGATTCCTTCCCTGCTGCATCCTCATCATCCTCCTCCTCCTCCTCCTCTTCCATGTTCACTGAGTCCGAGGAGCTCAGCTCCATATCTGCCATGATGGAGAAACAGGGAGAGCAATCACAGGAGGTGTTCAGTGTTTAGAGGGATCCCCCCAGACACCAGAGATGCTGGAGCAACAGATGTGTACAAGGTAAAAGGAACGGAGAAGCTGGAAAAAAACAGCTAAAAGCCCTTCCCATTCCTGGTTTGTTTGTGGGAATGCAGGGCACCAGATATGGAAAAAAGTCCCAGAGGAAGAAACAGCAAATGCCCTAGACTGAATTTAGTGGAATTGGGTTGGAAGGGACCTGGACTGTCATCCAGTCCAACCCCAGTGCCGTGGGCCTGGACATCTTCCACTACATCATGTAGCTCAAAGCCCTGTCCAACCTCATTTTGCTTTGGAGGGCTTGGGATCTCCAGCTGAGTGCTCAGGACCTTGATGCTGCCTTCATGATGCGAGAAAGAGGATGTGGACTCACTCAAGACCGTGAGGTCGCTGAGCCCACCAAGTAACTCTGTCAGCCCTTTAAACCCTGTGTGCAGAAGGCCCTGGCCAGCCAGAGAGGATTCCTGCCCACAGCACTGTGGTGGTCACTGCAACTTCCCCCCACCTCTTCCGTGCAAGGCTTTGAACTGGTGGTGTGCTGGTTTCACAGCTGTGAGGAACCTGGGCTGCTGCAGGGCCAGAGGAGGAAGCAGAAGTCTGGCTGGCTGTGACTTCATGCTCCAAAAAAACCCACCCAACTCTCCCCTGCCTGCCACGCTGCTGAGCCAGTGCCCCAGCAGGAGGGTGTAAGAAGCCAGCATGATAGGGGTGAGGAAGGAATAAGGGCTGGACTTACCCATGCTGAGGGATTCCTTCTGGAAGTCCTTGGTCAGGTGGGAGCGGCTGGTGATGCAGTACACGTAGCGCTCCAGCACGTACCAACACATCTCATAATAGAAGGGATAACGAAACTTATTTGGGACCTGCAAAACAGGCAAGAGGATTGATCTGTCAGGCCTCCTTCCCACTGCCACTCTCAGATGACAGATGCCACACC
This sequence comes from Cnemophilus loriae, assembly GCA_013397755.1. Classification (NCBI taxonomy): domain Eukaryota; kingdom Metazoa; phylum Chordata; class Aves; order Passeriformes; family Corvidae; genus Cnemophilus; species Cnemophilus loriae. The sequence goes on from VZTF01007454.1 coordinate 30,523, forward strand.
AGGTCTGGCCCAGTGTCCAGGATGGGTCTCCCACAGGTCCTTACCCGCGTGCGGTCCTCGATGCTGTAGATTCGGAGCTGCATAGGGATGTTGAAGCTGTGTAAGAAGTTGCCCCCAAAAACCAGCGTGTCCATGGGAGTGTACACAGCATGGATCCAACCTTGGGAAGAAAGAAGAGTTGGAAGAATCCTTCTGATCCACCTGGCATAGTATTTTGTCACCCTGGTGTCATTCCAGATTGTTTCCTAATTGTGTTAGGCCTAAGAATACCAGCACCAAGGGAAACAGCCTTCCGAAGTGTGTTCCACACTTCGAACACCCTCAAAATAACTCAAGTTCCAGCCCTTATCTCCAAGGCTAAGCAATCCAGCCAAGTCCAACATCTGGGGAATTCCAACACAGGTTTCCTTAAGGCAAAGCCACTCAGTTCAGAAGAGGTGTCAGTTGTGATAACAGGACTCAAATGAGTGAGTTGTGCAACCCCTGGTGTTTTCTGTTCCTGGTCCTGCTGTAAGCCACAGCTCTGCAGTGGTGTCATGAGACACCCAGGAAGCTGAGGAGCTGCCTTGGGCCAGCCTGTCCTGAACCGACTCTGCTCCGTGTGTCAACATGACAGGACCTGGGAAAGCCTCCTTTAATAATTAATCAAATGTGATGTGAGCCAGCCACAACTTTCCTAACACTTGGGCTGGATCCACAATGCCATCACAGGCATGTTTTGGGAGGTAGCAGGCGAAGAGGACAGAGCCACATCACATCTCCCAGTGACTCATGAGGGAGCTAAATCCTGCCAGTGTCCCAGAAGTTTCAGTGTTGCCACAACCCTGGCCAAGGCCAGGATGCCCCTGCCCACCCTGGGGGTACCTGAGGGGATGACAAATGTGTAGCCCTGCTTGAGTTCGATGCGCTGGCACTCTGACACTCTGTCCCCAAGGAAAATGTCTCCCTGCTTCCCTGAGAGAAGCCAGTTTTCATAGAGCTCCAGGTTCTGGGGTGTGGGAGGGATCAGCCAGAAGATCTGCAAATCAAGACAACACAGTTATGTAAGTCATCACATAATGAACAGTTATGGCTTCTTCCCAACATCTGAATCTCTTCCTCTCTCCTCTCCCTGAGAACTTCCCAACAAAATTACTTGAACAGGTGCCCCCCTTGAGAGGACAAGCAAGGTCTTTCATAGCCTGACACTGAGTGCCACACGTAGTCTGAGCTTGGGATGCTGTTTAAGGTATGATTTACATCAGTGTTGAGAGCTACAGAGCCCAAGAAAGCCATCAGAGTGAGAAGGAGATTTACCATGTTAGAGCTACACCTGAGCCAGGGATTGGCACCCATCTGGCTCCATGCAATATAGGTAAGTTTAGGGCGGAAAGACTTCAGTTTGCTGCCTGGGACCTGCATCTTCAAGAATTTACACAAAAACAGACCAACAGCCACTTTCCTAAAGCACCTGTAGCTGTCCCAATAGGGACTGTCCTACCTTTCCCCCTCGGTGGATGTGGTACCACACAGAAGTGCCACCAAAGTCCACGTGGAAATCTGTGTAGCAGCCCTTGACACTCATCAGACAGTATCTGGTGGAAAACAAGATGAGGAGAAGGTGAAAATGAGTGGTGATCCATGCTTTGGAGCGGATATGACACATTCTAAGAGAATGGGCCCCCCAAACCCAGGCCAATGGCTCAGAGCAGTGCCAGGAGCCACCTAACCCCTCTTTCATACAGCTAAAGGGGGCAAAATAAGTGACTGCAGTGGCCTTACAAGTGTCACCCACAAAAATAAGCTGGAAGACTGTTCCTCCCCCTTCCCCTTGGTACAAACTGCTGCTCCTTTGGGCAGTTTTCCTGCAAGAGATTGTTTGCTGCCTGCCACAGCTCAGGAAGCCACTTACTTCTGCACCTTCGGATACTGCATCTCCAGGATGGCATTGGTAGACTCTGTCTGACTTTCCTTCAGGTGCCTGGGCCACATATTGTCAACCCAGTCAATCAAATCCACCTACAGCAGAGAGGTGGGAGACGTGAGCAGAGAAGAAAGGGGCACAGCAAAGCCTTTTGCTACCCCAGGCTGGCAAATCCCTTTTTGCTCCTTCCCCGCACCCAGAAACTTTCCCAGTGCCACTGGGACAGTCCTACACATAAAGCAGTTAGGATCAGGTGTTCAGATTCCGACACTGGACTTCCATAAAAAATATGTCAGACAGACTCTGCTAGGGTGGGATTCAACTCCCTAGGCTTCAGGAGAGCCAGAGATGTCGAGGTTCCCTCTGCAGTTAACAGAGAGAAGTGACTGGCCCTACACAGCTGCCACTTCCCCCCTGCCGACTGCAGAGCGAGTTCGGAATATTCATCCCATCCATCCCATCTCCCACAACTCGTTTTCCCACCACAAAACATCCTCCTGCCCCTCCTCCAGCACACCTCCAGTCCTGGCCTCCTCTGCCCTCAGAGATTTCAGCATTTTGCATCAGGAACCCTCCCTGCCACATTGTGCAGAGTTCAGATTTCCATGTCTCTAATTGCTGACAGCCAATGAACAGGCCATCTCTCTGCAGCGTGACATGCCAGGGATCTGGCCATGGTCACCACAGCCTGACTGGGAGATCAGCTCCAGCAGCTTCCAGACTGACAGCCTCGCTGAGCCCATGCGTGTTCCGAGCAGCCCCTCTTTTACCACATCCCAATGCCAGGCTGCACCTCGCCTCCAGAGTTCCAGGGAAAGCAGACCCCTGCGGAAGGAAGAGCCCCGCTCACCGTAGCAGGTCTCTGCACCAGGTTCTCCAGTTTGGTGTGACTGAACTCCAGGCTGATGACGTTGTAGAGTTTCTCCCGCTCCTCCTCCGGCGTTTCGTAGTAGCGCGCCCACTGCGCCATGGACATCTCGATGTCCCGCTGCGTGTTCACATCCATCACATCCACCATCCGTCGGCTCCCTGCCACGACAGACACGTCACTGGAACTGTCCCTGTGCACCATGGACTCCAGGAGGTGAGATCCTCAAAGACCCCAACCACACAAGCGAGTGCAGGGTGGCTCCAGACACTTACCCACACACAGCCGCACATCGTTCACGCTGAAGTCCGGATCCGGCATCCTGTGGGACAAACATCGGGCTAAAAAAACCCATCAAGTGCTTCTGGCTGCACACCCTGTGATCCAGGAATTGGCAGCCTGAAGGTGTATCTATGCTGCTTTGGTGTTGGATAAGGCCATGGAACTGGATCTCTGGGGGCACAGGACTGGGATGAAACACTAGGACAAACGTTTGGCTTGGGAATCAGAGTTGGGAATAGGATATACCATCTCCAGAGCTGTTGTACAGTGACTTCTGGCAAAGGAGCCAGCAGGCCCTGAACTAAGCAATCCCAGCTCTCGTTTTAAAGGCTGCTCGTGCGAGTTATCCCAATCCAAAGGCACGGCCGGAGCAGGACACGCAGTATATTCCACTGACACAGCACAACCACTCCAGTGTTTGTATTGGCACCCTTCTCTGTACAAACACTGCTGTCACAGGCAGAGCAGGCTGGCAGCCATTCGAGCAGCTCTTGACCCAGAGGAATACCCAAAAGCTAAGGAGAAATCCAGTTTCAGCCACACTGTAATCCCCAGTATCAAATCTCTGCCCTCGCAAGTCATCCAGCAGTTAAAACTGAGCCTGGCACGACTTCCTACCCAATTCACCCCAGCACAGAACATCCTGCACTGAATGAGATGTCACCCATGTTCACAGCCAGCTGAGGGAGTTCAGAGCAGTGCTGCTGGTACTGGCTCTGAAAGTTAGTGAAGGGTCATTTATTCCTCTAATCTTTGTATTAATCAACCCCAAAAAACACTGACCCAGTTTACACTTCAGAGCTGCAAACCTCAATGGATGTACTGCAGCAAGAGAGGCAGACAGCAGTTTAGAAGTTTGGAAAATCAGGTTGGAATTCTGGAAAATGCCAGAAATACTACAAATTGTTTGACTCTCTGGCAATAGATGCCTATGTTACTAGGCAAGAAACCCAGCCAGGCATTGCATCAGAGCAGCAGTGGGACTTTCCAGACATTTGATGGAATTCTGATCACCTACAGCCAATTCAGTCCTCTCATTTTCAGTCCAAACAGACTAGGAAGAACGGGATAACCGAGCTGGAAGATATTTCTCTTTGCTCACTGCACATAAAGAACAGTGTGGACATGACACAGTCAAACCAGCTTGGCAGAGCCAGGATCAGATCCCACACAATGTGGAGAGATGAAGGAATTGGGCCAGAATCACCCACCACTCCATGCTCCCAGCACTTACTTTATCCCCAGGCCGTCCGAGCTCCTGAAGATGAGTGGGTCTCTCAGGCCACCCCGCTGGATGTACTCAACTGTGAAGTCTGGTGTGGGGAGACAAGAAGAGGGAAGGTTTAGGAGAAACTCCTTCAGAGGATTAGACACACTGAGGTTAAAAAGGATCTCTGGAGATCCCTAGTCCAACCCTGCTCCTCACTTTTCTACACTCCTTCAGAAATCCTTGAACTCCTTTGCAGCAGTTCTGAGAGGGAGCACTGTGCATGTTACTGACAAGCCTCAGACAGGCCCCTTAAGGAGGAAGGGGTTTGCTCCAACAGGCTGCTCCTGACAGGTGAACAGCCTGGATTTTGGTGCTCACTTCCCTACGAAGCTCAGAGCCAAGCAAGAGATGCCTTGCAGAAGCACTCCTCCCTGCTGGTAAATCCTCACGAGGGGCTGTGTGATGAAAAGCCATCCCACAGAGCCGTGTGCGTGGTGAAAGGAAGGGGAGACATCCCACACAGTCTTTGAATTAAGAATCTGGTAGACATGTGGTTGCAATTACAGGTGCTGACCCAGGCAAACCCTCCCATTCCTGGCTGCCACGTGTCCCAGCAAGCTGCAGACAGGCTCTGTGCTTTCCGGAGCGAGCAGCTTCCATGCCATTCCCCACACACACTCCCCGGGACCAGCAGTCCCAAGACAAACCTTTGCCTTCCATGAAGACCACGAAGGTGGAGTTGAACTTGTTGGTGGACAGCTTTTCCTCGAGGTCAAACGTCCTCTTCCCTTCAATCTCATCGTCGGAGATGCCATCGTCCTCGTAACGCCGCCTCATCGTGCCACGCTGAGGGGAGAACACCAGGAAGGGAAGTTATGGACAAGGAGGAACAAGCAGAGCCTCATCCCAACCTAGCACAGCTCAGCCACGGCCTCTAGGGGAGCCCAGGTCTGTCCTGAACCCAAAACACACTCCTGAAACATCAGCTTTGCTCCTCCTCCATCCAGATTTGTGCTAATTGGGCTGTATGGGAGACAGATAATCTCTCCTAATGAATTCCAACACGGAAGTAAAGGAGGAGGGGAGAGAGTTTAGTGTAACTGAGGCAAAGAACAAAGACTCAGTTGCCCACTTTTACAGGTGCATCAGTGTTTTGCTGCACTGGAGGTAAAGGCACTTCTGAATTTAAATCTCTGCCGGAACACCAATGATAAAAAAAAGATTCTCAAGTTTGGCTGTGCCTGTACACAAAAGGTAATTTATTCCCTTGTTTGTGTGGGGAGGAATAGCAGAGTGGAAGGAACCCTTTTCTTAGAGGGTCTCGTAAGCACATCTGTACAGGGATTCCTGACAGACATCCTCTTCTGGCATTGCTGGATCTGGAAGAAATTACTGTCCCCAGCTGCTGGCCACCTGGCCAGAGAGCAGAGCCCTGCGTGGGAATGCTCCTTAAATCCCCTCAGATAAAAGGCAACCTGCTCTGAATTAGCCAAGCTGCCTTCCCCTAATTAGGGATGTTCCCATTATCAAGCGTGCACACCAACTGCTGGGCCAGCAGACAGCCAGGGACAGGATGGGGCAGGAGGTGACACAGCTGCTGGCACCTGCCTGCAGTAGGGAGGGGCAGTGTCCCATCCCCAGCAACACCACCAGAACCAGCCTGTGATGACCTCACTGGAGAAAGAGAAATGACTCCCTCATACAGAAGCACTGCTTTAAATAATTTTTAAAAATTAATTAAATGAACCAGTGCAGGAGCACGTAGGGACACAAAAAAAGGCTTTTCTCCCATCCCCTCCAACATTTAATTTTAACTCCCAGTTTCAAGCAGGCTGATGGATGCACAAGGAGTTCCCCTGCCATCAAGACAGAGTCACCCACCTATTGTTAACAGCCCATTGACTGTGCTCAGCTTTCCAACCCCCTTCCCAAAAACCTGAGCGACATCCACACAAACACCTCATCAGCCAGGCAGGAACAATCAGCTGCTCTTGAATGGGGCACTTCAGGCAGAGTCTTCAGGACCCTGCAACCAGGGTCTGTCCAATGGCCCCGAGGATTAAACGATCTGGAAAAGGGCTGCTGTCCTTTGTCTTAAGCCATCCACTAAAGATGAGCAGGATCTCCCCGTTTTTAACAACACAAAAACTCACTTTACTTACAGGTTTTTACAGAGACACTTGTTTAAAGGCAGGAAAATGCATTTTAAAAACACAGATGTATGAGGGTGGCACCAGCAGAAATGACCTATACCTTGGGAACACTTGGAATTTCACACTGCTAAAGCTGGGCTGCACACACCAAAAACTGGAAATCCCAAATGTTCACTCTGCCTTTAAACAGAGACTGGCTCTTCCAAGCAGATGCATCAGGACTTAAAGTTAGAGATGTAGAGGTGTTATGACTCCATTATAATGGATGATTAGCCCACCTCAAAAAGCACTTTTCCTTAAAAATCACGGAATCCATGAAGCCTGTGTGGTATTCAGCTTTAAAATGAGGGCACAGAGCAGAGAGGGCTCTGCCCTGTGCAGGATTTAGGGACAATGACCCAACCTCAACCTCACGCTCAGCTTTTCCTGAAGAATCCAGCATTTTGGGGAAAGGCCCACTTCATCCTATTCCTTACTAAACCACACCAGAGAAGTTCAAGGCACACCTATGCCAGGCAAGAATGTGAATCACCTTCCAACATGACCAACATTTCACTTTTCCCAATCCGAGACAAGTCTAGGACTGCAGATCCCAGCAAGCAGCTCTGTCATTAATCGGAGGATGTGCACAATGAAGAGGAGGATTCTGCAGTCCATGGTCTCACCTGCTTTGGGATCAGGTGGGTGGTGGCTCACTGCAGGACCAGGCTGCTTTTTGACCTGCTCCCTCACTCTAGACACTCACTTTTAGGGGGAAAAGCAGCTCTTTTGCCTTTGCTGGATTCAAAACCTCCCTTTTTTGGGGGGAAAAGGTTTGGCATGGAAAATCTGGCAAGAAGAGGCTATGCCCAAACCAGTCCCTTAATAGCTTATATTTGACTCCCTTGGCTACACTTAACTAGGAGCAAGGGTTACTGCGCTGGGCTGGAACTCAGGTGAGTCCCATTTGAGGATGAACCTCGAGATATCTGGGCTGAAATGCAGCTCCAGCCACAGACACGATGACCAGGCATTGTCTGTCCTTCTGGAAGTGGCACCAAGCCAGGCTTTGGATTGTGTAGAGCAGCTCATTCAACAGAAATGTGACCACGTGGCTGGGCCTGATTCAGATCCTATTGGTGCCATGGGTGGATGCTGGAGATGCAACCAGGGAACTGTTCAGACTCTTTCCCCAGATCTCCTTCACAGCACAGCCTCCAAAGCAAATGGGTTGGAACCTTCAACCAAAACCACTCCACGATAAGGCAGCCACACCACAGAAGTGCAAACACCAGGAAACAGGCAGGAACACCTTAAACTTGAATCCCTTAGCAATGAGGAAACAGAGATGCAAAACACAGAAGGAAGGGAATTGTGTCCTCCAGCCGAGCAAATTCCAAAGTCTATTGCTCCTGTCATCAGCAAAGCATCAGCCACAAACTCCCTCCAGCTCCCAGGGAGATCAGCTTCGCCTGTTCCAGTGGGCAGGGAAGAGTCTGGCCTCCTAATTGGCCCAGCATGGAGGAGAGCAGGATCCCAGCTGTGGTTGAGGACCCAAAAGCACAATGCAAACAGCTCCCATCCCATCGGACCCGGCCGGGGCCACACTGCTTTCATGTCATTGTTGTCTTGAGAGGGTGGGGAAAAACAATATTTCAGGGCCCCAGAGCAGGCAGGAGGAAGGAAAGGCTTCTGTGCTTCCAGGCATGTGTTATGGGAGAGGCAGCATCTGCGGGAGTTTTCCCCTCCTGGAGTCTGCAGCCTCCTCACAGCACAGTGACACAAACCACAGACCCCATGTCCCCAAACTGGCTCTCTGTACGAGGACAGATGTGCTCAATGGATGCTCCAAGACTCCCTTTCTTCTCTGATGTGCCACACAGGGAATTGCTGCCTGGATAAATAACTGGCTACAGGTGACACCTGCAAAGCCATGACAGGCTATTGCCAACCCCACCTCCCCATTATTGCACACACAGAGCTGTGCAAATCCTTCTGACAGCACCAAGTTTGACTTCTTCCCAGGAAGAGCTGGCTACCCTTGTCCCACAGCCTGAGCTAGAGACAAGGCTAGGCTGAGTACCCCTTCCCAGCACATTCCTACAGCCCATCCATGGAACACCAGCAACTCACAGTCCTGGACTCTTAGATTAGAACTGCTTCTTCCTGGGAGTGACTCCACTATTGGGAGCCCTTCCAGCATCAACCAGTTCAGCCAGGGACACACAGCTTCCTAAAAGGAGATCAGCAGATGTCCCCAAAACTGCCACCTGTGACAATGTTCCGGGTGAAGTTCAGCTCCAGTGAAGCAAAGGCACAGAGTCAGGCACATTACATTATCTGTCAGACAACCTCAGCATTCAGTATTAAGAAGCAATATTTAAATATCACTTTGTTTTCCCAGCTTTCTCTTAGGATTCAGGCATTTTTCATCCTGCTGAGAGTTTTACTAAGGAAGAACTGACAAGTGGTCCAAAGCCTTTCTCTCTGTGTCAGGCAGGGTCAAGATAAAGGCAGTTTGTTCATCCTCCAAGACCAGACAGCCAGCAATTCCCACCTAAGATAGCTGTCCTTCACCATCCCTTTCTGACCCTCCTGGGTACTATTCAATTAATGGAGGAAATGGGAAGCATGAATATTAATCCTGCTGACAGCTGTCCCTTCTGTTCTGATCCTTTCACCTGCAGTCTCCTTTGCCCAAGAATTCCACAGAAAGCATCTCATGAAGCTCCACAGCAGCACTCTCCAAAACCTTTCCTTGGAAACCTCTTTCCATCAGCAAGCGCTGCCTCCATGGAGCACAGCTCCCTCTAACAGCAAAGGAGCTGACAGTCAGCTGAAGAGAGCCAGAAAACTCCTCTCCTGTGAGGTTTTTTTTGACGGAAGAACGAGTACAAGGTCACATTTGAAAAAAAGAACAAGCCGTCCTTTCGCTGAAAGAGCCTCATGTATTTAAAGAGTGAAACCAACACACACCACAGTATTTTAGTCACTTCCTGTCCTGTCTGCTGCCATCCCCTCCCTCAGCTCCATCTCCCAGTCGCCAGGAACCTCTTCCTGCTATGCCACAGCTTCTTCCCCCTCAGGAGACCAGAGCACCCCTAGCTCTTCCTCTCCCTGTGCTTGTTGTCTTTCCAGAGCAGCTTGCCTGTGTGAAGCCTCCCACAACTCTCCTCTATTCTTTTGACATGAAGAATGCAGGAAAGTTTCACCCCCACTTCCAATTCCAAACTCCTCTTGTTGCAGGTTTTAACTTCTCCCTGGCTCCCAGTGTATCCACACAACAGTGTGATTTAACAGTGATTTCTTCCTCACTCCATCTCTTTGCAGGTTTGCTCTGCTGAAATGCACCCAAACTGATAATAAATCAACCAGCTCAACTCTCCTCAGTTTAGGAATTTAACTTCTCATGTATTTTTACAGCAAACAACGGTGGCTCTTGTCTAGATAAATCCAGACATGCAACATTCAAATCTCTTGATGGGTGTTCTGATCTCAAGTGAGTACCTGAGGGAAGTCCAGAATTCTGCCTCTGAGACCTTGTGCTGAGAATCTTCAGCAGTTTTAGCAGTGGGAAAGGGCTCCATTTCTCCAGGAAGGCACAAGGCAGCCTGACAGGAGGATGGACAAGCACGGAAGCAGCAAGGCTGTGATCAGACAGACCCAGGGCACAGCAGGTGCCAATGCCAGAACGGGCTACAAAGGGAAGATCCTCCCTTGCCAGTGTTTCCAGATAGAGTGTGAAGAACCAAGGCACCAAGATTATGACACCCAATCAGCAGCCTGCCAGGTCACTGCTTATCTTAAGCACAGGAGCTTTTCCTTTCTATATCCCTCTCCTCTCCAAGCCTGCACCTCCCACTTCAGCTCCTGGGCTGGGCTCTAAGCTCTGGAACACAAGCACAGCACAGAGGCAGCAGGCTCCTGCCCTCTGTCCCTCTCCTACCTTCAATCCTGGACTCCCTGTTCCCCCAAATACGGGAGGCATCACTTAGGATCTGAAGAACAGGCACAATCCCCTCAGGAGATCCAGGACAAGAGGAACCACCAAGTTTAACTCAGGTTTAATGCCCCTCACCACCTCCCATTTCTCTCAAAACCTGGAGTGCGGAATGGGCGTATCCCAGGTGGCACATCCCCAGACAAAGACAAGACTCAAAGCACCAGGCTGAGGAGCAAACAGGATCTACACAAAACTGGAGCCCTTCCAGGCTTCCCAGCTCCAGGAGGGATTCCTATCACAAGCAAGGCTGGCAGCGTTTCAGAATGACCGGGGAGAACGCTTTGGTTTGCACTTTTGGGTTACAAAATTGAACGTACACGAAGAGTAATTGGGGAATTGGAGCAAGGCAGGTGGGGAGGGAGCACAGAAGGGCCAAGGAGAGCTCCACAGCTGCTCCCAAACCACACACCGACCAGCCACAGCAGCGAAACCATGAGGCAGAGGAACATGCTAGATCAGATCACAGATGGGCAGCTCTGGCAACAGTCCCAAAAAGGAAGTGCTGCTCCTACGAAAGGATACGGCTCCTCACTCCAGTCACCTGCAGCCTCTGTCACACACAGCCACTGTCCCAATGGGCTTTGATGGCACTGCTAAACCCCAGACTGCCCATTCCCACCACTAGCCACGGCACTGGGACAAATCCTCCCTGGATTCCATGAAAGCTTGAAGGAGCTCTTGAAGGACCATCAAACCCTCCACACCACTGCAAGGCTGAACACTGACCCTCAGTGCTAAAAGTCATCCTTTGACATTCAGCCTTCTCATTTCTGGAGCAGACTGAGAAAACCTCTTGAACTACATCCCACCCCTTCCGAATCAGAAGAAATCCAAGGACAAAACCCTTTGTGGAGCCGTTTCCCTGCCAGGTGTGCCCAGCACGTGCCCTGTGCAGTCAGGTAGATAAGCACTACCAGCTCTGCTCCTCCTTTTGCTTTGTGCTGGAAGCCAACAGAATCTCCCCAAAATGGAACAGAATAGATCAAACTGCTCCAAAAAAAGGCTGGCTTGAAATTTATGCACATTTAATCCATATTCCCACCACTGATCCCACATAGACCAGGAGGCAGAGACCCAGGACAAAGGACAGACAGAGCCATATGCACTCAGAGGTGCAGCTGATCCAGCAGTAACAGGTCAGCCCTGAGTGACTTCATTCCTTGCTGGGGACTCCTCTGTCCCCAGCACAGTGAGGGACCACAGGACTTACTTGGATTTTTTTATCAGGGAAGTGCTCACCCTCCAAATTCCCCAGTGTCCCAATCCAGCTCTGCCAAAACCTGTAGCCAGTTCTGTCCCATCACCCAGCCTGAGCGAGGCTGGACCACAGGAGTACTGGGATAACAAAAACACAGGAAGCTTTGAGGTTTGTACTGCAATTCCTGCTCAGCTGACACTGTTTTTTAAAGGGAACAACAGCAGGCTGGCTGCATTGCAGGCTATAGGGCTGAGGATGCTCAGGGGGAGCAAAAACAACCCAGGGCCATTGGGAAGAACATGGACAATGTGGGAATCCAGCTACTAGGAAGGATATTTCCTCTGGACTTTGTGCTGTTACACCATCCCTGCACACACTCCCTCCCCCTCTGCTCCATAAGGAACCCAGCACTCGTCCCTTCCTTACTCCAAATGGGGCAAAGGGGCTCAGTGACACATGGAAATATTTATGCACAGCAAATTAAAGACACTGAGGCAGCCTGACCTTAAAGGAGCATGCACTGCCAGCCCTCTCCTTTCCACTTCCAGCTGCCTCAGCTCGATCCCAAGATTACAGCTCCCAGGAGCTAGGGGTACATAGAAGAACTAGGGGAACTTTTCTCAAGTGGTATTTTCTCCCAAACTCTGTCAGGACTGGCTAAAACACAACAGGATTGTGCACTCAGCTCCCAGCCCTGAGGATCAGCATGAACAAAACCCCCAGAGCCTCTTCTTTGACCTAAAAGGGTGTGTGGGGGCAGCTTTATTAAAACTCTTTAAGTGTACAGAGCAATGGCTTAAACATTGAAAATCCACTACCCTGCACCCCTGAGCAGATCTCAGCCCAAAACCTTCTCTGGTTCAAGTTCCTGGAACTTCCAGAGGGATTCAGAATCCCTGGACAGCTCATGCTGTTTACTCCCAGTGCTGTTACTGTAGCAACAGAGATGCACAAGCATGGACACAGGATCAGGAGGGAATCCCTGTCCAACAGCTCCATCTCCTCTCCCCCCCATCATGGATTCACAGGATACACTTTGTTTCTGCCTCAAGTGGCAGAAAGCAACACTCACAGCCAGCTATGAATGTTCCCTACCCGGTCCCCAAGAACTGGGAAAGGAGGTAAACAGGGAGCATCGGCAGCACAGGGATTTCAGGCCCCTGTGGAAAGGGAAGAACAACACCAAAGTTCCTCACAGCCCCCTAAAGGCTCGGCCATCATTTCCTCCCCTGGAATCAGCAACACTCTTCCCTCAGCAGCAGCCCCAGAGATCTCATCCTGAAGGGAATTGCCACCCTTATACTTTTTCAGAGGACAAGATTAGGGGAGCACCTTGTTCCTCCACCTTCTGAGCATATCACCACTTTCCCACAGGTGCCCTTTCTCCCCCAAAACCTACTCAGTGACCTGTAAATCCCTGTCTGGGTGGCTCTTGACATACAAAAGGCACTGGGGGCACAGGGACTGCTCTCTTGACTTGTCAGTGTCACCTCCAGCTGGGATAACCCTGGGAAAACTTATTCCTGGTTATTATAGGAACATAAATGAAGCCTGCAGAGATTATTTGGTAACTCACAGGTAAACTTCAGAGTGCTCCTGTGGCATTTGGCGCCTTGCTTAGTCAGCACTGCAGCTTCTGGGACGCACTCAGGGCACAGCCAGGCTTGGGACAGTAAGAATCCAGCAAATATTTACCTCCTGCATCCCCCTCTGCTGACAAGGAACAGCATCCACTTGGTTTCAGGGACATATTCTCCCAGGGACCAGCACAGTCATGCATCTGGCGGGATCTAAATGCTCACAGGGATTTCTAAAGCTTTCCAAGAATAGCCTTCAGTTGCTGCTAGCTTCCACCAAAGCCCTGCCCTGACCAAATCTGAACAGTCCCTGAATTATTTAGAGCTCAATTATTACACCTGGGTCATTTGGAATGACTCATTTGTAGTGCCTCCAGCTTGAGGCATGTGGGAGAGATTAATTACCCCCCTTGCCCGGGTCCTGTCTAGACCGGGCAGCTGAGGTGTGTCCAGCAGACCAGGGACATTTGGCCAGGCTGGGTTTCACACAGGGCACAGAGGAACTCTGGGAAGGAGCTTGGCTTGACAGGAACTGCCAGTGTCACATTTCAAACGTGGGGAAGAGAGGGCAGGTGATGTAAAAACACCCAAATTCTCACCCAGTGCCTGGGGCTCATCCCATGCTTCAATGTCTGTGGGAGCAACACAGGCAAGGTCACCCCAGCACACTCATATGAGTCCCAAATCAGTGGGAGCAGCCCTGGGAAAGCCACTATCCAGCAGGACTGGCCTCTGTCACTCCCCAATATCTGGGAGTGACAAACACCAGCAACCAAAAGGGAGCATCACCTGGCAGTGAGCAGCTCCACAGGACAAACAAGAAGCTGGGCTGAACCTGATGGGATTGCTCCTTGCATCCCAGTGCTGGGATAGCGTGAAACATTCAAGATGGAGCAACACAGGGAAGGCAGGAAGCTGCATCCTCTTCTTTCCTATCTTACCTGACACAGGCAGCCCACAGCCTGCTCCCCCTGACCTCCCTGTGTCAGCTTTGAGGCCATTTATCCCTCAGTCTACCCCTATCCTGTGAGAAAAAACTGTCACAAGTGTCCTGTCAACATATGTGGGCCTTCCTGGCCCCACGACTTGTGTCCTGCACTGACATCACCCCATCCACCCTGCAGAAAGGATACAAACAAGCTGGAAACCACAAGATTCCAGCTGCTGGGACTCTAGGCACTGGCCAGAGCCAGCAGTGCCATCCCTCAGGCATGGGCTGAGTTGGGATCACTCCACAGCACGCAGGGCTGCAAGAGAAACCTTGTCCTGCACACTCCCCAGGCTTTATCCCCCAGCTGATGGCTCCGCATGCTGCAAAGCCCATCTGAACTCTCCGAGGGGATAGCGTGGACACTGACATGTAAGGGCAGGTTTGGTAACTGCTGTTTACAGGAGAGGCCTCGGCTTCTGGCTGGTAGGGACAGGCAGAGCCTCCTCTCAAATTTCACACAAGGATCTGACCAGAGGGCAGGGCAGTGCTAAGGCAGGAGAAGGACTGCCTCAAGCCATGGGATAGAGCACTTCACCCCCTGGCTCTCCTCTCACCTCCCAAATTCTCCAGCACTCACAGCACTTAGCAGCACATAGGTCTCCTGCTCCACAAACCCATTTCCCTTCGTGGGTGTCACAACCCCTCCCACAGCCAAAATAAGGGTGACACTGCACTCAGCCGGGGATGGTCACTCGGGGCCAACACCCCAACACCTCCAGCAAGAGCTGTGGCTCAGCCCACAGAGCACCCACGGCCCCCAGGGAGGGCGAGGCTCCTCCTCAGGCTCTCTCCAGCAGCAGAGCCAGTTTAAGAGGTTCCTACCCCACCCTGTCTCCCTGTCAGGTTTGCTCACCACCCCAGCACAGACAACAACTGGGATTAGATGCCTCCCCCCTGCCAACTTCCATCCAGGGCATGATACACAATTCCCTCAGGCAGCGTTCACCTCAGGACCATCAGCTCCCGAGGCACTAACCGAGGGAGGGAGAAAACCTCTTCAACCAGCTCTGCCACCCCGGCAATCCTAACTGGGAACCACACCCTGAGATATAGACTGCTGGGAAGACTGTGATGGCCAGGATGTCCTTTGGATAATGGCACTCCCCTGCTGTGCTCCCAAGCCATTCCGAAGTGATCCAGTGCTGCTGCCCTTCATTTCTCACCCTGAACATTGTCACTGTAAGCACACGGCAGCACTGTGGTAATGTGCTAATCCCAGCTTGCAATTCACAGGGCCTTGCTAGTCTCAGTTCACAGCACAGGCCTGCCAAAATGAGCCTTGGAGCAGGCAGAAGGTGAGATTTCCTCACACTTCCAGCACCCAGGAATATGGCAGGACTGCTCTGCAGAAGGGCAGGCAGCCTTTGTGAGCACCAGGCTGATCAGTCTTTTTGTCCAGAGCCTTTAAGGAGTCCAGGCTCCTCGTGGGGAGGCCAACAGCCTGGTGTGACATAGGCTGGGTGCAACCACCCAGTGACAGCCAGCAAAGACTTCCAAGTCTCAGAGAGGGACCGTGGCATTGTTAGTGCCAGGGCTGGACTGTCACTCAGGCTCAGGACACAATAGAGCATTTCAGCTCCTCGGTTAAGGGCCTGCAAAACACGCAACTCCAGCTTGAAATGCTGGCACCTCAGCCCAAGCCTCAAGGACTGCCTCGTTAGGCAGCCGAGCAGAACAACATTCACACAGAATTAGCAGGAAACTACTCCACAGCGCCTGCAAGTCCCATCTCCATTGCTCTCAGTGCTGAGTCTCTGGGTGAGGAACACGGATATCCCATCACTTGCTCTTCTGTGTCCTCTCCACGCTCACACAGCATCACCCACTGCCTGTGTGAGCCTCCCAGATCTCACCAGGACACAGCTTCTCCCACAGATTGTCTTGGATGGGTGCAAGACATCCTCCCACAGATATCCCTGAGCCCAGAGCAACTCACCCAGGCCTGTGTTATCCTGGGAGTCATGGATGCAGAGCCCGAACTAGGAAGCAAGTACAGTTAGGGCAGTGCAACCCACCTAATGAAAGTGTCATTGTGCCACACCAGGATGTGTGAACAGGCAGAGAATTCCTGCAGGAGCGTGACTACACCTGAAGCAGAGGTGAATTTCTCCTCCAAACCCAGATCTTTCACCAGCATTGATAAATTCATTCAGAAAACAGACACACATCAGATTTTTGTTGAACCAGAGGAAGGCAACATTACTGCAAACTAAATAAAATAACACAGAACACTCAAGATTTCCTCAACGTCCCGATGGAAACCAGTCAGGAAAAAGATGCTGTCAGTGTGATTACCTGACACACCAGAGAACAAACTTCCTCTGCCATCTCAGACGGTACCATCAAACCACACAATTAATTCAACTCCTTCACCACCACAAACTATGCTGGACCAGGTTGTTTGGCTGGTAAGACTACTGTCACACCTGGATTATTTTTTTTTTAAAATACACTTATTTTCTTGCCAGTTGAGCCCCAATCACACACCAGAAACACAGCTGACAGCAGCAGGAACACGCTGTCCCACCAGCTCCCTGCTTCTCTACCTGGAACTTTGCATTTAGGCCTACTAAACCAGCTCCCAAGTCCAACGCATATGTGGGATATTTGAATAAGTCAAATCATGCTCTACAGAAGAAAAATAATCATCTTTTAAGGGTCCTTCAACAAGGGAGCGTCACTGACACAGCAGGAACACATAATGAGCTGGAAGTTTCCAGGAAAAGCATGGCAGGAGGTAGGAGCTAAGCCTCACCTACCACACAGGGGTCATGCCTCCTCTTCTGGGCCTCAGGCCAGCACAGCCAACACACACACACGAGGCCACACAAGTCCAGGTGAGCCTCATCCTGCTGCCCATGTGCCTTCCCAAACCCCTTAAGCACGGCACTCATCAGCCTGCAGGCATTTATCCAGCTTAGCACATTCTGCTGGAGCCCAGCCCGCCTGCACCAGGACACCACCTCCTCCTGATTTTTATTTGAGAGATGATAAGCATTTTTAAACTGACAAGTTCCTGGCTGATAGTCCCCTTCACCCACCATGTCTTTATCCAGATGTTTTGGGTTAGTCCTGGATCACTCCCCATTCAAACCAGCACCTTGAGCTGCATCCTGCACAGCTGTGGGAATAAATGCGTCAGGATGAGGGAGGAGGTGGGACTGCTGCTGATGCCAAATTAAAACATCCACGAAAGCACTCGGGAACTCCCCAGCACCCACAGCTGCTCATCTTGAGGGCAAAGCTTAATGCTGAGAACCACACAGACTCACACCAAATTATTCCAGAGAATTAAAGGATAAGGATTTACCTCTATGGGCAGCACCTTGAAGGTGGGGGTACAGGTGCTGCTGTGACTCAGAGAGGGACTCCACCACAGAGCTGCCACTTGCTCTCCCCGGGAGTTTGCAACCACCTCAAAACAGTGTGGGAGACACAGCAGCTTCCCTCCTTCCCTGGGATCTCCGAGAACATCACTTCAGATTCTCAGAGCAGCTGCTCCCAAGCTGTTTCCAGTTACAGCCCAATTCCCAGACCATGGAATTCATGCAGTCCCAGCGAACAGCAGCACAAACATCAGAGCTCCTGACTGGGGCCTGGCTGTTGGAACAGCTCCCTCCGAAAGAAAACACTGGGAAGAGACACTGACACAAGAAAACTGGAGCTTGAAGCTGGAGCTGGTTCCCTCAGATTCCACAGCCACTCAAATCAGGAATGGTAACCCACTGTTTCAGGCCCTCTGCTTGTCACAGACAGATGAAAAGAACCTGTTGTGACAGAAACTACGCTGACACCAGCTCCTTGTTCCTATCCCAAAGCTCCTTACCCAGCCTCAGCCTCCAACCTCCCTTTCCAGAGCTCAGTAGCCAAATTCCCTTCATTAGGGCAAGCCTGGTGACATAAAAGGACCCACAAAGCCACCTAAGCCAAACCCACACCTCTGGGCAGGCTGCAGCCATCCACCACCAGCCTGTTTGGGTTGTTTAACCCTGCTGCCAGGAAAAACCTTTCCCTTCTCCAGTAGCAACAGAACCAAGACTGGAATAGGATTGTTTCAAGGCCACTACTGACCAGTCTTTGGCTGTAACGGATCCGTTCTTCCTCGGGCTCCATCTCCGACTCCTCTGAAGAGAGCGAGAAGGACACGCCAGGACTGCTGTCGTCGTCCTCTTCCTCCTTGGAAGCCAGAAGGAAACAGTGAAGCAGGGCACAGGGACACGGGACACCCACACCCCTCACTTCCCTTCTTCTTCTGGGGCCAACCCCACCCCGCTCTGTGGGCTGAGAGAACCCAGTGGATGAACTCACCCCAACTTTAAAGACTCTTATTCTAATTTAGAATAAATATCAGGGTAAATGACTTCACCAGCTCTTCCGTAACACAACAGGAGCTGCAGGGCTCCCACCTTTGCTCCACACTACCACCAGCAGCTCTCCTGGCCCACAGTGGGATAAAAACCGGGCAAGGTGCTGTCAAACCCCGGCTTCCCCAAAATTAAGCATTGGAGAGCCAACTCCTCCAAACAACACAGTCACTGTCCTCGGGATATCCTGTACCGTGGCACCTGGGAGAAACTGCACTGGTACAGGACATCTCCCATGATCAGGGAAGGCATATGGGATCTCACCTACGTACAGCACCCAAGCAGGGAAGCAGTTAGGGATCTAACTTCTGGCTAGAGGAGACCTAAATGCTGAGATCTCCAAATGTGCCACCTTGTGACACCATACACCAACCTGGGAAAACCTCCCAGGGCGTCAGATGGCACCTACTTTTTTTTTTTTTTAAAGGGACAAAAACCAACCAAAGCCTGGGTATAGCATGGCTCTTAATCCCCAGGACTATGCCGAAGTCAGACCTTCGGGGAGGAGAATCGGGGAACGGGATTGGGGAAGGCGATCGCCACCCCTTGCAGTGTTACAGACCCGCTACGACCACGTAGGGAGAACTCGCTCCGTCCTGCTCCCCCCCGACCCCCGGCTTTGACAGCAGAACATTCCCGTCCCGCCAGCACCTTCCCCATCCCTGCCTCCCTTGGAACCACGGCACCAGGACTCCCGGCTCGGCCGAGGGAGGCAGTTTCCCCACACTTGCTGAACTCTGTTTATAAACAACCGGACAACCGGAGCGCAGCGCGCCCGCCCCGCCGCGGGGG
>VZTF01007458.1:195-26644 GCA_013397755.1 Cnemophilus loriae
TGGGCACAGGCAGCATCATCACGGGGCCAGGGCGTCCCGCAGCCTCATGGGGGCAGCGGCTACTGCCACCCCTGCCCGGGGGTGGCGGGGTCAGGCACTGCCCGGCGCTGAGCCCCGGCTGCCCCACAGCTCCCACAGGCCCCCAGCCCATGCTCCCACTCCTGCTCCTCCGTGCCTGGTCCTGCCGCTCTCTGCCTTAACCAGATCTTTCCACACTCTCCTTCAACCAGTTCTTTTCCAACACAAAAACACTATCTGTCCATGATCTCATTGTCTCCCGTTTACTCTTCTCTCTCCTTTCTCTTTTCTCTTTCTTCCACACAAACCTAACTTTACACTTTTTACACGTTTCTTCTCAATTTTCTTCCCAAATCTCCCAGCTCTGGGGAACCAATTCCCTTCTTCCACAAAGTCACGCTCCTCGCAAATCTCTCACTACTCTCTGCTACTTTCCCCTTACCCTAACATTATCTACACCTTCATTTTTCTGCCAAGTTCTGATACCAAGCTCTCTCCTCTGGCAGCTTGGACACCACCTACTCCTTCTAGTAGACAATACCACTTTCTCTCACGATTAATACATGCGCACAAAGTCCAAGCCTCACAACTGTTTCCACACACTAAATACAGGATTTCAAAAGGGAAGTCAGATGGAGCTATATTAGAAAAGCATTGGGGGTCTAGGTATTCTTAATTCAATAGCTAAAATGTTTCCCCTCCAATAATACAATCCGCATCACTCTGGATAATAAGGTTGAACTCCAAGCCAAAAGTTTATATGATTTATACTCATTTACTCTTTGCCAATCGCCTCGCTTTTCTCTGGCCATTTCTGTCGCCAGATAACAGAACCGCAGATGGAATTCCACACTCGCTTCATGTCCAGGACACGTCTCGTCCATTCTCACTCACACAGTAGCAAAATAGCAACAGAACAAAAATAGCAGTACGATAGTGCACGACAGTGAGGTCCAACCCCTGGGGCCTCCAACCGCTTAAAGGTACCTTTCCTTTTTCGTGGGACTTATTTTGAGAGACCCAGTCTCCTTGAGACTTTGAACCCACCCTTGGAGACTCAAACCCCGGACTTGCAGGTATTTCTGGTTTTTTTCAAAAAATAGCAAATACCTTGGTGCAGATGGTCCTTGTCTGCCCCCGCCATGAGCCAAAGGACAGCTGAGCTCCCCCTGAAAATTCAGGGTCATGACTGGGAGGTCTGCTTACCCCTGGATCCAACAGCCGGGCAGAGAGGGTCCCATCTAGGGGTGCTAGTTGATCCGCTCCAATGCTGAACCAAGAATCACCTCAGAGACTGATTCAGTGAGGTGGGTATTTGGTTTGGCGCCAGGTGCATGGGGGATCACTCCTCCTAACATGTACACGCAGCACTTTTACACAGTACAATATATGGTTAAATCTCATGCATATTCATTAAATTCCTTGGGATAGGAGTGGTTATACAAATTACTTCTCAGAAATCATTAATATCATTAGCATACGTGACACCCAAGTGCGGTGTACTCTGGTGGTCGCACTGAGGAAGGCTCTGAGTCTTCCTCAGGGGTTGTCCTGACTAAGGCAGGTAGTCTTCATCACTCTGCCCTTTTCCCCTTTCTTTCTGAAGCATCCACAGTCCTTCACTGGCTGGTTCAGCGGTTTCTGTGCTGGCTTCAAACAGATTCTTGTCCCTTTTATCTTGACAAGATTAAGGGAATCTTCCTTCTTAGGTTTTGTGATTAACATTTTCTGTCTCTTAATAGTTAACTGTGCTTACATGGGTTAACTATTGATCACCCCATTCTCAGCAGGTCAATGAAAATGATCCTGCCCATCTACTGTGCTCTGGTGAGATCTCACCTGCAGTACTGCCTCCAGCTCTGGGGTATGCAGCACAGGAAAGGCATGAAGCTGTTGGATCAAGTCCAGAGGAGGCCACCAAGATGATCAGAGGGCTGGGGCAGCTCTATCAAGTGGAAAAACTGAGATAATTGGGATTGTTCAGCCTGGAGAAGAGAAGCTTTGGGGTGACCTAACTGTGCCTTTCCAGTACTTGAAGGGAGCTTGCAAGAAAGATGGAAAGAGACTATTTACAAGGGCCTGAAGTGACAGGAAAAGGGAAAATGGCTTCAAACTAAAAGAGAGTAGGTTTAGATTGGGTATTAGGAGGAAGTTCTCTGCTGTGAGGGTGGTGAGGCCCTGGCCCTGAGGGCCCTGGCCCTCAGGCTGCCCAGAGAAGCTGTGGCTGCCCCATCTCTGGAAGTGTCCAAGGCCAGGTTGGACAGGACTTGGACAACCTGGGATAGATGGCCCCTACCC
This sequence comes from Cnemophilus loriae, assembly GCA_013397755.1. Lineage (NCBI taxonomy): Eukaryota > Metazoa > Chordata > Aves > Passeriformes > Corvidae > Cnemophilus > Cnemophilus loriae. Next base: position 2,512 of record VZTF01007458.1, read on the forward strand.
ATGGCAGGGGGCTTGGAACTGAGTAATCTTTAAGGCTCCTTCCAATCCAAACAATTCTATGTTCCTATGAAGTTCTTTAGTAAAACAAATAAAAATATGAATCAAAATTTACAAATGCATCATGGTGCCCTGACTGTAAGCATCTACCACAAAAACCCATGAGGACTGCTGACACGCAAAGTAAATCACGTTTCAGAGTATCATAGGACCAGTCATAACACCTTCACCTAGGTAAACCATCTTCCATTTCCATGATTAACCCAATTATTTCAATCAGATTTTTGTTTGTGTAAGTACAAAGAGATTCTAGAATCAGTCAGAAAGCAGGCAACAAACTCCCTTCATGATGTGTTCTTTCATTTGTCTTCAATATGAGAATAAAATCTGGTACATCTGACTATAACTGCCCTTTTTGACACCAAGTGTCAGATCTAGAGCTGCTCCCTCACAAGGACTTTCACTGGAAGGAGCTATCCTGCTAACTTGGGAGCTCTTGATAACAGACAAAACTTGAAGTATATTTATTTTTCACTTTTTCACTTATTTTCTCAGTGTTTGTCAATGTACTGACACCAGAATGATTAGGAATGTCTCTAAGATCCAAGAAAGAAAAAAGATCCAAGCTACTGTGTGTTCTTGTCCTATCGAGTCAAAAAAGTCTTGCAGTCAAAACTGCCCTTCTAGACTTACCCAGTCTTTATCTGCTGCATGCTCTATTAATCTTTGCTTTACAAAAGATATGTGTTCTGTCAGTCCACACAGATACTGTTTGTTGTCAAGAAGAACTTCAAATGCTTTCTCAGTACAGCCAGTCATTTCGTATCTACTCTTTCAAAGGGAAAAAAAGAATGCCAGAGTGAAAATTGTCAGGGCTGGCCTAGCCCCCCATGATCCAAATCCACCATACTCTCCTGAATTCTAATTGCTTCAGCTGTTCCTGGAGGGGAGGAAATTAGGCTTGTCTCTTAATATTTTACATAATCTTGCCTATACATTGCTGTCAGAAAGTTCCCAATACTCAGGCAAATACTTTTAGATAGATTCTGAAATATAAGTATCGCTCAACAAGTGTTAAAGAAAACTTCCTTAAATAAAAATTACAAAGGTAGAATTTCTTAAACAGAAATTAGACAATTCGGGCAAGTAGCACATTATAGCCTTTTCAGCAAAAAGAACATTTATGGATGTACTATACTTTAAAAAAATTATTGGATTATCTTCTTATTTTCTCGTCTTGATTTCAGTTTACTTATATGTAAGGGAGCTGAATAGCATTTCGCTAAAGACAGAAAAATAGAAGTTACAGTTCCGAGTTCAGATAAAGCAGGAAAGTTTGGAACTGTCAATCTGACAGTTACTAAACTGTAAATGTCATGACTAACACACTGAGACACTTATTTTTATATCTCCAATCTACAGTATATGCTTACAGTTGCCACGTGTTTATTTACTCATAATTAAAAGATGTGACTTTTCCTTCTAGATTTCCTGGTTTCTTTGAGCTAGCCATCCATAGCTCTTGGATAACATAATGCTGCTAAGCTGAACCTCGTCTGGACTTTTTATGCTTTTGGGCTTCTTGGGCTTTTTCCGTATGCCTGGAAAAGCTTCTGGTTATGGTAGAAACCTAGCACTGCACAGCAGGAAATTAAAATTTTAGATACTTTATTAAATTATTTCATCTAAATTCATATGACATTAATGCACTACTACTTATTACCAATTCTTAAATTAAGTCATGATTGCTTAATGTGTGCCAGATCTTAGCACCTGCAATCTGCTTAGCACAGATACAGTCTTTTGCTTGCATAGCATCCATGGGTTCACATAATTTGACAGTTTAGTCCACGAGGGGGAGTATGAAAGCAGGAACCATAGGCGAATGTATCCTAAGTTCCAAAGTTCCACTTGACTGAGCCAAGTTCACATCCTTGATACTACCTTGGAGCAGATTTACTGAATCTGGTTGAGAAAAAAAAATGTTGATGGATGGGGATTGTGTTTTTATTTTTCTGGAGGTTTGTTTTGGTTTGTTTTCCAACTCTTCTTCCTCTCAAAAAAAAAAAAAATCTTTAAATCTCATTAATTCTCTCAAGTCTTTCAAATATTTGTTTCCTTGGTCCTGGCCCATCAAAATGAAGCACATCAAGCTCTTAGGCCACGCGTTTTAGCCAAGAGTGTTACAAATTTTGGCAAAGATATTTTGAAAAGTCTTTTCTTCACTCATTTGGGAGCTTGCTCATGACTGTCAAGCATGTGTTTGTGTGAACAGAACTAACAAACACCAGCTGCCATAAGCGTTAACCACACACAAAGCACCAGAGAGCTTTTCATCCCTGAGCTGCCAGCAGCCCCTCAACTCCCAGTGGGTGCAGAGCCCAGCCCACTCCAGCCCGCTTGCCTTGCCCAGACTAGCAGAACCCGCAGCTCCTGCCAGGGCTCCAAGCTGGCCCCAGAGCTGCTCCCCACCACCTCCAGGCAGCTCAGTATTATTTCATGGTTCATATTTAAATTATTCTACAATATGACAATGGCAGGCAAAAAGTAGCATGAACAGTTTTATTTGTAACTACATAAAATGAGGCAGATTATAATCATGTACAATCTTTTAGCACATTAGCCGTAATAATTTGTGTGAAATGAACTGCGCAGGGCCAGGACTTGGGCTTAACGATCTTGATGGGTCCCTTCCAACTCAGCATATTCTGTGATTCTATCAAAGGTTATTGGTTTAGAGCTGCTATAGTAAATGTTATACAATTTGGAGAGGCAAAAATAACAGCTGGATACTTGAAAACTATGATGTGAAATTCTGCATTAGATTCAATAAAAATAGTTGCACCCAACAAAAATTTTACATTGCTTTAAGTTTTAACTTCCTAACTTAACTCAGACTGAAACTTACTCTCCAGCTTTTCAGAGGTCCTAGGCATAAAAAACTATCACTATACAAAACTTATTTATAATAATACAGTTTATTAAAATGCTTTGTTTAATTAATTAAAACAGAGCCTGCAGTATTTCAGATTATTATGCCCAGAAAGGGGTCTTTTCAATGTTCTATAATCCATACATTTTGAACTCAAGAAACATCGTAAAATAAACATATGCACATTTACTTTCAAAGAAATTCAATATGAATACTGTATCTATAGTGCTTCACATTATACCCACTGATCTACCATCACAGAGGAGATCAAAAATTTGAGATCAAGTCACACAACACTGAAGAAAGCAAGAGCGCTCTTCAATACTGAAGTTGTTTTAATCTAAAAGAGAGGAAAAAAAAGAAAAAGGTCACACTAAACAGTCGCACACCACATTAGGAACACTTCACTACTTGAGCAGTTTCTTAAACCTTAGTTTCAGAGAGAGATCTGAGTTGTATTAGATAAAAACGTTTTCTCAGTGATGAGAGACATGGAAATGTGAAGATTCCAAAACAACTGCTTGTACAAAGAAATCTATTTTGTGCAAAATGAATAAAAACATATTTTAGCTATTCAGAAATCAAACTAGTAGTTTGGTTTTTAATAAGAAAATACCAATACATAACTGACACTCAGTTCCAAAGGAATGGAAGGCAGAGCACTTTCAAATGCCAATTGGTACCTGCACATTCCACTCCACAGCTCGACCTCAATCACCTTACCATTAGACTAGATGGATGTGGTATTCAATAAATACCCTGAGACCTCTCCTTCAGCTAGTAAGAGACACTAAACAGAAGCCAATACAGTGACTGTTGCATATGGGACGTGTTTGAAGCTGACTGTGATCTGCACTAGAGACAGTTAAGTTTGTTCCTACTTCTAACGTGTGACCAAAATATTGTGAAATGTGCTTTTTCCATTTTCACATTTATGTTAGCACAATCTTCAAGACTCTAGTTGATAAAAATGTAATAGCACAGTCTAAATTTAGAAGACACGTACATGACTCAAGTATTGTTCTGCTTGCTTCGCTGTCCCTTGCTGAAGCACAGACTAGCTTATGCATCGGTGCCACACAAACAGATCTATCTGAATGGAATCTTAGCGGACAATGTTTCTTCCAGTGCTCCCAAGAGAAGTAGATAAATTAAAATATGAATCTCCACCTGCACTTGTTCAATTTTTAATTCCAATTCAAAATACTTTCCAAAAATATCAGTCATCTTTAATTATAATGTCCATTAGCCCTGCTAGGCCTGTGTATTTAGTGGCCTTTACCTTAAGAGGCTTCTATCCTAAAATTAATTACTCCCTAGATTAAAATGTCTAATATTTGTACTCTTTCTTCACCAAAGTGAGCAATATTTTATCTTCATAAAGAAACTGGCTTATTCACATTTGCTGCAAATAGGTTCACTAGAATGACAACTCATAAATTGATGTTTTAGTTATTCGCTGTAAAATTTGCAAGTATTCAAGTAACCTTTCTGCTTACCTTCTTAGAAGTTCTTTAGGCGACAAGCCTGTGGCATCCATATCACTAAGGTTGTCACTGCTATCTGTAGTGTCTGAGCTGCTGTCTTTTTCTGATTTTTTATTCTTATGTTTTCCTTTGTTTTTCTGCTTCTTATGCTTCTTTTTCTGTAAAAAGAAGAGAAATAATCCTTTACCTCCTTGTCAAAGACTTGGAATTTTCTGAATGTCAACAAAGGAAAAAAGTTGATTTCAGTATACTCAAAGCTTAACTAAAACAGAACACTTATCAATGACTCTTTTCCCCTACTCAGACTGAGCTACAAAAAAAAATATTATAAACCAAAATTCATTTAATCCAAGCACTCAACTCCCCCTAAAATATAAGTTTCATTACAGTTATTTGTATATAAGCCATGAATGCAATTCCCAGAATGTGCCTGACATCTTCCACATAGGACTTGAAACTACCCACAATATTGAAAGGTATGTGTACACATGTGACCTGTAGTCACATATGTATATATGGAAAAAGCAACATCATAGAGGGGTAATTTTCTGGTTTCAAAACATCAGAGAAATTCTGTTGCTTAAATTCTAGTCCCAGTATATATATATATATATATATATAAACATTTTGAAAGGCAGATCAAAGAATCAATAAATCAAAAATCAGTATTTAAATTTAATACCTTTTCCTTTTTGTGTTTGCGTTCTTTCTTAGTCTTGTGCCTCTCTCTGATTTTCCTATGTTTTTCTTTCCTACTAGGCCCAGGAAAAGTTGCTGGCACCACTGTTTGTTGTTGCCAAATAGTGCCTAAAGTACAAAGCAAATGCATAAAGAATTTAAAAAAAAAAAAGACAAAAAAAGGGTAATTTGGTTACTACATTCTGTACTACTTTTAACCTAATAAGATAGTTAAACAAACAAAACCCCTAATTTTAAAAAGGAAACTGCTTGTCTAAAACTCCTACCTGCAACATCCCTATTGTAATTAAATGCCTTTGCAATCTGTTAAAAACGAAATTGCAAGTCTGTCCTATATTTTCACATCAGCTTTTCATCATTGCCTCTATAGACTTAAAACTGATACACAGGCAAAGAGGTGCCTGTTGGTGGGTCAGCATGGCAACAAAACATTTTCTGATGCCTGTTTACATAACATATACATTAAAGAGATAGAGTGCCTATTCACAAATGCTTTTTTTCAAGAGAGGTATCATGTATTTTATATACAATTTCAATGTGCAGAATTTACACTCTAGATGCTTACAGAACCTACCAGAAGAAAAAGCTGGTGGCAACTTTGGTCCAAATTCCTCTGTTGCATCCAGTTCCTGCTTTGAAGTAGGCAGCGAAGAAATGCCAGAATCAGTTGTAGCAGTCACACTCTCTATGAGAAAAACCAAAACCTGCTATATTTGAAAGGAAAATCAGGAAATACTTTTTACAAGAAGCGTTGAAGAAAGTTCAAGGAGGCTTTCTAAAAACCTTTGAGAAAGCAAACTGATCAACATTCTGTATCTCTGTGGACTGCTTTGGCCAACTAGGTAGCTGACATTCTGAAACACGTCAACATACTGCGGGTTTTTTTTTTCTTTTAAATCAAAATTTACCTTTTAAACTATACAATTATTAATTAAATTACTATCAATGCATTTGTTTGTTTCCCTTTTGTAACACAGTACTATTTTTCCATTACTCAGAATGAATAAAAAACTCCATGAGATGTATAAAGTTAATAAACACTAGAAGTTAAATGTTAATAGAACCATCTATGACAGTAAGTGAACAAAGTATTTTCATTTTAAGTATGTTCTAACACTAGATGTTTTGTTCCCCCTCACTGTACAACAGGCATATTCCATACAGCAGTTTTCCTGTAAAATCTACACAAAAGGTACATGGCAATGCTAATAACACTGTAACATGCAAGGCCCTATTCGGTGCTGTACCATTCACATTTTCTACATGGCCAGCTCCATCAATCTCAGATGATCTGCACAGGAGAATAGCATTGTACTAACAGTCTAAGAATGTGTAATTCAAAACTCAAACTTTTACAAGGTATTTATTTTATGTTGCATAAAAATGAACATCCATTAAGTACTACCTTGTACATTAGAGGAAGAACTGTCTGGTACAACTTGCTTGGTGGTTTCTGACTCTTTTTCTGAAGTAGTTGGTTGCTGTTCTTCATCACTCTCTTCTTCAGAGGAAGATGATTTTTCATCTGAGGAGCTCACAAAGATGGCCTTAAATAAGTCCATGGGTGGTCGTCTGCTTCCTTCCTCCTGATTCTTATCTTCATCAGCTACCTGCTAAATAGCATCATTACAAATTGTATTTAAACACTAAAGAAACTAACAATCTCTCTCTGATAAGGAGTAACTTCAAGCATGCTGACAGGTATTTACAAAATATTTGGATGGCACAATAGCTGTGAAATAAACAATCTTAGTCCCAAAAAGTAAAGCTCTGAAATGCTGCGGAACTAAGCCAGTGTCCTGTAAAGAGTAGTGCAGTTTGTGAAAATCGATCCCCAGATATTATAAATTCTAATTCATTAATTCAAACCTCAATTATATAATACTAAATTTAAGCAAAAGGAAAACATCACCTTTCTCCCCAAAATATGCACTCTCCTCTACGGAAAGGAGAAATAAATATATTCTGTGCCTGTGAGCAGAGTGATGGTAAAATTACTGAATTTAGTTCCCAGACTACTGAGCTACATTTTTTCTTCTCCTAAGCTCTACTTCAAGTACAATCAGAGGTAAGCTGCCAACATCTTGCATCCCAGAGTTATAACCTCAAAATTCTTCGAAGTGCCATCTCATGCCTTTGCTCATCCTGGGTTGGCTCTTGCGCAAACTGATCTCCATATTCATATATTAACCCATCTTATTTCTGGGTTGTCAAAGTTTACAGCTATTCCCTTTAAGTTCAAACCCTGTTGTAAACTCACCACAGTGGGAAGAGTTTCACTCGTCCCAGTTCCACATTCTTCTGTTGCTGGCACTGGTGGCTGCTGCTGAACATCAGCTTTTGATCTAGCAAGACTAATGAATTCACTGATAGAATCATTCTTCTCCTTCTCTTTATCTGACACATCCCACCTTGAAGATTTCTTCGGTTCTAAAACATCCAAAATATTCGAATAACCCACATGCCAAATTGTTCTCCATTTCATGGCCTACTTGATTTTAAATTACCCTGCTTCTTCAGTTTGGCATTTTTTAAATCTTTCTAATGAATACTTGACGTATAAATATCTTCTAGATACACAAAATTACCATTACATCACTAACTTCAGTTTTTATGTAACTGAATTTTTATTTTCAATTTCTGTGGCTTTTTTTAATGAAAAAAAATCATGTGGCTAGGTTGTCAATGAAAAAGAAGCTTTTTCTGTACTATTATCTCATGTATAGCTAAATTAATAAAGTAACAACAAACTTACTGTTGAGACTGTTACTCTCTTGGATCTTTTCATTTGTTGCTTGAGTTACAGATGTGGTGGGTTCAGGCACAGTTAAGAAATTAAAAACAGAATACTTGTCTCGTTTCACTTTCGGTAAACCCACTACGGAAGAACTAGAGGGAAATAAAATTGTTTGCTGATTATTGTTTTCAACACAGAAAAGTCCTCAAATTATCTACAACAAGCTGAAGCACCTACAGTAGTCCTTCAAATGCATGCTATTTTATCAGAGGTCACCATATTTCACGACGCAAATAAGAACTTTGGGCAGTTCTGTATTACCTCATGACACAAGAAAATATCAGGCCAGATTTTCCACAAGCAAATGAAAAACTGAGAATTTATAAAAAGTGTTAAAAATATAAGTATCAGTTATCTTACTCAGGATACGGATCACGAACATTAAATCTTTTACACAGCAGCTTATCAGGATGCCATTCAAACTTGTCTCTTGTGAGTTTGCCAAACATCTTCATCTTCACAGCTGTTTCCTTATCATCAATATCATTCTGAAAAAGTCAAACATTTATAGCTAATAAATAAGTAACAACTTACTGAACTGTTGTAAGATTTATGAACAGGAAAAATCCATAAGCATTTAAATGGTGTTTAACAAATCACTACTCTGTATGCACCAAGTGTTTTCAAAAGCTGCTAAACAAAAGGGTAACAAAATAGTGACATATCTACATATGAGTTTAAAAGAAAAAGAAAGTCAGGGCTAAGGCAACAACTGCAGCTCCAATGTATAAAAAGACTCTAGGCAGCATATACCTCTTGATCTCGAGGAACTTCAACTTTGTCGACATCATCTTCATATTTGGCTCTGGTAAATCTGGATGACAGCGTTGAATTTGAAGATCTGTAGAACACTGCTGCACGGAAGAACTCCTCTTGTTCTCTTCCTCGCTCCCATTCTGTCATATTCGGGTCTAAAAAGCGCTCCAATGTATCTACTGTAAGATAAGGAGAGAAATGCTTAGCAGAGATTACAGCTTACTTCGGGTCAACACTTTTCAAATGAAAAATAAGGTAATAAACAAACATTCTTGCAAGTATTTAATGAATATTTAGCATAAGGGTAGTATTAATCTCAACTGTCTTAATCCCTCATAAATGGAGGTAGTTTTTCCAGACAGCAAGAATGACAACATTTGCCACATGCAAAATTGATATTTTAAATAATGTTACTTGTAAAACTGATTCTTTACTCATTGCCCTCTAAAGAATGTTCAAAATACTTAATGGATTAAACAGGTGATTAAAACAAAAAGTATAACCCAAAGCTTTATCAAATAACTAAAACATAGAACAAAAGAGTTTAAGCTTGGCTAGGCTTTGGTAACTTGCTTTCTGATATATTAAGTGCTCACTGATAAATACAGAGTTTGGACACAGGTTTACAGCAACAGGTTCACTTTTTCTCCCAGAAGGAAGAGGAGATAGCACCAGCCAAGCAAATATACTTAAAGTAAAACAGACCTTTAACCATTCTAGTTATTTATGCATTTCTACATTTTCATTATTATGACTAAAGAGGCACTTACAGTCATAATTGAGAATACTCAATTTTACCCAGGGAAAATCCCAGTGCTGAACAGAGGAACTATGGGTTCAAAGCTCAAGTAGTCTGTCCCAATGTGGTAACCAGAAGAGGCTACTGACCAGAAAATATTTATTTTATATAATGAAAAGGACTTCTAAAAAAACCACCAAAAAACCCCCAAACCACAACTAAAACAACAAACTCAAGTTTTCTACCTGTCACTATATGCCTTCCTCTGTCCAATTTCCCTGGTGCCCATTTCTTTTTCCCCAATAGCCCCTGTGTACATCAAAATTTGAAAAAAAACCAACCCTTTTTCTTTAAAGAGTCATGCGCTGATGACGAACTCTCTAGATCAATTTCAGCTTTTTATGCCTTAAAGAAAAATCACAGTACTGGAGAACTCACCACAAGGCATCACAAGCAGCTGGTTTAATCTAAGATACAACACAGTATCATTTAACAGAAAAAATCTAAACAAAATGGAAGGAAACTGAAACAGCATAAAAAGAGATGATGAAGAAGGTCGGATTTTTTTCAGTTTTAAGTAAGAGCTCTGCATGTATGCTGTGTTTTTACAGTCATTAGTTTTTCTGAGCAGAACATAAGTGACAGCAGAAGGTAGTAGACAGACAGTATCCAAAGGACATATAATACAAGCTTTGACAAGTGTGAAATACTTCATTCACTTAAGGGTCCTTATCTCCCCCTGGTGCAGAGAGTATGGGGTTTCTTTTGATTCTACTGTCACCCAGTCATCTTTCTGCCTTTATATGATCTGTCAGTTTAACGCCTCAAAGAGAAACAAACTAAATTAAAAGGCTTGTTCCACTATCCAAAGCTGAAGTGTACCTTGGCAAATGAAAAAAAGGAAAGGCAGGAAATGAAGGAGAACTTAACTTCTGCTATATCATAGAAGTATGAAATGTAATGCCTAAAATCAAAGACTTGCTGACAATTGAATAACTGAGCAGTTTTCCTGAAATCAACATGACTGAGTATCAATAAAGATTTCTGTTAACACTGGTCCTGAAAAGAAGTAAAAGGAGAAATGCTGTGGAATTCAGGAAGAGAACTCATAGTGAATATAAAATGCATTGAGACAAAAAAAGGGCAGGGGAGGGGGAAGAAAAAAATTAATCAAGAAATATTTTACCTTTTTCTCCTTGTTTAAGACTTCTCACAAAATTTTCATATCTTTTTTGTTTTTCTGGATTTTTTGCAAATGGTTTGAAGTCACTAGAACCAGCATTTGCTAACTGCCCCCCCAGCAGCATTCGCCAGTTGTGAGCAGCATCTTCTGGAGAGGCTGGCTGGAAGCTGCTATTTGGTGACTGCTGAGACGCTATTTTTGCTTTCACTTGTTGTTCAGATGCTTGTTTCACTTCTTTGAGTCTTTCTCTATCTTTCTCAGACAGATATTCCAAAATAGAAGGAGCCGGACCTAAAGCAGAAAAAAAGCAGTAAAAGATGAAGAGAAATGAAAAATTACTAGAACTATTTCTTCCACTTTAGTAGAGGAAAAATCCCTACCACATGCGTATACATTTAGATAAAATGCTCTTAAGCAGAAATTAACAATAAAATGGCATACATGGCAGAAAAATTTGGCCACTATTACATCTTTTATGCTATTTACATATAACTTGATAAAGTTTACTATTGTAGATACAAATGTGAGTGACAGTTACAAATTATCTTTTTAGTATACTTGAATGTATTTCAGTGAAACATCATTTTACAGAAAAGATCATTACAGCCTACTATATTCATAAAAGGCCACAACCCTCCCACCACAAAACACAAACCAACACATACTTTTTGTCTTTGAGATATTTAAACAAATGAAAACACAAACAGTTATGTCAACGATTCAGCTGCTGAGATGAAACTGAACAATGAAATGGAATTCTAGCTATGGTAAATAGATTTGCTGTACTTATGTTAGAGAATAAGCATTCAAGGCCAGACCAAATTCATACTGTTCTATAAACAAACACACAAACGTGCTTGAAACACAAGCAAAGATACAGTCACATATCTCAATACCTTTCAGCTCAGTCTCTCCTAGCTGCTTCCTCCTCTGAGCTGCATTCAAAGCATGCCTGCTATGGTGTGTTGGATCACTCTTAAGTTTCCCAATCGATTCCTCCAAAGCCTTCTGTAAATGGCAGTTTTCATTCCCAGCTATTATCACAGGTCGAAAGTAATGGACTGGTCTGTAATTTCGTGGCAGGCTAGGTGGTGGATAAATCTGGGGGGGGAGAAGGGCAACAAAACAAAAAAAATCCACTGAGAGACAACTTCGTATGCAACACCTATAAATGTGTTTCAGAAAAAGTCAGCTCAACCTAAGAATTCCTCAATTTACATCTTAGCAGTAGGAACAGACAGTACAAGCTACCAATTCCCTTACACCCAGTCAGTAAGTGACATTGTAATACAAACTCTGGGAACAAATATATTGACAATATATTTACAACTATGAAAAAACAGGAAAACGTGCCCATTTAGTGACAGAAAAATTAACAAGAGTCTTAGAATGCCCTGCTTTTATTTGAGAAAATACCTCTTAATATTGCTTACTATTTTTTTTAAACTGAAGTCAAATGATTTAGTCAATTAATTGGACTACTGAATACTTCCGTGCTTACTATATTTTAATGTCTTTCAGAGTGTTTTTCCCCACGTTCTTCATTCAAGCTGTTACTTCAAAGGTTATCCCTGTGCTCCCTATACGATGCAGTTTTACATACCACACAAATACTCTTCCTTAGAAAGAGGACCCTGTCATACAATTATGTTTGTCATTCTAATTTATGCAAATATATACGGCATGAACTATGTAAACCTGAAGACAGGACTAAGAAATTAAATTTTCACCAAAATAGCAAAGTGGACAAAGCATGAGGCCTGTGAAAAGAAACCTGAATGTTACATATGAAAGATCTAGAACCCAAATATGTAATTTTTCTTTAAGTTAAATTAAACCACTCCTCCAACTTTATGTCAAGTTGCAGTGAACAGCGTGGAAGGCATTTGTTCAAAACCAGTACCCAGGCGAAGTTTAAATACCTTCAGGAGTCTGACAAATTTTAGGTTTCTATTGAACACCCTCCAGTGCTACAAGTTCATTCATGCAGCATTTTTACTGCTGACTAGAACGTTTATTTCTAAGAACAGAAAAACACTGAGAAGCATAGAGTCTGCACAAATCACATGATGTTATTCTTAATACACGAAATATTGCTATCTGCTTACCTTGATTGGAGCTGATGATTTTGACGCCAAGGAAAAACCATCCAGGATTTTGCCTACATATTTGAATTCTCTTTCAGGCCCTACAAAATGACCACAGAATTGGTCAATATTTAAAACATGCATGTTAGGCAATTTTTTTTCTGAATATTTTCCATATGTCAATGTCTATTATGAATCATAATTGTAGTTCATCGTCTTCACCACCGTCATTTAAAATTAAGGGTTCTGATTCTGGATTAGTATTATACAACTAAAAACTGCTACCAGAGTGATTGCTGCAGGTTGAACTTGGCTTACAGTGAAGCAACAGTATCCATACTGTGCACAGCTAACACCATCAGTGCCATTAATGTGTACAACTAATGTGAACAGGTACTCCAGAAATTACTACAGTATTTCATGCACTTGAACAGTGCAGTAAAAATAAAGTGGTACCAAGATAAAATTTACAAAAATTATCTGAAAATGAAGAAGTTTATCTAAAAAAAAGTTCTCTTTTCAAGTGCCGGGTCATATTTTGTAACACAACAACCACTCCTTTTCTTCAGTGCAACTGAATGCTGTATCTCACAAAGCAGCACATACTGTCCTTTTGAAAATATGCTTTGAGGGTTTAATCTACACTGGGATTAGTGGAGGACTTTGGAAATTATTTCTGTAATTGAACACTTCAATATAGAAGGAGTACCAGTTGAATTTTCAGATATCAAAGCTGAAAATTAAAATATATGGCAACTTGAGGCTACATTTGTTATTTTTTTCCCCCCATATGACATTCGCTCTTTAAACAGAACCACAGATCTTACTTTTTCTGGATTTATACTGTTTTGGTGCTGTCCAGCCATACAAGCCATCTCCAGGCTCCTCATCCTTTAGAACTGTATCATATTTTGACAGTGTGTCAGTTGCATAAATATCATCATCTTCTTCCTCTAAAGCTCCTACACCAAAAGCCTAAAATACACATTTTAAATGAGAACTCAAAAGTGTAAAAGTATTTTTAAGTCACATATCAGAACACATCTACATGTGTATCTATTCATCTATATAAAATCTACAGTACAAATATATATACACTGGGAAAAATGTACAGTTTCACCACAGAAACTGAGATGGAAAAAAACCCCACACCTCAGTGAGCACAAAAGCAAACACATTCCACTCCCTTGGCAGAGAGAGACATCAAGTTGGGTGTGTACAGGACAAGGACAGCAGACTAGTTCCACCAAAATAACACATGCAATCTGACTAAGAGCAGGTTAAGTTCTCAAAAGAAAAAAAAACATGTTAGTTAACAGGTAAATTAAACAAGTAGAATTCCCAAAAAATATAAACTGACAGTGCTTCTAGATAAGAACTACAAATACCCTGGGGCAACACAAAACGTCTCTAGCTGACAGATACAGCATTACTGAAAGTACAATAGACAAAAAACATAAAGTAAAAACATACTGAATACTAACTTTATCTGATCAAAGTAACACAAGATGTTTTTCCATCCAGCTACTCAAGTCAGGTATTTTTTATAGTTGTCTTTTACAATTTGAATAAGTGAAGACATTTGAGAGTTCTAAGGATTTTTCCACATTTTCAAAATAAGTTTTAAAAAAATTCTATTCTCAAACCACACTTAACATTTCTTACAGTAATACTACGACTAGAAGCTTTTCATTTAAGAAAAAACAAAATTTATTTGGATTTTACTGCACTAATCATAAAATGCCTTAAAAAATGTCCTTACCTGACCTGTAATACCTAGTTTTCTTCCTTTATTGTGTCTCAGATCACAAAGTAAATAGCTTGTTTCTTCAGAACCACCTGTGGAAAGACTCAGGTGTTCTCTTCCAGATGCACCAAACAAAGCTTGTGAGGGGTCCAAACCCTTATAGCCAAGTCCATGGACATTCTCTTTTGGAGTCAAGTCTACAGGCATTACATCTTTTGGTGCAAACGTCACATTCTCTGGCTGGTATTCATCCTCTTCATCCTTGAACAAAATAGATCCTTAGATCTATAGACCATCCTTATCCTTGTACAAAATAGAAGTTTATAAGAGCAAATATGACTAAAAGTTCTGTATGTTGAGCTTTCACAACATTCAGTTAACATGAGCCTAGGCAAGTTTGCATTTCCTGAATTCTATATGAACTATACCGGCTAACGTAGAAAAGAAGAAATTTATATATTAAAACCTTTCTTCACATTAAGCATAGAAAGTATTTATAAAGACTTTTAAGAAGATTTGACACTGCATTTTAAAATACTGCTCGAGGACATTAAAGAAGTTGTTTTGTTTTTTTAATCTGTTATCTCATCTTAGATAAGTCAACAAACCATTTTTGCCTGTTCAATACCTCAGAACCCTCAGACAGTCCAGGTGGTAATGCACAACCATATATTTTCACTGTAGGATCTGTAAGAGACATCATAACATCATATTACATTAATATATTACAGTAATAAAAGAAGGGTTTAAAATCAAATTTCTAATCAGTCTATGAATGTTAACTTTCTACTAACAAGAAAGTTAATTGGCTCAGGAACTTCCCTGAACTTACCAGGTTTCTGTCTACATGGCTTTCTTTTGACTCGTGGTCCAATTCCTTGTCCGTCTTTCCAGCCCATTTTTCGTAGCAGTTCAACCCCAACTGTTATTCTAAAAAGAAAACAAAAGGAAACAAAACCCAAAATTACTTCAAATCACACCTTTATTATTTGTTGACAAATAATGTACATATATAATATTTGAACTTCTGTTTTTATATTCCACTTTAAAATCAAATCTGAACATACTAATATTTGCATACACACTACCTTCCAGTTTATAAATGTTTACTTGATACAAGTCTGCACATTCAAAACAAAAATCCAGGTGGAAGGTACTTACGAAATGTAACACTGCAGGATCTTCCAGTCTCACAACTACTGTGGTCAAACATTACTTTTCTAAGCAATACAACACTTCTAAGTGAAAGGGACGATTTGGCAAACTTTTATGTAAATTTACTTACTTAGATGGTCCTATTAAATCATCAAATGCAGTGGTTCCTGGGATGGGAGCAACTACTCCTGCAATCTGTCTAGCTTTCTCCTTTATTCGGTCTTTAGTTTTAGATGCAAAATCATCTGTAGTTGTAATATCTTTTGGTGCTATCCCAAATTCACTAAGATCCTGTAAATATACACAAAATGAAAACATTTAGATTAAACATCCCTCGAACTCTTACTTACTGTAATAGTAAAGTAATGAAAATGGCATATGACCTTTTCTCAAGCCACATATACAGTTGTTTTTTCAATAACTTTAGTGGAAATATCTTAAACAGCTTCAGAAGTATTTACATTTTCTGATGAAGTGAAAAGGTAGAGTTCTGGTTTTATTTTTTTATACTGACATTACAGGAGCTTCTTAAGTGAACCTATGAAATTATCTATATGACCTAGTAGCATAATACTGTATACAAGAAGTAATTTAAAAGTCACTTCAATTTTTGCTGTCATGGCAACTATTTACACAAGTTTTCCATTCCTTTCTAAATTTACCTCTTCATCCATGAAGTCTTCTGGTCCAAGAATGGTTCTACCTGCTCTCTTCTGCCGTGATGATACAAAAGCTGAAGGTGTCCATCCTTTAAAGAAGGTAAATATTTAAGTAAGGTACTTAAAGCAACATAGTATTCAAAAACAATTCAAACATTTCAACCTTACATCTTAAGCATACATCAAAGGAACATTTGTAAAATTACAGTCCAAAAACTCAAGGAGAAATAACTTCAGCAATACTATTTCAACTATTCACAGTATAAGGAATAGCAGGAATAAAAATGCTTAATGACAGTTAATTTGTTTTCACTAACATGAAAACATAGTTCTCAACTTAACCATTCCCAGAAAACAGCAAAATATCTAACCTTCCTTTGTGCCAACAGTGTTAAAGTAACCAGCAGAAAAGCCACCAGTAAATGCACCATGGAAACGCTGGTATCGTCCCTTTGCATCTTTAACAGTCTGTTCTTGAAGTGGAACTGGCTTTTTAATTCGTTCACCTACAATCAAATAAACCAGAAAGTGAGACACAACTTTACATGAAGAAGCGACTTCCCACTTCCTCCAGAAGCTGTTTCTTTCTGCAAGTAAGAACAGGATCAAACACTAGCCACCCTGACGTGGAAAGCATCAGCAGTTTACATGTATTTCCACCCCACTGTAACTATTTGTATACACCATTGCTGCACATTGCCAAAGGAAAAGGATGAAGTGTTCACATCAAAATCCTTAATTCTACTGACTTCTGAGAACATTGGTTTTTCTCCTGTGAAAGAACACTTTTAGTTTTTAAGTATGCAAGACCTCTGGCAGGATTTCTTCACTTCAGTAATTGCTTGAGAAATTACACATCACAAGTGTCTAAACTGAAACAAAACACAAAAGCCATAGACTTTGACACAAACATTTACCCCTTTTTAACAATATTTCTTGAATAAAGTGGCACAGACTTGGGAGTCACAACTGTACATTAGCCCTTCAACGATGCCCTGTCCATCTCATCAATATAAGCATTGGGCGGTCAGATTAGCATAACAGCGTATACTTGAACTGTACTACTTTTTGTTTGGTTGGTTGGTTGGTTTTTTGTTTTTTTGTTTTTTTAGGCTCGGGTAAAGGACAGAAGCAAAGACTAGTACCCAGCTCCACCCACAGCAGCCGCCACAAGCCGCGGGGTACCCCAGCGACACCCGCAAACCAGTGTAGTGCCGAGAAGGCCTTTCCTCACTCCACTCCCAAGCAGCTCGCCCTATGCCGGGCCAGATCCTCTCGCAAGGCAGTACAGCTGCCGAGAAAGGCCCCACGCCTCCCGGTAGCAGATGGAAGGGGAAGCAGGTATGCGCTGGGCTGACATGCCAGAGTTCCCCAAAGTTAGGGCTGGAGGGCCTTCAGCCGCGAACCGGACCGGACCGCGCAGGCCCTTCGGGATACCCCGTCTCCAGCGCCTCACGCCGGGCCGCTCTCCAGCGCTCGCCACAACGCATTGACAGAGGGACGGAGGAGGAGCAGACAAACCTCCCGGGAGTCCCTTACCCTCCTGCAGGGGCTGCAGCGCGCTTCCATAGCTCACTAAGTCCTCCTCCTCGCTGTCGCTGCTCTCCACCGCCGCCATCTTACACTACGGTGGCTGCGCGGGACATGGCGGCATCACAAGAGGGAGGCGGAGCCACCGGCCCCGCCCAGCACCCGGCACCTCCCGCCTCCGAGACCGGTCTCTGCGGGGGATTGGCACACCCTTCTCTCCTGGGACCCCGCCGGCGGGACGGGAGCGGCGGCATCGCCGAGCGCCCCGAAACCCTTCAGCGCCTCTTGGCCTCATCGCGGTATTGGGCCTGCCCGCTGGGCACAGCGCGGTCCTGGGGCCCGTCTCAGTCCCCCCTCAGTCCCCCCTCCTGCGCGGAGCAAGTGTAAAGCAGGGAGGGCATGGCGGGGGCCGCAGCCTGTCCCGGCCGCACGGGTCCCTCTAGTGCAACCGTGTTTGGCTGAAAAGGTCCCAGCCCCAGCGGTCCGGGAGCTCTGCGGAGCTGCCGTGTGCGGCTCCAAATCAACGGTCCGAAACGTTGTGTGGTGTCTTTAAAAATTACCAACGCCACATAATGTCAAACACTCGGTCATCAGCAACCATGCGATAACTCCCTCGAATCATCGAGTGCACCAGATCAGGCCCCTCAGACTCAGGGCTAGGAAAAGGGCAGCAACGACTCTGAGAAACAGATTTTATCTAAATCAAGGTGTAAAGCGGACTCCACCCTGAATCAAAATCAAGGGAGTTGTGGATTTCATTGTACACTTAAGCAAATACATGGCGAAATGTGCCTAACCACGTTGTCTTACGCACTGTTCAAGAATTTGCACAGAAATCTGGGCAGAAATCTGGGCGTTTAAACCTTCCCTCAAAGAGCTTCATCCCTGAACGCTTTCAGGTATCTCTGTACCTCCTCGGGAAGTCCTGTATCGAGAGAGAAACGTTTGCTGAATATATTTTGTACAAAGACCAGTATTCACCGGTAGGACCGAAGTGTTCAAATTTCCAGTGTTATCCCCCTCCACTCCCCCAACAAACAAACAAACAAAAAACAAACACTTCAATTTGTGCTGAAGATTCTATCAATCCACAACTTCTTTAAGTATCACCAGTTTCTTTGAAATCCTTGAAAAAAAATCAAAACACAGTCTTCAGAGATTCCTGCCCTTAATAGGTAAGACTTCTGTGTATTCTCTTTACTTGTATACATGGAACTGGTTTCTTTCAAAGTGAAACTACCGAAGTTTCATGTGATTTCAGGTTTCCATAGCAAATATTTACACGACTGCATGCAAATAGGGAGTACTCTGTTTCATTTAGGTCTCTAATTCACTTAGAAACAATATAGTAGAAGCCACAGACACTATCTACGCACATTATCTTTTCTCATCGTTACTAAGCACTTAGCTAGAACATACAGTGGCAAAACGAGTTGTTAGCATATTTGCTGTTTCTCTTTTTTTAGGAAATAATTGTTCCTGAATAGTCGATACTATGTGACTTTGACTTAAAACACCAGCTTAAATAAACCTTTTTTGCACAATGTCAACAGAAAATCTTTTGAGTGTTTTGTCTGATCAATTCAAAGAGTTGGGGTAATCAAATACTGAAGCTTTTTTTCTCGTTAATTTTTTTCTCAGATTAGAATTACTTATGCATCCCAGTAGTATTTCCTTCTCCATGGTAAACTCTTCCATTTACAATTATTAAACCAAGTGACAATTGCTATTTGTAGCTGTTATATAAGACAATAACTCCACTGTCTTTTTTTTTAAATTGCAATGAAACTAAAATATTAGTAGAACTGAATGGCTTACATTTCAAATAATTTTTTTTATAGAAATTTGTCTGGTAAAAAAAACCCAAAACAATCTGCATTTTTGAATGAAATATTCACATATTTGCCAGTGGATATGAGGCTGAAATTGAGCCCTAAAGCCGTAGGTGGACTTCAGGCTTTTGGTTTCCAATACATAGTTTTCAACATCTGGTTCTGTACCAGAACATCAACATCAACATTTTCAACATCTGATTCATCAAGAAGACCAGCCATAGAAGTGTCTTGCTATGTCTTTTGTTGTATTATTTAAAACCACTTCTTCAAATAGATTTATTGATTAGTTTTAAGTCATGCGAGTCACTGGAACTTCAAACTAAAATTGGTATCATCGATATATGAAAGAAAAAAGCAAAAACTTGATTCATTTAAAGGTTTTTTAAATCACATTAAAGAAAAAAAAACCAAAAACATAAGTACAAGAAGTATAAAAATCCCATATTTTTACAAACAAACAACAAAAAGAGACAAACTCATCTCTGCCTTATCTTGCATTCAATAGGAGTGTTTCCCTGAATATTGATCCTGACAGCTCAGGGCTGTTGTATCAGTTGACAAAACAGTCAACTGAAGGTCAGCACCTGAGGCATTGCTTTAGCTTCTCCAAAGTGCTACTTTTCATTTTTTAAAGGATTGGAAAATAAAAAGAGATAACATGTTGTTCTTAAATACACAGACTTTTATCTGCTGATCTCAGTTAAAAGCAAGGCATTAGCTGGAAAAAGTGGTGATGATTTTGCCCATGTTTGGTCTTAGTTTCTGCATAAACGGCAATGTCTTGTTTTCAATGTGATTTCATAGTAGAGTAGGCAAAGCATATTAGTTATTTAATAGTAAATGGGATTTGTTTCAGTGAAGATAATGCTGCAGTTAATACATGCAGTTAATACCTCTAAGGTTAAGAAGCAGCAGTCCAGCACTGCACCTACAGCAAATCATATTGTGGTTATCCGAAGCCCTGATACTGAGTTTGTGTACCATTTTCATATCAATTTATTGTTGCCCAGTAAATTTCTGGGTAAGGAAGTCTTCTACTCTATCTTGTAAATTTGTAACAGTCTCAAAGCAGATTCACATCGCTGCTGCTACTGTGCCTCATGGCCTATTTTTGCAATTTGTAATCTTTCTTTTTTTTTTCCTCCCCACAAATACTATTTGGAAAGAGAGTGGGAAAAAAATCGACCTACAATCATCTTTCCTCACTCCTCACCTAGTACTTCCCTACAGTAGGCAGACATTTGCTCACTAAGAACTGCATCTTCAGAAATAAAGGATGATACTAACTCAACTAAATCACTGCAGTGGAATATATTGACAGAAAGCTACAGGCTGTCAGGGTTACTGACAAAATCTTTCTGTCTTTCTGATCAGAATCTAAGTTTAGTATTCAAAGCCACCAACAATAGGAACAGAAATGTGTAGCCATGTGTCAGGTTCAGAATTCAAAAACCTACCTTGAGAAACAGCAGGAGTTGATGCATACTTCTCCCTTCATACAGTATAATTCTAATATGCTTTTGCTGGTAAGCCTCTGGGTCTCGTTGGGACAAAAGGTGTCTTGTAGGCACCTGCTACCACCATGTAGCCAAAAGGTCTGTAACATCAAGATAAGAAACATTGTCTCTCCAGAGAGCAGCCAGATTCCTATCTTGGATACCGAATGATACACCAGCAGGTACCCCAGCAGGACATTAATTTCCCAAACTGGGACTATTTCCTAGTGGCCAAAGAGAAGACTATTGATGGGATTTCATATATTCATATATTTTTTCATATGATGGAGGAGGAGAAGAAGGAGAGGATTAACAGAACTAGTGGAGTGATACAAACGTATGAGAAATATGTACATATATATCATATATATGTGTCTGCGGTAAGGGTGTTCAGATTCCAGTCCCAATTCTCATCCCTTCTACCTTTACCATTATGGGACAAAACATGGGACAACTCAAGGTCTGCCACTCTGTGCCTGTTTCCAGCATGGTCATTGTCTAGATCACCTGGCTGCTTTATCTGTTAAAATGCACAACACCAGTTAGCACCTAGTTCTGCAAAACTAAGAGAGATATGATGTAGAGGTAAGAATCATTGCTTTCAGATTCAACTCTTCATGCAGAACTGTTTTGCCAATTGACAGGGCAACTTAAAGGACACAGACACCAATGGAGAGAATGGTCTTATTTTACTATGAATAGTAAGGCAACACAAAAGTAAAATGATACATTTAATAAAACAATAAGCTTACAACTCAGCTTTAACAACAAGCAAAAATAAGCAAGTACGGCACCTAATCATTACTATACAAGAAAGAGAATAGTGATTTGGAAAAATACATCACCAAGTGCCTAAATACTTTCCCATCATCCAGAGTCCGCAATTGCAGTCGCTGGGGAGCTCCGTTTCGCAGAGAGGACCTGGAGAACCCTTCCTGGCAATTGGGAAAATCCTACATAGTGCATCCACCCGTAGGTGAGGTCTCCGAATTCACCCTGAAAGGGAGTCCAGCTTTTACAGGCCCAAATGAGCCAGTTAAAGTGACTTGTTTATATTTTTAGCGCAGAAACACCTGGATCTGATGGCACACTGGGCCAGAGCCCAGGCCTCGGCTGGGAGGGTTTTCCCTAAAATATCATACAAACAAACCTCTATAAATGCAAGTTGGGAAAGTTTCTCAAAATGATACATTTCTTGCGGAAAGTTTCTAAAGCAGCCAGTTTGGTGTTAAGCAGCTAGCATAACCGTCTCGGTCATCTATGTTTAGCTAAGTAATACTGATGGTGTTAGTCACACAGTGCCCAGGATTCATCCTGTAAGTCAACCTTGGCTTAGGCTTGCTGCTCAGGCCTCAGCACATGAAGAACATACTGATATTCTTTAGATGCAAATTCTTAAGCATTTGATGCATTCTTACAGATAGTGTGTGTCCAGTGCATCAGATCACAGAATTTACTCTTCTAATATTAAAAATAAATGTCAAGCAAACATCTGTATCTATACAACATTTTCTGAATGCATTAATCTGTATATCTAGCCTGTATTTCTCAATCTTTAGAATGCAGCAACCAAGCCTTCTGATTCAGGCAGTAATCATGAGAAAATTTGTGGTATGAACTCAACTCTATTTAGGAATTCTAATAGCCAAAAAATAATAACTAAAAAGCTGCTGGAGACAAAATGATGAGTAGAGCCAGAACATGTTTTTTTTGAGGGTAAATCAGGTTTTGGAATGTTCTAAGCTGCAATTCACATTCCAGGGTCAGAGGGCACTCCTACGCAGTCATTATACAGCTAAGCACTACCGAGACCATACAATCAATATGTGCCTTTTGCAAAAAAGGCATGTTCACCATACGCAGACAAAACCTACAGTGACTTAGTTAAGAAATACTCTATCAGTCCTAATGCAGTCATGATTGAAGTACCCTTTATCCGAGTGAGGGGAAGGCACAGTCTAATCTGGCAGTTTTAAGAGTGCTGGGTGATATACCCTGGACACTAATGTCAGGAAAATTAATCCACCAACACTAGAGGTTCATGTCCAAAAAGGAGACAGAGGAGTCCTGTAACTTTATTTGAATAAAGGGAGAGGTCATGGGGCATTCCCCATGGGGTCTCTCAAATTTTTAGAGGACACAGCCTCCTTTTTATCCTAATTTCCCAGCTGCATGTCTCCCTCTCTTTCCCCACTGGCTGAGGTACTGGAGAGCTACTTCCTGAAACACCTAATACCTAAGACCCCCTTCTAATGTATACCTCCCCCCTTTGTCTTTTCCTTGTGTCAATCAGTGGAATTCCTATGGAATTTATGGTTCTTCCCATTGTTTCTTTCATCTCTCAATGCTAGTTTTACCTACTAGCAGACCCACAGTTTGTTTGTAAAGTCAAATCCTTCATTCCTTTCAATCTCTCCTCTTTTATTTTTTCAATAATTGTCTTTACAAACTTTAGTTATCATTGACTTAATTTTCTGTTCCTGGGTCCTTTTTGGTTTTGCAATTATTTGCAGGGACATCATTTTCCGTCCTTTTGTAGCCATTTCTGGATCTGTAGGCATGGCTACTACCTGCGTCCCTTTGACCACATGTTGAGTAAGTTGCACTAAGCAAGGGATCATGCATGGTAAAAAGATTAGAGTTGCTACAGCACATTAGAGGAAAAAAAAATTTGTTTAACCCATAGTCCACCAGGTAACCATGAAAACATGTCCCATTCCCATCCTTTCCACGTTTGGACTGGTACATGAGCTAACTTTCTTATTCCCTTTGTTATTTGTTTCACCACTTTTCCATTGTCATCTATTTGCAAACAGCAGTTAGAGTAATTTAATTTTCCACACACTCCCCCTTCTTCTGCTAATAGATAATCTAATATCATCTGATATTGAAATATTGCATTTCTCATCTGAGTGGATCAGTCAGCAAGGTGATCAAGAGCTGTAGCTGTCTATTTGGTTATTATTTCAAAGACNCAGTCAGCAAGGTGATCAAGAGCTGTAGCTGTCTATTTGGTTATTATTTCAAAGACAGC
>VZTF01007460.1:0-28990 GCA_013397755.1 Cnemophilus loriae
TGCCGCTGCGATTGGTTAAGGCTGACGTCAGTCGTGCGCTGGTTCCCGCCCGCTGCCGGACCCGGAAGCAGAGGTGAGGGCGGGGGTCCATGGTGGCCGCTGTGAGGGTGACACGTGTCCCCGTTCCCAGTGTCCCCATCCCTGGGCGCCGGGGACGACCCTCTGCGGGCGGGGAGGGCAGGGCAGGGCAGGGCAGGGCAGCGGGGCCGCATGGCGCCAGGCGCCGGCGCAAGGGGCCTGCTGGGATTTGTCCCTGTCCTTCCAGGCGCGCTCAGAAGGTGGTGCTGGTCCCCCGGGCTGGCCCCGGGGCTGTGGGGCCGGAGGGGGGATGGTGTCCTTGTGGCTGACCAGGAACTAATGGAGGCGGTTAAAGGGGTTGACCAAAAGAGCGGAGCGTCGTGCAGGGGCGTGGTTGGTGGCTAAGGGCTCCTTGCTGTGGTTTCCCGCGTTGGAAGCTGGAGGTGTCACGATGCCGCTGTTGGCGTCCCAGGACAATACAGTGTTCTGTTAAGTTATTTACTGAAGTGTGCGTCTCTGTCAAAATGCAAAGCTTTGCCCGGAGCTGGGAATCGCACAGATTTGTAATGTGGATTACTCACCTCCGTTGCTTTCCCTCTTGCTATAGGACTACTCATGCTGGCTGTGTAGCTAATTGCTGACGATATTTATCACTGAAGAGGTGTGTTCCTTATTGTTTACATCAAATCAGTGCTTAACACGCGTGCCAAGAAGCTTTTAGTTTTGTATGACAGCCTTATGTCTAGGCGAGACAGCAGAGAGCCTGTCCTTTGTCATTCATTTCCTCAGCTTTGCCCCTCATATCCTGAGGAGTCCTGTGCTCCGGGGAATCTGTCCAGAGCAATTATTTCCGTATGCCAGTTCCAGTAACGTTGAGGTATTACCTCTGTGCAGGGCCTTTGGAGTTTTGCAGTGGAAAAGTTTCAGAGTGTTAATCCGTGGCGTTCCTTCTGCTTTGTAATTTTTTTCCCCTCCCTGCAATATGGTTTGTAATCTATCAGCAGCAAAGAAATGACACGCAGGTCATTTTTCATGCTTCTCCGTAACGTTTTTTTTTTAAATCTTTTATCTAGGTTACTGTTTCTGTGTTTTAAAAGGAGATTTTATAACAATTCAAAGGTAGCTAATAAGATACAATTTAATTCTGTAGTAACTTCAAAGGAGTGGACAATTTTTTTACTGTGCTGAGATGTGTTTGCTGGCTAAATACAGCCGGTCTGTTTGAGCCCCGTGTTTCGTGCTGTCCCACAGCTCCTGGTGCCGTTGGCAGAGGGGAATGGCTGTGAGAGCCTGTGGCTTGATCATCTACAGGAGGCTGCAGCCAGCACCATCCTCTAAGGTCACTGACAGCATCGAGTACCTCCTGCTTCAGACGTCCTACGGGACCCACCACTGGACCCCGCCCAAAGGTGATTTTTGTTCTGATAACGCTCCTGGGGGTCACTGGTGTCGCGCTGCAGAGTGGACTTTGGCTGAGGTCAGTTTAGAGGGGCCAGCTGAGAGTAGCTGCTGGCTGTGCTGTTTGTCTGATGGTGCTCCCCACGCAGCTGAGGGGGGAGTTCTGAGGCTGAAATCCTCTGCAAGTTATGGCTGCACAAAGTATTGGGCACAACTGATTTGGCTTGAGGCAGGGGGGGTCACCCAGCCGAGCTCCTCAGGTATCTGATGTTTCTGGCAAGATGTGCACACAACTGAAGCGAGGTAATGAGGGGATGTTTTACCTTCTTGCCTCAGGTCTGATCCTTTGCCAGGCACCACTGTTGCCAATGCAGGATTGTTTGAGCCGTGTGTGATCAGAGAGGTCACAGTTTGCAGGAAGGCAAACTGAAATCTGTAACAGTACACTTTAATACACATTTCTTGGGAGATGCAGGAGATCATTGATGGAGATCGCTTGCCTGATGCAGTAGAGATGAGAGGGACAGACAGGAGAATTAACCTTACCAGCCATTCTTGGTCATCAGTGAGGCCTCAGAGCAGAAGACAAGCCCTGTGTCCCAGGACAGAGCAGCACCTCCTTCGTAAAGGCACGTGCCAGAGGCAGTGTTTGGTAGTACATAGTCACAGCCCTGGTACCAGGAAAAGTGCAGCACAGAAATACTTCAGGTTCTCCACAGATCTTCTTGCATGCTGTTTTTTACCACCTGAGATTTCTTCCCAATAGTTTTTACATCTCATTTTGTAAAATGCAGCACTTTAAAAGCATAGTGCAGCAGCTTGTAAACAAGAGCTTGCAAATTGGGGGGGAAAAAAAAGGTCTTTTAACAGTGTCAGCTAGGCTCTCCTATTAAGGGAAAGAACAAAACTTTCCAAACCTCCCCCTTTGTCTACTCCACCAAGAGCCTAAGGGAGTTGAGTTTGCAGCCTAGTGGAAAGCTAAAAAATATCTGCTGGGACATGATTGATTGTTGTGAGAAGAAATCCTTGCGGAAAGGCTCCCTGGGAACACAGTAATTCTGGACAAGCGATTTAAATTACTTGTAGGCATTTTGGTAAGGAGTTAATTAAGCTCATAAGCGTACATTTCACACACCCAGAACCACAGAATAGTGTAGGTTGGGAGAGACTCTTAAAGGTTGTCTAGTCCAAGCCCCCACCAGTGAGCAGGGACATCCTCAACTAGAGCAGGTTGCTCGGAGTCCTGTCCAGCCTGGATGTTTCTGGGGATGGGGCACCCACCTCTCTGGGAAACTCGTGCCAGTGTTTCACCACCCTCATGGTAAAAATAAGTCTTCTTTGTCTGTAGTCTGAAAATACCCTCTCTTAGTTGAAGAGCAAGAGCCCTTCTCCTGTCACTCTAGGCCCTGTTCAGAAGCCTGTCCCCATCTTTCTGATAAACCACCACCCTTTAGGCACCAGAAGGGTCTCTAAGATCTCCCCATAGCCTTCTCTTCTCCAGGCTGAGCAACCCCAACTCTCTCATCCTGTCTCCAAAGCAGAGGTGCTTCACTTCTTAATCATATTCATAGCTTCCTCTGGACTCAGTCCAGCAGGTCAGTGTCCTTCCCTTGCTGAGGACTCCAGAGATGGATGCAGCACTGCAGGTGGGGTTGCACCAGAGCAGAGAGGGAGAATCACCTCCCTCAACACACTGCTGAAGATTTTAGAGATGAAAAGCTACATGCAAAAGCCACAATCTGATGGTGGCCTGTAATGGAAGCTTGGTATTGATTTGGGGGAGTTTAATGAAGAGAAGCTATTCCATTTTATAATATCTGTGATGGGAGTGGTCTTCCAAGGTGGCCCTGGGATGTTCGATAACTTGTATGTGATGCTGAAATAGATTCAATGTGGCAAGAGCCAAAAGGAGAAGTTGTAATTATCTCTCCAAGCACACGCAAGGCAGTTTACAGCTACGGCTATACCTTGTTATTTTAAAAGTTCTCTAAGCAGCTGCAACTTTTACGAGATTAAACTGGACTTGCTTGTATCCCCTCACATGAACCTCATCAGCCTTATCTGTGCCCCTAGGACTGTGACTTTGCACTAGCTGAGGCTGATGGGAAGGGGATATAGGGTTCATTTTCCTTATCAATCTACTGGAACTGCACTAGTGGAAACAGATAGGAGGATCTGAAGGCTGTGGTGTGTGAGGTGCTGCCTGCAGTCCTTTTTCTGCCGTGCAGGTAGACTGTACAGCACAAACTTGGCAACTTACTGAGCTTAGACCTGAGGTTATCAACAGGTATGAATATCAGATGCTGTTTTCTGCACAGCTGCTGCTTGGAAGAATAGTGTATTTTACATTTGAGGTGATGTCATGTTGTAAGAGGTGTTCACACATGTGATACACATGCAGGGAAGTGAGTGGGACCGGTTGCAAAAGCAAAACAAACTTCTCACATACCCCAGTTGTGGGACTAAAAGGGGGCTTTGGGTACCTGGGACCTGAGGAACAATTCATGTCTATGATGAAATTATAGCTATTTGCAGCCAGCTAACTAGAAAATAGAGTGACACCAGGGACAAAATAGAGCTTAAACTTTTTTTTTTTCCCCCTCCTAAAATGTCCCAACTCATGATATGTTGCTTTTTTGAGGTATTGCTTGGCTTGTTCTATTTATGTTCTCGTCCGTAGCTTTCATGAGAAAACCAAATCTGACATTTCTCAACAAAAGTACAAACGGCTGGGGATGTGTTATATTTATCCGTTGTTTGTAGTGGCACCTCTCATTCTGAGCAATGTAAGATAAATGATGTGTCCTGAGAGAACTACCCAGATGGTGAAAGGACTGGCTTTTAGACTTGTTGCTTGTTTCAGAGAGGAGTATGGAAGAGAAAAAAATCCCTAGCTGCCTAAATGAAACTCACCTTTTAAATGGTATGTGTTGGTGCCTGGTACTGTTGTTTCTGGACTGTTGGCATGAGAAGGAGTTTTGCGGAATTGAGCCTTAAGCTTATGTGAGAGGACATGGTTGAGAGAGGATTAAGTCTCTCAGATGACCTGTGTCCGCTCTAACTGGATGAAGGAAAAATGAGGGACTTAGTCCTCAGTATAATCTAAGGTGGAACATTGTGGGTGTAGAGTACTCCAGAAGTGGAGAGGAGGAATGGGAAGAAAACATGTCCGGTGCTCATAGGCCAATGGAAGTTTCAGGAGGTGAGGGATAAACAAAAGCCACAAGACAAAGACAAATCAAGACACAAAATCTGGAAAAGCAATCTCTGTTCTTCAATTTCCATTTCATCCTGTGTCAGCTACCCTGTGCTCTCATCTCTGTCTCCCAGTGTTTCCCGATGAAAGCAAATTGTGAGATTCCTTCCCAGAGATTTACTTTTCCACCCTCTTGGCAGGCCACGTGGACCCAGGGGAGGATGACCTGCAGACAGCCTTCCGGGAAACGCAGGAGGAGGCTGGTCTGCAGGCCAGCCAGCTCACCCTCATCGAGGGCTACAAGAAAGAGCTGCACTACCCTGTCCGTGGCAAGCCCAAGACCGTCGTGTACTGGCTGGCAGAAATGAAGGACTGCAACACAGAAATCAAGCTGTCGGAGGAGCACCAAGCTTTCCAGTGGCTGAAGCTGGAGGATGCCTGCAAATTTGCAGAATATGAGGACATGCAAGCAACGCTGAAAGAAGCGCATCAGTTTCTCTGCTCCAGAGAATAAGTGGTTTTGTGAAGTATAAGGGGATTTCTTGAGGAGACATGGCTGCTTTTTGTTTTTTAAAGTGGGGGAGGAATTACATGGCTGCAGAAATGTAGATTTCTTTTTTTTTAATCTGTAGAAATTCAGTGAGCTTTTAAAGAGATTGTACTTTTGTCTCCTTTAGCTTGCAAAAAAAAGTGTAGTCTGATTGAACCATAAGCCAGAGATGTCTGAACTGAAGCCCAGAGCTAACAAAAGACTTCTCCTGTCTCTGTCTCCTTTTCCTTTTCTTTTTTTTTCCCTTTTCTTTTTCTCCCTTGAAGTGCTGAAAAACCACAGGTCTTTTTGAAAAATCAAACACTCGATATATCTTGACTTGCTGATGTAAAGCTAGAGAGTTGAGAAAATGAGCATATGGGGATTTTTAATAACAAAACGCTTACTGCAGAAGTCATACCTTGAATTTCAAATGAGGAAACAGTAGTTCTATTCCCAGCTCTTCCAGTGATATGGAGTGATAACTTGTCAGATCATTTCAGGTCTTTTTTGTTTGTATCATGAATTTATGTACGTCCCTAGTGTACTGTTGTGAGAACATTATCCATCCAGATAGTCTTAGTAAACGGTTGTACGATATTTAAGTGGTAAATTGAAGTTCTTTTGCCTCTTTCTTTTTGTTTTTTGATCTTTAACAGACACCTTAGCCATACGTGTTCCAGGGGATTGGGAAAGGGTACTTAATACACTTTCTGCACAGGATATCCAAGCTTATGTGCAATTTTGTGACTGTTTAATACTATCAGTGCTTCTGTGGCTGCAGCCACTCATCTTTTGAGGCAGCAGACATTAATAATGTTGGTACCAGTGTGACAGGAGTCTCTTGCTCATCACTCCATTATCTTCCAGTGGAGTGATTTATAATTGCATATATTTATATTTTCAAAAAAAGGCATGCACTGTAAGGAGGCTTTTATATATAAATATGTATGTATATATACACATAAAAAACTTCAGTGCTCCTCCACATTACAGTCAGGCTTTGTTTTGATTATGAACACTGCTCAGAAGTGTTCCATTCAGGTGGTGGCAGAGTGGAACAACCAGTGAGAGTGGGAGGGGAGAGTTAAAAGCCTGTGCAGCTTCAGTCTTGGATTTTCATTATTGTTTGAGCTACCGTTTAATTAGCGCTGTGTAAACAATGGTGTTGCTGCCTTCGTGTTTATGAGCAAGATTAGCATATTAAGCTGGAGTTAGAGAGTCATTAACAAGTCATTGGTTCTGCCCATTCAGCAGTAATGAACACAGGCACTTGGTGCTTTGGGAAGCACAACATTAGTTCAGCTCCAAGCCAGTATTTCCCTTTTAATGGCACTGCTTACATAGTGTTCCCAAAGCATGTCAAGGTTTTGGAGGGTGACCAGTGCTGTGCACTGTAAGGTGATGTGCTCCTTGGACAAAATTCCAGGGGGTGTAACTGTGATAATGGGTGAGGCACTGTGTGTGCATTTTCAGTGATTTATGTACAGAATGTATTCCCACAAGTTTTGTGAGTAAAATGATGCTTGCACATTTTTTGATCCCAGAGTCTTCGGGTTTCATTTAAAGCAGAAACGTTGCAAAGTCGGAATTTAACTTTGATTCTTGCTGCTCACTCGTGAAGAAAGAGTTCTTCCTCTGCCCATGTCTAGTAGTAAAGTATTTTCCCAAGGAGCATCTGGGAAACCCTCCAGTAAATAATTATGGAATAATCTGCTTTGCAAAGATATTTATTTCCAACCTCTATGATATTTATGCCCTAAACCAATAGGGCTTGTGGGTTTTTTTTTAGACCTGTTAAGTTTTTGGTTATAATAATATCTCATGACAGTAAACTTTTTACCATTTAAAAAGAAAAATTAAAAAAAACCCAAACAAAATAGACAGATTTTAAATTCCCTGGAGAGGCCTTACTTCTGCCATAGGTTAAATAAAACCAAACTCTAGAGAAGTCCAAGCTACATTGAAATAGGAGAACAGCTTAATTTAGGTCAAGTGAAAGGCGTTGCTCAAGTAAGAAACGTGAGGATATGGTTTCCCTTGCTCTACTGAACAAATACACTGACACAGCTCATACTTGTCGTTTCCTGGTGTTATTGTTTCTTTCTCCACATAATTCCTGACTTATAGCCATGATTACATCATCTCAAAATCAGAGAGGAGGAAAGCGTACATTCATGAATATTAGGAAAGTGCTAAGACATTGCAAATTTCACAGAGAAAAGATCAGGATTGAGTGTGACAGTCACAGGTAATTATACTCAAACAAGAAGTGTAAAGGCTGAAAACAATGTCTTGCTCTTGTCTAAAAGAAAAACAACTATATTACTGCTCTGGTGGAGTAATGTATCTATTCACTGACTATTTCATATGATTATAGGAAATCAGAGACTGAAGCTGGTATAAAGTGGCTCTATATGTAATATCCCCAACAAGCGTGACCGACGTTACTTGCCAGTCTACAGAATAAAAGAGGATGTGTGTTATTATAAGGTTTAGTACATCCTACATACAGAAATGTTTTGAGAGACACATGCTCTCTCAGCAGAGCTCTAGCAGTGATGCAGAGAGGACAGTGGAGTGCTGCCTTTTAAGTTAGAAAAATGATTTGCTGTTACTTAATTGACAATGTAGTGGGGATGAATATTTTGGCAGATATCCGGAAGAGATTTTATAGAAGGCAGTGCTTATTAATTACATTCTCACAGTGTAACTGATGGCCTTCTGTGTCTGTTGGTAGCTAGTTTTATCTTTAAAAGAATTTAAGGATCATCAGGACTCCTGTTTTTTACCTTTTACCTTGTCTTCAAAGATTCACTTTTTCATATGTTCAGTAACTCGAATTTTGGTTCAATGGGCAGTTGCAGCTGGCAAAAGTCCCAGCTTCATCTAGGTAAACCTGGGGTTTGTTATGGGTTAAAGCAGCTCTGGAATTGCTAAGCAGCATGTGCCTATACAAACCAAACAATCTACTCTGCTTGCTTCAACCTTGTGCTGTGCAAGGAGATTGTACTCAAGTGTTTAGAAAAAAACCCCAAACAGTGCTTCCTGTCAAAACAGCAAGGGTAGGGAGGAGATCAGCTGTGGTGGCACTCTTCCTGTTGGGAACAGTGGCACGGGATGGAACAACAGCTCTGTCGTTTTGGAGCTAGTCCACTTGGTAATTGATGTTATCAAAAAGAGGAGTGACAGTCCCGTCTTTCCACTCGATGAGGATCTCTCCACGCCTCAGGGAAGGGGAGCGGGATGGTGGAAGGTATGGCTGGGGGCCTCTTCGTAAGGGGGTCGGCTCCCGTAAATCAACTCTGCTGCTGTTGGCTGGAGAGCTCTTCAGAGCAGAGAGGATTTTCTTTTTCCTATGAGAAGAGAGAAGAGAGTAACTGCTCCTGTCTGTCACTTGGTTGCTTCTCTGTGTCAGCAGCTGTAATGCCAGTTCCTTCAGTGATGGCACAAGATGTGTAGGAGAGGAGGAGCCAACATTAGTGGCTGCATTTGGGTGGGTCAGTGAGTGGGATGGATGAACTGGGTGGCAGAGAGGAAAAATCACCGAGGGTGACACATTGGTGACCAGGCCCGTCTGCTGAGAGCCAGAGACATCAGGTGTGGAATGGGAAAGGGTGCCAAGATCAAGACTTTTGTTTTGCAGTGTTGGAGTTTTTCTTTAAAATGCAGTTCATAGCAAAGGCAATGAACCTGACTCTCACTTACTTGTTGTAGTGAACATTGAGTGTCAGTATTATTAATCCCAGTATGAATGCCAAGGGGCTGAGGACCAGCATGGCTGTCTTCCAGTTGGTGCCTGAAAGGGTATCATAGAAAGCATCACGTGTTTGCTGTACATATCCCTGTTCTTATGCAACAGCCACGATTGCCACAGAAAAAAATCACCTATAATGTCCCTGAAGAGTGCCAAATAACAGGAGAAGTGCTTTGTCTGCAAGATCAACATCTTACAGCTGCTTTTACCCTGCACAGCATCCTTCTATTGAAAGTAGCCACAAGAGATTTTCTTTCTTGCTACGAAGACAATGACATCTCATGCTTCTCCACTCTGCAGCTTTCTGATACAAGATAAGAAGGGCTGGGGGAAAGCAGTAGTGCTAGCAGGTGTCTGATTTTTCTGGGGAGCTGGGACAAAGCATTTTTATGTTTTTACTAATTTTTTTATCCCAGGCCTGTGGAGATTTGTTTAATCTTTATAAAGAATCTTTCTGACAGGTAATTTTGTGCCCTCATTCCCTACTGAGCATCCTCAGCAGTACCCCAGGGAAATGTATCTCTGTCATGATGGGAAGGATGGGGGCACTGATGAACCTTCATCTCCCTGGTCACTTCCTCCTCTGGTTGATCCCTGGACCTACCTGCAAGCCTGGCCCCAGTGTTTTTCCCCCGATTTCCATGCTTCTTGGAGTGGTTGTGGGATGGATCTAGTGGAAGAAGCAGAAAGACTCCGATTAGCAGCTTCCAGTTGGACCAGGGGTCCAAATTCCTCCTGGGGCTTCACTGTAACCACAAATCCCTTTTGTGTGGGACCCAGAAAGGAAAAGGAGACTTTATTGTCACTTGGTGTTTCCCAGCCACAGATAATTTTTACTCTTAAAACATTTGGTGGCTGTGCCTCCAGGTTAAGCCTGTACCACTGAACCGCTTGCCAAGGGAAACTCCTCAGCATGATGGGTGATACGCATGGAAGTTCTTCAGAAGTGCTCAGGTACTTTTCCACCACTGAAAATAGCTGAGTGACCTTGAAATGCTGCACAAACTTTCCTTCCTGCTATTCTCGCTTATGCATTCAGAAAAGTGCTCACCCTCATTTGCCGGGAGCTGTGCCTGTTTGGTCTTCAACGGAGACACTGTGCTGTTGAATTTGTTAGCCAGAGGTGGGTCAGTCAAGCTCACAGAAGTCTCTCTGTCCACAGCATCAATCTTTGATGAATCAATGGTTTTAGCTTGGAAGGAAATAAAGCAAAGATCTGTGTGATTACCATTTACTTTTTTTACAGGAACCTGGATATGCACATTGCCCGCAAGGAAAGGGAACCCAGCCCTGCTGGTTTGGTTCTCTGCCCTGAAAGGCGAGCAGGATGTGGTGCAGTAGCAATCACCTCCTCCTGTGCATCAGGGGCCTTCAGCTGTCACAGATTTTAAAGGTGAAATGAACCTCTCAAGATGGAATCAACAACCAAAGTAGAGCTTGTTTTCTGGTGGTAGATGTGGTCATTGGTTTTAAAGGTATGAGTGCAACACCAGCTGTTAAAGGATGATGTGTGAGGAAGAGGCAAGTGGAAGAATCACAGCTATTAACAACACTGTAGATATGAAAATGAGATCCAAAGGGTGATAAGTAGTCCATACCTCTTGCAAGGCTCAACACCTTCCTTTGCCTTCCGGTCTTACTGCAGAGGGTGTGTGAGGAAGCAACTGCTGCTAGAGGGGAGGTTGTGGGAAGTTTGGTGTCAGCAATTCACCCCTCTCTTGCAATGATGCATATGCCAAGACCAAGAAAACCGTGACTTCAGGGCTCCCTGCTGCCTATCCAAACCCCATCCCATCCTGTGGCACGAGCACCCACACCACAGCTGCACAGGTGTAATTTACTGAGCACAGGTGTAACTTACTGAGCAGTTAACCCACCGAAGTAGAAGTTGTCTGTTGATGATCAGCTGGAAGTTAGATAAGAGATGCCTAAAGAAATACATAGGACTTTGATGTTGTTACTGAGTAGTCAGAGGTTCCCTCCAGTAGACTGAACCATGGGATTGATGGGAAAATTAAGAGTTTGCATGAGACGCACCAAGTGGCACAACCTGATTCAAAGGCTGCTCTATGTTTACCCTCACAGCCTTATTTGGGGATCCTGGCTCCAAGGCAGCCCTGGGCTGCCAGGAGCACTGCCTTGGGGAATGAAAATGCTCTTTTCACATGCCTTTTTCCCATATCTTAAATGTTCCACGCATTTCCTAGCCTATATTTAACTAGCCTATTATGGTATCTAATTTGTATGGTCCATATTTAACTTAATGTTAAACAAACACTAACACTTTTAACTACTGTGATAATTACACACTGACCTTCTAGTTGGCTAATTAAAAACCTTGAGGGGAAAAAGACTGCCTTCTCTGCACATGACAGCCAAAGCAGCTGTTGTATCTCTTTTTATTTCAAATTAGATATAGCCGCTCTGTGTCAAAAGGTTATACTTATAATCCATCTGCTTATGCCAACCAGATACATCACATTTTCTCTTTACTCATTTCTGCAGAGCTCAAAATCTCATTGGGTCCATCAGTCTTAAGGTAAGGAATAGCCTCCTATCAGGGAAATAATTTTCCCTGATGAATGTTGGGAACCTCATCACCTACAGACTGGACAAACACATAAAAACATAAAAACATTTTGTTTATTACAAACACCAGCTCTTTTTGGGTCTCTGGAGTGGAAGGAAGGAGAGGAGGAGAGGAGGAATGGAGGAATTAAATGTGATTTTCAGGTCTTGGTTTTGCATACAACTTTACAAGAAAAGTACTCAAAACCACCTTTCTTTGCAGAAAGGACTTAAATGAAAGCGGGAAACAGACTGGACCATGAATTATCAGTGGTCAGCAGTGGGCTTCACTGGGCACGTGACAAATGTTCACCGTCACATCTTGGTGAAATGAACATGCCTGGTGTCTGGTAGCCTTGTGTCAAACTCCTAAAATTGTGACAAGACGAGGGTTTTTGCCTTTTCTGTGTCCAGTCTAGACAAAGGCCAGTGAACACTCATGAAGGCACACTTTGGATTCTCTTCAGCAAAGGCCAAGGCCATAATGGTTAATATAAACCAAATTTTTAATAATTTTTGAGGTCATCTTCTGGGATTTCTTAATGCAAAGGGAGGGCAACACTTAAGCTATCTCCCACTACATGCTGTATTCACCAGTCTTTATGGCTACATTGGGCACCAGGAACAAGGTTTGCTTCCGAGGATAATGAGAACATGGAATGAAGGTTAGAGCTGGGTTTCGTTAGTGAAAGGTGCACTGTTGAGGTCTCACAGGAGAGAACTTTAATTTCAGAAACTGAAGTAATAATTTCTGGTACAGCTGCTTCTCAATAATTCATACAAGTGAAAAAGAGGTTTTCAGCTGCCTCCAGCTGTTGTCTTAACAAAAAAGACATCCCAAAGTATCAAAAGTTCTTTCAGAGTTTAAAGTGCCTGACTTTATGAGACTTCCTTGAGTGTTTTGTGCTTGGGAGACTCAAGCAATTTCAACTGTTCTTAGCTGTGGGCACCAGTTCAGAAATATTTCACCAAGATATTTGCCTGTCCTCAGAAATGCGGCTGGGTTTTGGAGGCCTGATGCTGTAACGTGTTACACGGTTCTGGAAAACAGAACAGCCACTTCCGGAAAACAGAACAGCCACTACTGGAAACCAGTGGTACCAGGTAGTGGGGCTGAGCGGGAGCCATTTGGTGTTTCTCCAGGTGGGGCTGAAGTGAACATGAGTTAGAATGATGGATGCAAGCCTGGTGTTAGGTGGCTTGGATGACATGAAAGTTAGATGTTATCCGACGCTAAATCTACCTCATCTTACTTTCATAGATCCACACACGTGTGTCTAGAGCTTGTTGTGTTGGTTTGCTGGGCCTCCGAGCTGCTGTCCAGGCAGCAGCACAGATGTTTTCATCTGCTAACGTCTTCCACCTGCTGAACTTGTCCTTCTCCCTCGAGACAAAGACCTTGTGGCCTCCCTCCTTGGTGCTGAGGTGGAAGCCCAAGCTCTGCAGAGTCAAGTGTCCCTTCTTGCTGCAGGACCATGCCTGGTGTTCCCAGTCTCCACAGGGCTCCAGCTTGACCAGAGCGTACTCGCGCATCCTGTGGGCCGACAGGCACTGCTTCGTGTGCAGGCTGATGATGGTGCTGGTGTCGGGGTCCCAGCCCCACTGCTGCTGCTGGGAGTGCTCCTTGCAGCTGGCCAGGCCGATGCTGTTGGTCTCATGGGAGGCACGGATGCACTTTTCCAGCCGGGTGTTCCTTATGAGGAAGCCTTGTCCCTCTGCTACTGCGGTACAATCAGAGCACGGTTTAGTACTGTGCACGTCTGAGGCAAACACATCTCCTTGTAAATACCCTGGGGGAGGTAAGACGTAACCCACCAGTCCTTTCCTGGATGGGCATGCCTAGATAAGTAGTTCCCACAGCTTCCTAATTTCCTGGAATGACATGTCTTTTTGAAAAAAAGGAGTGTGCAAATAGCCATGAGCAGTGCTAGAGGAAAATAGCAGTTATGTAACTAATGAGGAAAAACATCATTCCAACTTGAATGTAATATCAAATATCTGCCTATATATACACTTAATCCAGTACTTCAGCTGTTTTAACTAGGTAGCCATCCTTCCCTCCCTCCAAAATAATTAGATGGTTTGAGGGATCTTTTGCCCCTACCCAGGTCAAATCTTTCTTATAAAAGAGCAGTTGAAATCCCCCTCGTGCTGTTCATCTGGGGCCAACTAGGCCACCTTGGGCTACACTTTCTATTAAGTGGCTTCTGGAGATATTAAAGCAGTGCAGGGATAAAACCATATCCCACCAGAAGTGTGTAAGCATTTGGCTATGGCAGCTCATGTAAGTATTAAAATTATCTTGGATTTAGCACACCTGACATTGGTCTGTGCACCTTAGGAACAAAGGTACCACTTTTAAAAATCCTTTTGTAAGAGAGAGACTTTGCAGCTGTCCCACAACAAACACACAATTTGAAGCAATTTCTGTAGTTGCTTGCTGCTTTTAAGAGCAACAGGCCCCAACATCTCAGATGATTTAGGATGGATATCATCACATTAGCTGGAGGATTGCCACTCTTTCCAGTATAACTTCATCAGGTGTGCCCTGTGAATATCCCGAGCAAAATGTTAAGTGCGAAACCACCCATCACTGTTGCAGGTGTACCTTCTGCTGTGTATTTTATGCCTAAGAGAGATGGATAGAAATAGAAGTTTCAAATTTCTGAACATTCTGAGAAATCTTTTAATAACAACACATAGAAACTCCCAGCTTTTGCAGTGACGTTTTTTCTCTCTTTCCCCCAGGAGACAGAGTTATAAAAACCCCATCAGCATACAGTACTGAGCATAAATAATAAGAGGACACTGGAAAGTGACGTTAGGCAAGAACACTGATTTTTATCTAAACTATTTCTGCAGAGTTTCCCCTCCAAAGCAAAAAAAAAAACCCAAAAAAACAATACTGAGCCAACACAAGTATTTGGCTCAGTACCTGAAAAGATTAGTGGCAGTATAAACAGAAGCTGGTACACAATAACAAGGGTATAAACAATAGCTTAAAGGAGCTCTCATGTTTTTCTCTCAGGAAATTCTAGGGTTCTGATAGAGTAATAGTGCCTTGGGGCTGTTAAATCAGAAACAGCTCAGGGCTTTCTGCTCAGCCTGAATGCCTGAGGAGAGGAGCCAGAAATTGCAGTGCTTCTGCACCAGCTCTGAGAATGTCTGATCCATGTGTCTGCACTGGGATATTGACTTACACGGACCTGTGATAGTCACCAATCCAGACAATTCCTGCCGAGCCAATCTGGCTAAGTGGAAATTAAATTTATGGGCTATCTGTGGACAACTTGTGAATCCTGTTCTCTTTAACCCTTACTGAGGGCTGGGTGGAGGTAAGATATTTTATGCACTTTGGACTTGAGTTTCTGCCAGCTTCTAAAGGCAGGAGAAATGTCTCATATGTAATTTCCCATAAAATATAGAAAATTGAAATGGATTAATACAACCCCCCCCAGCCCCACCCCACCCTCGCCATTTTTCCCTAGGATCTGGAATTCAGGATTATCATCTCTTTGCTTCAGTTTAACTGTGAGAAACCCATTTCCAAAGTAACAATTTGAGACATGCATTAAAATGTAACAGGAGAATATGACAACTGTGCTGGATCGGATAAAACATCTGCTGATCCTGTCTCCAGCCCTGGGCCATTAACATTTGCTAATAGAAGAAGGGAGTAAGAATCAGGCAAATAAAGAGCTCAAAATGCCAGTGCCTCCTTCCAAAAATCACAGAATCACAGGATTGTTGGGGTTGGAAGGGACCACTGGAGATCATCCAGTCCAGTCCCCCAGCCAACATAGGATCACCTGGAACAGGTGACATAGGAACACATCCAGGTGGGGTTTGAATGTCTCCAGAGAGAGAGATTCCACAGCCCATCTGGGCAGCCATTCCAGTGCTCTGTATGAACTAATTCAGAGAGTATCGCTGGGTATTTATGGGTAAGATGGTTTTGCCCACCACATTGTATTTTTCAACTCTGAAGTACAAAGAAAAATATCATTTTGTTGCTCCATCAGTATCAGGAGCTCCTTCTGCAGCTTCAGACA
The DNA here is from genome assembly GCA_013397755.1 of Cnemophilus loriae. Classification (NCBI taxonomy): domain Eukaryota; kingdom Metazoa; phylum Chordata; class Aves; order Passeriformes; family Corvidae; genus Cnemophilus; species Cnemophilus loriae. The sequence continues at coordinate 15,519 of VZTF01007460.1, forward strand.
GTCAACTTAAGTTTTGATTATTCTTAATTACTTTGTGGCATCAGCAAGCTTAATTACTTCATTATTCCCCACTTTGATCTTTCTGAGCACCTGCTGATACCATCACTGCTGTTATCATTGTCAACTAATTCCACCTCTCTGTTCCAGCCTGTGGGCTAGGTCTCTCTCCTAGTCTGTGAGAATGGAGTTTCTTAAGGGCCTTGGTGGAAGATTCTTATCAAAAGCCTTTTGCAAACACTGGGGCAAGACCTTGGTCGGCTCAGCACATTTATGTTCTTACTGATACCATCATGGATGTCAGACATTCCCATTACAAAAGCTGCATTGACTTTTCTCATGTTTATCTGCCTGTAAACACTGTTCTTTGCTTCCACTGTCTTGCCTGATGCTGAAATGGAGCCTAGGGACCTGTGTCTCCCTAGGCTGTGCAAGGATTCCTCTTAAGAGGGACATTAGTGCTGTAATGCAGCCCTCTGATGTTGATGTTACTTTAAATAAGAATTTTATAAACTCCTTAGAAATTTTTAAAATGTCATCTTTAGTTTCCTGTAACTCAAACAGCATTTGGGCTGGTCCTTTGCCACAGATTATTTATCATTTTTTTTGCCTCCTAAAACTTCCTCTGTAGCTGATTCTGTTTGATAACGCTCTTCAAAATGAGAGAGTGACTGCCATGACCTCCTTGACCATGTCTGAAGTGAGCACTAGAGCCAGTAATCCATTCAGCTTTTCTACGCTGCCCTGTTTTTGGTTGCCCTTCTTGCATTTTTGCCAGTTATTTATTGATCTCCTGAGCCCCACAAAGTTCCTGCTTCAGATATGTTTGAAAATTTCTGCTGGCAGTTTTTGTATTCTTTCTTTAGGCTGCTTATCCAAGTCTTTTTCTCATATGTTTTATTACAGGTTTTATTATTAAGCATGCCACAATCTTTGCTGTTTTTTCTTTACCTTGCTTGGCAATGACTGTCCGTTTGAAAGTTTTGGGTATCTTTATTACACTTTGAAGAGCGCTGCTGTTTGACCCAGCAGGAGATATGTGTTTTGCTCTCTGTAGAGTCCCTGATGTTTTTTGTTCCCCTCTAAACAATCACTGCATTTGTTACCTGCACAGTAGCAGCAAACATTGCAATTACACGTGAATGGCAGCAGCCATTGCACGTGAGCCACACAGTCGTAGAGGGCAGACCCACAGCTAAACCTGGAGGATGTTCACTTTGAGATACACATCAGGCACCAAGAATCTTTACTCAGGAGACAAAATGACATCCCAAGTCCCGCTGCCCAGTGGTCCGACAAATAAGGCCATGAGCTCTAACATTTTAGGAATGTTAACCTGGAGCAACCAGAGCATCCAGTGTACTCCCTGAGGATGGGACTCAGCGTCTCTGGAAAATGCCAGCCTTACCCACAGAGCCCAAGTAGATGCCTGCTTTGGGCTGCTTGTACTTGAACACTTTGGCCTCTTCGTATTTTTAGGAACAAAATAAACAATTTCTAGCAAGGCTTTTGATGCCAGCTCATTTGTCCTGTGATACTGACACTCTGTCTGGTTACAAGATAGAAAAGCAAGCAAATAGAGGCCCCTGCTTCTCTGCAGCATGGCCACCCTTGGGAAATGCTGTTCTGTGTAGGATTAGGGGCAAAATCCATGCAACGTTCCTAATTAAGGTAGTGCCACTAAGAAAGCCTTGGTTACCAGTAATCCCAGTGTGGCTGGGAAAGTTTCTGCTGTTTCTAAGCAATGCCCATGATGTCTTGATCAAAGACATTTGCAAATTGTTTGGGGTGGCTTGGCCCGTATTTTTTCTCAACAACTGCTGCTTTCTTAAGAATACCTTGCTTTTGGTTGACCAGCAAGGCTTCATATCTTTCCACATGACTGCAAGGTCCACTTTTGACCAAGTATGTCAGCAAAAGCCTCCAAGGGAGCAGAGCAGCCATAGGCAAAGAAGGAAGGTTTTGGCATGGAAAAAAAATCTATAAATTATGGGAAGCGGGGGAGGTTGGTGAAGTCACCACAAAGCGGATGCAAGTGGTGAAAAGTGGTCCCTGGGGGGAGGGGGGTGGATATGATGGGTGTCTACAAAATCCAGAGAGGTTTGGAGAGGATGGAAAGAGGCTGACTAGTCAGGGACTGATCCCAGATGGGACAAGGGGTGCCGAGGGAAGGCTCGCAGTGTGCAGGAGGTGTTTCTGCACCCAGTCATTGTGTGTTGCTGCTGCCAGGAAAAGCCTGCACAAACCAAGGGAGAAGGTCTGGTAGCTACTCAAGAGTTAAATGAATCACAGCCAGGAAATCCCCCAAGTGAAAAATAGTTGGAGGCTGGAAAAGTGAATGGGGGAGTAGAAGGATCATACAAGCTTGGCCTTTCTACCTCTTCAGTGCAAAATGCTTAGGGCTGCCTTTTGAGGTCAGGGCGTGAGGGAGTCAGGGAGCAGCCAGCACTGCTGTGGGCTTGAGGGGGAGGAGAGTGGCTCCCAAGATATGGGATCAGGCCAAGACGCCAAGCACAGCCACCACAGCCTCACACCCAAGTGCATGAGGGTCCAGAGTCAGTGTTAAATGCAGTTTTATTTCAGCAGTTTTCTTTCTGTGTGTGTAGGCACAAGTACCACAGGTGCCTGACTTCCCACTGCCCATTGCACCTCACAGGGTCACCATTAGGTTTGGCTTTTTAAGAAAACTTTTCACAGAATCACAGAATGAACTAGTTTGGAAAAGACCTTTGAGATCATCGAGTCCAATCTATGATCTAACCTAACACCTCCTCATCAACCAAACCATGGCACTGAGTGCCACATCCAGTCTTTTTTAAAAAATCTAGGGATGGTGACTCCACCAGCTCCCTGGGCAGATGATTCCATTGTCCAATCACTCTTTCAGTGAAGAATTTTTTTCTGATGTCTAACTAATTTTCACCTCCTCTCTGCTTTCAGGTACTTTCCAAAGAAACAACTATCAGAATCAGCTTAGGAAATTCTAAGATTTCCAGTTTTCAGCAGGAAACCAACCCCTCAGAGGTCTGTTGAGAGCAAGCATCTCTGTCCTGCCAGCAGCCTTAAAACTCAGCAGTCCCAGGCAGGAGGGGTTAGGGAAAAGCTGCTGCAGGGGAAGATCAGCCCCAAGCATGAGCATGTTTTTGCTCTGTTCTTTGAGCTTCTTTGCACATTGCCAGGCATTGGGAAGATGAATTCCTTTCTGTGAAACAGTGGTGGTTTTATTATTTTATTACTGGTCTGGCTGAAATGCAGTGGCTGATCATGTTTGCACCAAAAGCATTACACTAGAAAGGAAAAGAAATGCCCTGCGGTCCTCCATACATTACTAATTAAAACACAACCATGAGGATTCCATCGTATGGCAGCAGTGAAAAATCACTTTATTCTAACACCAGACAAGATCCTGTCTTAGAGGCAGAGGAAGAGCAACACCCTGAAGGCTGTTCTGTTCTCTTTGCATCCCACCATGGTGACATGTCCAGGTCCGAACCAGATCTCTCTAACTTTTAAAAGATGCACATGCATCATCACCCCTTACCACTGCAGGGACATACGCTTAGCCTGGGGCTTTACAAAGTGAGAGATTCAGTTCACTTTAATTGGCAGCTTTTGGTGTGCAGAAAACCACAGTAGACTGAGCAGAAGTCAAACCTGTAGGAGCACAAAACTCTCTTTTTACCCAGCTGCAGAGCAAATTGAGGGGTAACTTCTCAAAGCATCCTGGGGAACACACATTTGTGGAGCCCTTGCCTTAGAATGGCAAGTAGCTGGTCAGAGGTGCCAGTCTGAGGTTTGTGTCTAAGGAATAAACATCCCAGCTGGACAGCCCAAATAGTGCTAGTCCTCTGGTCGAGGGATTTTGAACAGCTCTGAGCATGTAACCTGTAAACTTGCAGGGCTGTTCTCCTTGCAGCTTCAGGGACTGAATGAGCCTTGAAGAACTTCAGGGATTTATTTAAATTAGTCCCTTTCAACCTGACATCTCAGTCACAGCAAAATAAAAAGGCTTATTAGCTCAGGGACTTTTCCCATTTTTAAAGAAAATAGATTCCTCCGATGCCTATGATGGGATGAGTGAGACCATGGGTAGCACCACTCCTGGGAAACTGTTCCTGGGCAGCACTACTCTGGATCTCAGGGATAATGCTCAGCAGGGACTTCTGCTTCTTGCATCTGTCCATGCATGTCAAAAACAGGGCTGCTTGGATTCAAAATACTCCCATGCACGGGCAGGATACAGGACTGGAGCAACCTCAAAAAGCAGCTGAGTGTCAACATGAGCCGCTACCAACTTCGCTCCATGGAGGCGAGCAGTGCAGACTTTGCAGCTTCCCAGCACATCCTGCTCCCAGCCAACCACCACAGGAGCAGAACTAATACTTCTGCACTTCCCATTACCCTCTTCCATGCTGCTAGCATGCTCTGAGCTCACTCACTTCTGCTGGGAAGGAGCAGCTGGGGCTGGGAGCAACATTGGTGCTTAGGAGGTCACCTAGTGCCTGCCTCCCTCCCCAGGCAGGTTTATTCATCCGCTACTCTTAGCAGCTTAAAAGCACTTTATAAAAGCAGCCGGCATGATGCCACGGTGTCCCTGGCCCAAGCATCCCAGCACCTTGCCAGCCTGTCCCTCACTCTTCTGTATCCCTGTGTTTAATCCTGTTTTAAATGCTGTCTTGAAATGTGCCTGTCGGCACTTGTTTTACAGCTGGTGGGTTCAGAGCTTTGCAGCCTAAGCAACATTTCAGCAGGAAAGTGGGTTAAAACCTGGGAGGCAGTTCTCTTCCCACTTTATAGCTACCCCAAAGGAGGAAAAACTTACCCTCAAGCCAAGGAAGGAGGCAAATGCAGCCCAGGCTCAGCCTGAAAAGCTCCATGGTCTGCCAGCACAGCGGGTGAGAAGGAACCCCCGAAACCTCTCGCCCACGAGGAGTGCCCAGCAGCTCACTTTTACCCCTTTCTCTGTCATTCACAGCAGAAAAACCTGCTGGGAAGAGAAAAACTCTTTTGTCTCAGCACTGGAGGCTTGGCAGCTGGCTTATCAGCAAAGGATCAGCTTGGAGACACAGTCCCGCTCAGCAGTTGTCCCTTAGGAGAAATCATATGACGAGCCAGGATGGGGGGGACGCTGGTCCGAGATGCTCGCGGCTGCCGAGCTCGGCTCCTTAGCAGCAGCGATTGCTCCCAGCAATGACAGACGCATGCTAAGCAGGCTGGCCCGCTGCCTTTGCCAGGGCTGGGAGCCGAGGGGGATGCAGGGCTGGCCTGGCAAGAAAAAGCAAAGTTCAGCAGGAGTGCCTGGAGGGGCGTGAGATGTCTCTGCTGAAACCGTGCACTTGGCCGTGCTGTCACAGGGTCGTTTTCTCTTTAGAGAGAATTAGCCCCACAAGAGGATTTTAGGCAGCATTATAGTTCATGGCAGAGATAAAACGTCACAAACCAGCTGTGGTTGTCCTAAAGCCAAACAGTGATGGAAGGGAGTGTTGAGCTCCTGGATGGAGAGCAGGCTCCTGCAGTGGGTTTGCCCTGATGGTCGCCCTGAGGACTGTTTGGGTTGAATTTGGCTTTTCGTGCGTCACTTTGGGCTCTGCATGGGCAGGAAACCTCACATCCCTCCCGAAGGAAAAGCAGCAAAGGATGACAGGTGAAACAGCAGAGGGGCAAGCGAGAGTTACAATTTTGCTAGCAAGATGTTCCCATTCAGCCACATCCTCTCAGCTGTAGTCTGTCCCATATGCTTGCTGAGGTCATTCTCACCTTAATAAACCATTAAGTCTTTTGCATAAAAACACTTAAAAATGGTGGCTTCACTTTCACTTTTGGGGTCCAGTCCTGGATGGCACCAATGTCACATCTCCCAGCTCTGCCCATGAGAGCAGGAGTCAGCTGGAAGGCTGGGGGTTGCTTCCTTTGGTGGCCAAGCTGTCCAATTAAAACAGTGCAGTATTGGGATCCATGCAAGGGCACGGTCTCAGGTGAGGGCCTTGCAATGGTGCAGCTCCCTCTTTGCCCAGCCCTGGGATGATGGCTCCCAGCTTTCCCACTATCAGAGGGGGTATCTGGCTTCAAACCAGATGTGGATATAGCAAGGGATATTCTACAACCAAGCAAAGGGGAAGGCTGGGGTGAATTCTTGCCCTGGTGAGGTTGGTCTTGTCTGACTGTAGCACTGTGCTTAAGAAAAATACCAGCTGGTTTCTTTGTGATTACTGTAGGTTTTTTCCCCATGGGAACAGGTCAAATTGTGATAAATTACAGACATTTTTTATTTTAAAAGAGCAGATGTTAAATTCTCCACTACTTGACTGGGACTGAAAATGCAAACACTCTCCACTGCATCTCCTTAGCACCAGGCTGAGGAGAGCCCACACCAGAAACCAATGCCATGTTTAAGCCCCTGGAGAAAAGTGGTCAGTCCAAAAGCAACCTGTCAGCACATACCAAAAAGGATCAGTTGAATATCAGCCACTGAGATTTTTAGGGTTTCAGGACACCACTTTAGCCTTATTTCTTATATATGCAAGAAAGTATTTGCATATGAAACTGCTCTGTTATCTTAGAGGCCATTTTCCCCCACTGCATTGGCTTTCCTAGGGAATGGCATAGCCTCATGCATAGGGATGCTTTCTTCAAATTGTTTTCACAGCTTTTCCTGGTATGTCCCTAGGAGAGAGCAAGCTATTTTCCAGCTGTGGCCTCTCCCACGTGAAGCAGGAGAGTCCTGTAATTGCTGACTCTGGTCACGTAATTTCCATGTCAGTTAGTCCTTGCCAGCCCAAGTCCCACGGAGCAGCCTTGTTCTTGTCTCTATCGCCAGTTTGATGGGTGTATTGATTTTTCTCATCATGTTGCAGCTCATGGTGAATTTAATCAGAATGAAGTGATGATTAAGCGAAACTTCACCTCCTGATGGTGGCGTGGTGCTGGCCACCACACCTTCACACACAGGGGTCACTCACCACACACCAGCTGCAGCCCTGTCTGATGTGGGACAGGCACTGCTTTCCTGCAGACAACAGCTGGGAGAGCAAGTGGAGACAAATATTTCGCTAGCCCTAAACCTGTGGGATGCTCAGAGACAGCACAGCCATCTGTTACACTTTCACCCCAGCCTTGGAGTGCTTTGTGACACTGGGGACATCAGGAAGCGGCTTAAAATCTGAGTTCAATCCTTTACCCTTAGTGTTATCCCAGAACAGAAATGGCAAAATTCACATGTGACTGCAGGGTGAGGAGGACTGGGCTTCTGGGGACTTTGTTCAGTATTTTAGAGGTGAAATCCTCCTCTCTCCAAAGGTAACATCTTTTGGGCAAGGTGGAAATGCTCACTGGCTTTCTTTTCAGCTCTCTGACCTCTGGCAAGTTTTCTCTGCATTGGAACCTTTGTTCACAGAGATCAAAGGGCATCAGATGTTTAGGAAAATAACTACAGTAAAGCTCCTGTATCTCCAAGAAGGAATGCAGAAGGAAAAAGAAATTTTTACATGCCAAAACTCTCCCATGGCTGAGAAGTGGAGCTGGTCTGGGATAAAGCAACAGCTCCAGAGATGCCTGGGTTTAGATGAGTCCTTGCAGACCTGCTCCCATGTGACCAGCAAACTGAGACCATGGGGAGCCCAGAGCAGATGCACTCAGCCTGCCTGAGAGCCTCATCTCCCACTGTGGGTGCGTAAGTGCCACAAGAAGTCCCACAGGGGCAGGCACGAGATTCATTGCCCAGAACCCCTCACAGGCAGTTGGCTTAACCCATGCAGAGCCTGAAGCATCCCTCAAGGACCTACCTGGTCCTGCCCTCATGATAGGTCCCTGACTCATTGTCACCAAAATATAGCAAACAAGAGCAGTTCCCCTTCAAGAAAAGCCTTCAAGAATTGAGCCTCTTCAAATCTCTGCTATTGCAGGCAGCTCCCAGGAGCTTCCTCTCCAAGAAGAGCTGCCAGCTGAGCCTGGGTCTAAGTGGGAGAAAGCCCAACTGAGACCCAGGCTTATTCCTTCACCCAGCATGAGCACAGCCTACTGACTTCATTCAAAGCAGACTGAGATGACAGCACCCTTTTTTTCCCCTTTTTCTGTATTTCCGCTGTCCATCAGCCTGCTTACATGATTGCAGCTGTGGCACACAAAGACCTTTTCTCCCCTCACCTGTGGTTTGCTTATCTCTCCTTGCTTGGTTTGTTTGAGGGAAAGGCACCTCAAAACCCCCCTGGAGCTCCTCACAAGTGCTGATCCTGGTAAATAGGGTCTGACAAGCTTGGTGCTACTCAGGAGATGCCTGATGACCGGTCCCCCCACAGCCCTGGGACAAGTCTGGCAATGGTCCCTGGGTTTCAGCCTGGGCCACTGGCTCAGCAGATGGAGCTCCTTCCCAAGGATACGGGCAGAGCAGCTCCCAGCGTGCAGTGGGATGCTGTGGCCACTACTTGCTGCTTGGAGCAGCGCATGGACACTGTGTGCATCTTGAGGAGTCAGGGAGAGCTCTGAAACAGGGAAGAAGTTGATTTTGCAAGGCTTTTTTCTGCTGGCTTTGGAGGACGAGTTTGTTCGAACAAGAGGACAGGAGTGGATCTTCCAGTTCCTGCTCCTATAGCAATTAGGAATGAAAGACCTGTGCAATAAACTCTGCCTTTTTTCCAAGTACTGAGGGACTGGAATCCTCTGGATTAGGAAAAACCTCAGGTAATATTCCTGCTCTAGACCTGAGCTGGATTTGCAAGGCTCCAAGGGGCTTAAGACACTGTCAGGCTTGCACAGGGCAATCAGCTTTGCAGCAGCACTCTGTACAGGCAGAAACCAGCAGTGTCTGTGCAGCCACCTTCACGCCGAGGTGAGCCAATGTCCTCCAGGCATTAGGAGCTGTGGGGAGCACGGCAGAGTCCTCCAAATCAGGATGGTTTCCAGAAATAAGCCTGCTCAGAATGGTCTGGTGGTGTGAGCTGGTGAAGGTCTCTCCACGTCGCTGGTGCATCCCTGCAGGACACAGCCACAGGCCTCCCACCTGGTCTGACTCTGCTGCTGGTATGGGGTTAATATGAACCAAACTGCTGCTTCAGCCCAAGGATCTGGGTGAGATCCCCAAGCACTGAAGCAGTGAGGCCAGTCCTCACCGTTGCCTTCACTGGAGCTATCAGGAATTTCTAAAAGCCCAGACCTGGGGTGAGGGGTGTATTCAGCACTAGGGCTGGTATCCTCCCTGCTTCAGGACACAAGTGAGTGTATTTCCAGGTGGAGCAGGATCCTGCACCACTCTGAGGGACGGACTCTGACTGTGTCCTTGCTCTCCACCTCCTCGTGCTGCTCCAGGTGTTCTGCAAGTGCTGTGTGCTGCTGGCAGAGACGCTGGTGCTCCTACCTGCACCACATGGATTGCAGAGCAATGTCACTTCACCCTCTGCATCCACCCCCCAGCCGCTTCCACCTTGTGTTAAGCCTTGTTGGGTTTGTAGCTAATCTGTGGCAGCTCATGTGATAACTTGGGCTCTCCCTACTCAGCTGCAGAGACAGCAAATACCTCTTTTCTCGCATCATCTATATGCACAGAAAAAGTGGTAAGCAAACCTCCCCTGGGTCCCTTGTAGCAATAAATCCCCCATACACCACCCATATTTGTCAAGCTGCTGCGGGAAATGAGAGCTAATGGGAACTGCTTTCTATTTTGCATGACTTTTCTGCTAAAAAGGTCTATTTTAAACAGTCTAAAAGGGCTTGGTAAATGATTAATCAGTTCTTGCAGCATTTGACTGGGCAGTAGTTTGTTTATGGCTTATTATGTTTAGCTACCTATAGTTCACCTATGGTTCTTTCTGCTAGGACATGTTGTATACTCTCCCTACAAGCACCTGATAGTGACTAAGTGTTTGATAACCTGTAATAAAAGGAACTTCAATATAGAAAACTATCCCTCTGTTTAAAGAAAGAATTGTTTCCTGATGGGTTCTTTAAAGAGTAATGCTCTCCTTAAACCAGCAGGGAGGTAAACATATGCAGAATCACGGAATATTCTGAGTTGGAGGGGACCCACAGGGATCATCCTTGAGTCCAGCTCTTAAGTGAATGGCCCATACAGGGATCAAAACCATGACCTTGGTGCTATTAGCATGAACTGAGCCAATCTCAGGGTCTTAGAACAGTGTAAATCTGAGGATTCACGAATCACATCGCTGGTACCTGAATGGAGGCCTGACAAACTAGTGGCACAGGTGCCAAGAGACCAGGGGCGGTTCTGGGCATAAATCTGGTCTGGGGAAGGAGACTCCGAGGGTAGGTGCACTAAGGGGTTTAGGTGTGTAGCTGCCCTTCGAGCTGGCTGATATATGTTTCGGCACTTGAAACGCTTGAAGCTCCTGTTTAGCTATAAGAAGGTCTAAAGTCCTGGCTCATTTTCTGCTTATCGCGGTGCTGGATATGTCAATGTTTAATCTGTGCATGTTAAGTGCTGCTAACGTCCTTGGAGTGAGGAATCTCAGCTTCTTTCAGCCTGGGGGGACAGACAGGCCCAGATCCATACCTGATTAGCACCTGGTAGAGCAGCCCAAATGTAACACAACAGTGTCTGTATCCCTGGGACATCTGGCTTCCAGGGCACTCTGGGAGAACTCAGCCCACCCTGGCTTGGAAGCACTTGCACTCTGTGTGGGTTAATAAAGCACTTGCCAGAGCAGAGAGGCTTTGCAAGGACCAGTTAAATATTCACAGGTAAGGGTCTCTGTCATGCCATAACCCCATGCATGGAGCAAGGATAGGGCTGGATCTGGGCTCTGGGTCACCTCTGTGCACCCCTTAGCAAAAGTCCTTCTCATCACCCCTGGGCATCACTCAGGCTTGCCAGCTAGGCCAGCAGATGTTTAATGCTTTCCAGAGATGTAAGTCCTAAAGGACAGGAGTGCAGCTTCAGAAACTCTTTTGCCTTGGTGGAATCTATGCTAGGAATCCCAATTTCATCCTGTGCTGCCTCCAGAAGTGCCAGTGCCTGCTCTCCCCACTGACCACTCACATCTCACCTCTTCTCTGTGAGGGGCAGGGCTGGGGTATCAACATGGCATCCCACGACATCATAGGAGTAAGGAAACCCCAAAAAACCCTGGAGACAGGACAGCTTGGATCAGGAGTCCTGGCTTGCTTGTATATGATTTTTCTGCCCCTGATCTTCTGCTCCTGGGGAAATCAAGGGATTTAAAGCAACTCTCTGTGAGTGAAATGGCTGCATAGAAAGCTTGGAAACTTCCCTCACACCCTTTTTTTTTGTACCGATTTTTGGGTCATGATGTCTGTGTGTTTTGGGGTTTTTCATGTGTTACTTAATACTAAAAAAAATAGAAAAAAGAAAAAAGAAAAAGAAAGAAAAAAGAAAAAAAAAAGAAAGAAAAAAAGAAAACAGAAAGAAGGGAAAAGAAAGAAGGAAAAAGAAAAAGGAAAAAGAAAAAGAAGAAGAAAGAAGAAAAAAGAAAGAAGAAAAAAGAAAGAAGAAAACCCTCTCTTTCCATTTTGTATTTTTTCACCCTGGAAAATGGTGCAACTTGTCTTAAAGGAGAATCCTGTCTCCAGGCTGGCTGGGAGGGTGAAAAGAGGAAGGAAGAAGAAGAAGAAGAAAGCTCCGAAGCCAGCAACTGAGGACTGACCCAGCACATAATAACACCTTCAAAGTGAAAATGTTGTTTTGCAAAAACACAAGGGTTTCACTGGAAACCACCCAGGCTGGAGCTGTAAAGCCGTGTCAGGAGCCAGGCCAGCACTGGGAGGCTGCCAGGTCTGAGCACTCTGGGGCTGGCAGAGTGCCCTGAGCATGTGTAATCCAACCTGCTTCCCAAAACCATCCCTGTCCTGGATCACCACCTCTTTGGGGCAGCAATAACCTTCCTTTTCTTACCCCCCTCCTCTGGCCAGGGCTTGCCTGAGACCACTTTTATCCGCTCCAGCTCTTTTTCTCAGCTAAGTCTCACTCATCCCAAGAATGCACTTCAAAAACTAACCAGGCAGTTAATTTGGGTGGCTTGGGATCTGCTGTGATCGATCCAAAACATGGTGACCTCTGGCATTTTTAATGGCTCGCCGGGTGACTTATCATCTCTGTATATTTAGATACCGATGTCATGGTGACATGGGTAAATATGCCCAGCCATGTATTGCTGGGCATGGCTTAGATGAGCAAGCTGGCTCCTTTTCCCCACCTCCATATAGGCTGCTCCTGCAAGTTTTCATCCTGTCAGATCATACAGACCCCAGGAAGAGGCCGGGGGAGCCACAAGCCTGATTGCACAGAATGCGTTGCCTTGAGCCACCAGCCTCAGTTTCTCCTGCCTGTGTTTTTGTTGGCAGTAGGTGCTCAGCTGTGCTGCACTAGCTGGCTCGGGGAGGCTTGATGCAGCTGGAACACGTCACCTTCTGTGCATTTCTCAGCAAAACAAGGTTTTGATGTAGTCCTGGTCTTGCAACAACTTCAATTTAATACACCTATCCTCATACTCTGTACCAAAACATCTTCCATCCCCCCTGCAGTATAGCATATTGCCTGGCATAAGCCCAGGAGCTACAGAGATGTAATAAATTGGGAGAACTGAATGATAAGAAGAAAACAGAGATGTAGTGGAAGATTCCCTTTTTCCCCTGCCAGGGCCAGAGGGGCTTTCCTGGGGTGATGGCTTTCAAATAGGTAGTGGGGCAGGCAGTTGAAGGGAAAGAGAAACACATCCCCACACCCCCACATCCCCATGCAGTTCAGGGGAGGAGCAGAGTGCAGGGAGATAAAACATCTCTTGCCAGCATCCCTGGGGAGTGGAGGGGAGCAGCAGGTGGAGGCTGGAGATTTCAGCGCAGCATTTCTCTTCCTGTGTTTAATGCAGAGAGGTCATGGGCAGGAGATGAAATGCAGCAGGGCTCATAATTAATGAAAACACAGATCAGCCTGTGATGTCCAGCTTGTATGCTCAGGTACCAGCCCCTTCCCCTGGCCCCATTCTCCTCCAGGCTCTAGTCTGACTTTCATCCCTTCATCCTTGCTCTGTGGGACAGAGCGAGGCTGCAGCCAAGAGAAGGTCACAGGAATCCTGGCACAGACATGCTCCAAAAAAGCTCAACACAGCTGCCAGTGAGCAGGCTGCCACTGCAGAGCAAAGTGAGCCAGAGCCACAGGGCAGGGAGGCTGGGCTGCAGACAGAGCAGAGGAGCTGCGGTCCTCAGCAAGATTTAATTGGGTTTTTTTGGTGTTTATAACTCTCTGTTTTATGAAAAACCCCTGCAGGTGTGAGTGGCCAAGCTTTGGAAGGGACATTGTGAACAGCTTCATGCAGCATCTTGGATTTTCTCTTCACCACTTGGAGTAAAAGAATTCAGCAGCAAAGTTGCTAACCAGGTGTTGAGGCTGCAGAAGAATAATGGACAGTCGGATTACCCACCGCTCAGGAAAACATGGAAACATTCCAAAGCGGGATGCCAAAGAAAGGAACTTGACTGATCATGTCACACCGGTGAAGCAGAAGCCC
>VZTF01007475.1:1519-32398 GCA_013397755.1 Cnemophilus loriae
TTCACTTACCTATACCCAGAAATTTGGATGGATTTGCTTTTTGCAGTCCCTGAACTACAAGAGACAGTTATGTGAGTTCCTGGCACATGTTTTAGTCCTCAGTTTCTCTGGATTGTTAGTCATAGTTTTACTTATGTATAAAGACTTTCTTCCTTCTTGTTACTCATGTAGGTATTCAGCTTGCCCTTCTGTTTTTTATTTTGCTTGTCTGTTTCCACAGTTCTAGCATATTTAAGGTTTTTCACTGTGCTTCCATTGGAGGGATGTAACCATATATTATGACATCAGATGTGTCATTGGCACCTTTTGAAACTAAATTAAATTAATTGTCAAAAACTGGGCTTGTGTAATATTCTGTCAGATAGATATTATCTCCATTGATGTATCTACATGGGACAGCATTCACTGTGCACTGAAGCCAAAGGTCATGTTTCAATACTAGGAGCTATAAATATAGAAATTTAGTTTGTCTGTTGTGAGCTAAGCCTTTATGATGATCTCTGTTGCCTCTTTTATGAACACTTTGTCATCACTTGGGAATGGCTGGAGGTCTAGCTGGAAGGAGTTGTAAGAGAGTAAAAAGCTGAGCTCCTTGGCATAATTATTTCTTTTAAAGCCAAAATATGTGTGAAAACTTTCTCTATTTGCAATATTTATTTCCTTAAGGTCAGCTTCTCTGAGGCATTTGCACTGTACATTGATGCTGATTTAAAAAAAGATGAAGTGAACATTATGAGCTGAAATTTTTCTCAGTTCATTGTCCAGTCCAGTATTTTTATTTCCATTCTAGGTAATTATTAGGCCACAAGAGTCTAATAATTATGATTGCAAGAACTTTGGATTAGCAAATCTGCCTTTTAATTGAAAATAGACTAAAACATTCTTTTCCAGGATGGCTGTGTTGTACTGTGTGTAGTAAAACCTTAGATGAGTTTCTATTAGAAATTGAAATACTAGACTCCAGAATGATTGAAAAAGAATGCCAGCCTTTTCTTTGTAAATGTTAAACTTTCATAATTGAATTTTGCAAGCTTCACAGTACAGTTTATGGTGTGACTTATTGTATACACAGTCAGTTTCTATTAACATTAAACAGTTTCGTCAACAGCTGATGGCAGTAGAATTATAATTAGATCTATTTATGAAATTCATTATAGAGATAAAGAAAATTGGATGTTTTCCTCTGTGCTAATTGACGTGTAGAACAACTGTGTATGCTGCCTCACTGCATTTTGCTACCTTAAAAAATAAATTACAATATGAAAATAATATTGTAACTGTGTTCCCTGAGTTAGATATAGGTCCAAGGCTCTATTTCAAAGTTGAGTGAATATGATAATTTGATTTATGTCACAATTAGTTGAGGTGTTCTGCTGAGGAATAATGTATAGCAAAGGTATTTGGTCCTTAAAACAGATGGGAAATTCAGATAGTTTAGCTGTTAATGAGGTTTCTGAAAGAGAGACAGCATTATTAATTTGCTAGTTATGTGGATTTGATAATTTTAGTGTAAATTTTCAGTTTAGTTTTACTGTTGAAGGTGGTTTGTTGGAGTTCACAGGTCACAAGCCCGTACTGGTGGTACGTGGTGTGATTTCACATGTGCTGATAATTCGTAAGCCAGAAACTGATAAGGGATGTATTTTAAACATGCGTGTATACAACTTGTAGCTCTTAAACTGTGACATATGGAGATAATTTTCAATTATTTGATCTAGGGCATGCTTGAGTAGGAGTAGCCAAACATAGAATAACCCAAGAAATAATGCAGTATTTTTGCCTCTGCTACCACCTTGCCTGACTCTTCTGGCTTTCCTGGACAGTGTGTCTCACGGTGGACTGGCAAGCAAAACATTTCAGCCTTGGCTTCCAATTGCTTTGTCCTCTCCTTTTTCATCCACTCTTCACCCTGTAACTGCTACATGACCTGCTCCCTTCCCTTCCAAACCCTCTTCAGTCACCTTCCGGTATTTCCCCATGTTCCACATGGCTCTCCTGCTCCAGAAAGACCTTATAGTGTGTATGTTTTACTCTGAAGATGATCAGGTTGACTCTGTAGCCTACTGTATTTAGAAACAAGTCTGTATGATACTTCTGTATGATACTCTGAAATTAGTTGAGGTGTTCTGCTCAGGAATAATGTATATAGAGGAGGAATTTAGTCCGTAAGACAGATGCAAAAATGGGATTTTACGCCATCCTGTTATGTTGTTGTGCTGATGTCAGACATTTATGTTTGGGGGTATTTAACTTCTGGGATATTATTCTGATGTGTTGGATTATTTTTTTTCATTTATAAATGGTCTGCATTTCTGCATTTCGTTTAGAAATAAGTAGTGTGATTTTTTTTTTGGGGGGGGGGAATAAAAAAATTAGTCTCCTCATGAAACATGAGTTTAAATGGTTTGCCAAAGACAAAACCTGCTATGTTTGGCTAAAGTTTAAGATAGACTTGTGAGTGTTATCTCTCCAAAACAGTTCTACAGAAATTTTTTAAGTAGATTGTTTCATTCATACCTCCATGAAAAATTCTTCTCTGGTGAGAGCTCTGGAGACGTGTTTTGTCTTTGTTGTACAGAGTAACTCAGACACATTTTAATGTAAGAAATCTTCCATGTACAAAATCAGGTCAGCAGTTGGATTGTTTTCAATTAAATGAAAGACATAATATCCTTTTAAAGTGATTTTTATTAATCCATGTTTGAAATGTAGCTGGCAGTGGCGCAAGGTAGCAAATGTCTAGAGAGCCATACGAGAGTACAAACTGATAGAAACGTGCTTCAGCTTCATGGCAATTTGTTACCTAGGGAGTTCCTGAGTCAGAAGTGCTGTCCTAGTTCTTAGTAGCTCTTCAGGATTTTTCCATTTTTTTTTTCATTTGCATACATTTGTCCATTCACTGTTAAATCACATAAGTTCTTTATGCTTACGATAACTTTTACCAAAAGAATACGTAGGTTAGCTGCATGCTCATTGAAGGTGGTCTTTGTTTTTACTATTTCCATATAATGCCGTACGATTTTTACATTGAAAGAGGCTGTGCCAGTCTGTTAACGGTGTCTCTTCTTACATGTTCCTCCTCAGACTCCTAGTGCTTCAGGACCCTTCACTGTAGTCATTCTTACTGTATTTGTCTTGTTTCCTACCTTTCTGATGCTTAATGCCCTTCTCTAAACCTTTTGCATGTCAAATATATCCTCCTTGAGGTCAACAAATTGCATGCTTTTAAGTGGTTTTAATCAGTGGCGTAACAACCCGGCCTATTCCTTTGCTGAATAACATTGTGTTCAGCAGCTGCTGAACAACGAGTTAACATTTCCTTCAATCTTGCTGTACTGACCCAAGATCTCATTTCTATGTGCATTTGGATTACTAAACCGGAATAATTTTTTACCCATGTGCATCTCTCTAAATATTCACTCTATAATTTACCATTGTTTTAACCAGTACCTCTCAAGGTTTCTGTGCTGGTTTTGCATGGCCTGGTTTTTGGTAGCAGGGGGGCCACAGAGGTGGCTTCTGTGAGAAGCTGCTGGAAGCTTCCACCATGACCAGCAGAGCCAATCCCTGATGGCTCTGAAGATGGACATGCTGCTGGCCAAAGCTGGGCCAGTGAGAGAGGTTGGCAGTGCCTCTGTGATGACATATTTAAGAAAATCAGAACAAAGTGGGACACAGTTTTTTCTAGCCAGAGAAGAGGAGGAGGTGAGAACATGTGAGGGAAACAACACGGAGACACCAAGGCCAGTGGAGAAGGAGGGGGAGGAGGTGCTCCAGGCACTGGAGCCAAGATTCCTCTGCAGGCCATGGTGAGACCGTGGTGAAGCAGCTGTGCCCCTGCAGCCCGTGGGGATCCACGGGGGATGCAGAGATCCACCCACAGCCCATGGGGATCCACGGGGGATGCAGAGATCCACCCACAGCCCGTGGGGATCCACGGGGATGCAGAGATCCACCCACAGCCCGTGGGGGAGGTGCCCACACGAGCAGGTGGATGCCTGGAGGAGGCTGTGATCCTGTGGGAGACCCGGTGGAGAGAGAGGGCCCTTGCTTCCAGACTGGAGCAGCCTGTCCTTGGAGGACTGCACCCCGTGGAAGGGTGACCCACAGCAGTTTTGGGAAGACTCTCTGCCCATGGGAGTAAATCACATTGCAGTAGTTTTGGGAGAACTGCTGCTCGTGAGATTGGACCCACGCTGGAGAAGTTCACAGAGAACTGTCTCCTGTGGGAGGGACCCCGTGGTCTCACAGGGAAAGACTCCTCTCCCTGAGCAGCAGAAGAACACCTTGGGTGATGAACTGACCAAAATCCCCATGCCCTGTCTCCCTGAGCTGTGGGTGGGAAGGAGGGAGGGGCTGGGGGAAAAAAGGTGTATTTATGGGCTTATTTTACTTCTCATTATCCTCCTCTGATTTTGTTAGTAATAAATTCACTTTGTACGTGTAAGTTGAGCCTGTTGTGCCCTTGGAGTGTTTTCTCCTAGTTCTTATCTCAACTCATTAACCCTTTGTTAAATTTTTTTCTCTCCTCTTCCCAGCTGTGGCAGGGGAGGGTGGGCGAGCGGCTTTCGTGGGTGCCAGGCATTTGGCCACTGTCAAACCACGACAGTTTATTTTCCGGTTCTTCACATTTGGTTTCCCTATTTGCTACTTTCAGACAGCATCTTCATCATCGTCATCATCATCTTCAGATCAGAGCCCAGCTGATATTCCTGGGACTCTCCACTGAGTGCCTACTTCCTCCTGTAAAAACTAATCATAATATTTCAGCTAAAACTTTCTCAAGTACCTTTGAAGTTTCAAAGCTAAGCACCATCCAGTCCTCATAATTTGTTCTTATTTCATTTATTCTCAACAACCTCTTCTGACACCTCAGAAGAAAGAGATTCATTGACTCTTTCACGAAG
Organism: Cnemophilus loriae; assembly: GCA_013397755.1. NCBI lineage: Eukaryota > Metazoa > Chordata > Aves > Passeriformes > Corvidae > Cnemophilus > Cnemophilus loriae. The sequence continues at coordinate 6,427 of VZTF01007475.1, forward strand.
TAATGTTTCAACCTGGAAATCTCTGAAGGTCTGAGGTAGTGATCACAGAAGGAATAAATTTTTTTTTTCTTGTACCAGCTCCTTTTATATGGTGACTGTTGTTTACTTTTTCTGACAAGCCTGCTGACTCCAATGTATATGAAAGAGGATTTGTTACTTGTTTTCCCTCAGCTTTTTTTTAGCATGCCTTTAATGTGGCTCTGTTTTGATTTATTTGAGTTCACAGTCCCTTGTGTATTCCTTATATGACACAGCTCTTCAAGGTCTGCTTTCAAGCAGCTGTTTTGCCACTTAGCTGTGAACGCTTACGTTTTCTTTTTTCTCAACTGCTTTGTGATGGGTAATAGACAATTTTTTATTACAGAAGTTATTTTAAGTTTATGAGAAATGCAGGGGTCTGAATGAGATTGCTTTAGGTAGCATATGTTTATCTGTGCATGTAGTTGTGACTCTGGACTTGATATTTGCAGATATGGGGTTAATTTAAAATGATTTTAGTTCCTGAAGAAGTAATGAGATACTTGATAAAGATCAAGACAGCAAGGATGTCATTAAAAGCTTATGCGTCTGTTCTGGTTACAGCTGAAATGGACTTAATTTTCTTCACAGTAGCTGTTCTGGGGCTGTGTTTCGGATTTGTGGTGGTAACAGTGTTGGTAACATACCCCACACAGCTGTGCAGTTACTGTGCCAGAGCATGGAATAGGTGAGCTCTTGAAGTGCCTTGTAGCTCTGCAGTTCAACCCTCAGCTGGTGCTGTCAGCTTGAACTTGAGGGCTTCCAGTCTCAGTGGTGCAAAGCTGAGGCTGTAGAGCCAAACCTTCTGGTTAGGATATCAGTGTGATAGGGAAATGTGAGAGAAGCTGCCCATTTTGAACAGGAGTAATAGTGTGAGGGTTCAGCTGCTCATATGTAGACTGACTGCATCATTGCTTTATTAGGATTATACGTAGCAATAGGAATGCTTGAATACAAAAACTAATACATTTTTAATGAAGCTGGTGTAGAAGGACATACCTTTCTCGTTTAAAATTTTTTTTTTGCAAAGAAAAGAATAGCTTTGAGATAGTCTGGGGTCTGAGATTTCTTTCTTGTTCGTAGTTATATTATTTTTATACTTGTGGTTTTCATATACTTTAAATAAAGAATTCTCATTTTTCTGCTCAAAGAAAATAACCTTTTTCTTACATAGTTTATTAATTAGAAAACCTAGACACTTGATCTTACTAATTATCTGAAAATGGTTGGATTTTACCTTCCTCAGAGAAGTACCTTAAAAATTACTGTAAAAAAAGGGGCAAACCTGTCATAAATCTACCAGATGTATGTCATCTACAGGCCTGTATACTTTTAAATCACCGTGTGCATTTTTGTTTTATTTTCTCTCAGGAAAGGAGACTGAGAAAGCCAAAGATCGGTGTGAAAAAGCCACTATGAAACTTCATATGTTGCATAACCAGTATGTGCTGGCACTGAAAGGCGCACAATTACATCAGCACCAATATTATGATACTACACTTCCTCTGTTACTTGATTCACTACAGAAGATGCAAGAAGAAATGATTAAAGCCCTGTAAGATGTATTCTTATATATTTCTAACTTGTACAATTTTCTGTGTGTAGTATTCTAATTAATTTATAGGAACAGTTGAAAATAAGAAATTGTGATTAATTAACTATATGTCAGGGGATAACAGTTGAAAACAGTCTATCCAAATGATGCAGAAAGTAGTTCTGAGTGCTTACTTAAGCCTACCAACAAGACACCATCTTCTTATAAATTCTTGCAGATTGACTGCAGTGCTTATATTTGAGCTCATGATTTTTCCTTCAGCTGGTAGACTTTAGCAAGTTTGTTGCCTCTCTGGTAGTCATTGTTATAAAATTCCACCAGCAGCAAATTTGGCTTAAACTGCCCAACTGTCTTGAAAGTGATTATGGGAGGAGGGCCAAGCCAGGTGCAAGGGTAATGACATGAGTAGGAGAATTAACAGGATTATGTAAACTTGATCTCACTGTAAGGAATCTCCCCTTAAAATACAATTGCCTCTTTCCTAAAAGATCATTTTTACATCATTACAGAGTATGTGCAAAGTGATGATCTCTGAGAACAGATATTGAGGACTTTTAGCCCTCCCTTCTGGTTTGTCACCACCATGCTGCCTCTTTATCTTAGCCTAAAAAAAAAGAGTGGTTACCTTTTTTTTGTAAGTATTGTTCATTTAGATGTGAAACACTCTTCTTTAACTCATTTTCTTATCTATTTTGAAGTCAGTGTGATCTTGATTTCAGTGCACAAGAAGTGAGGGAGAGTTGGTGATTCCACGCTTTACATGGTGCAGGCATCATTAGCTTCCCTATGCAGTATCATGTTAATTTTTTTTTATTCAGGTGCTGATATTGAATTAAACCTTTGTAGTAGTCCCTGTACAGTCCTTTTAATTTTGTAAGATCACAGCAAAAGGCTACAGTTAAATGTGTGTGCTCTAATTAAGGTGATTTTTTTAGAATCATGAGATACGGTAATTAACTGAAGAAATTTATGATGGAGCAAGAATTTCTTGAAACCACTCATCTTTGCTCTGCGTGGTGTAAAACCTCTAAAAAATACTTTTGTCACTACATAGGCATTTTTGTGAGTTCTGAATGTGATAGAAAATTATTCTTTTATAATAGCTTTGGTGCACATAGAGAGATGCTGATTTCAGATGTAGAGCTTAGTTTGACAACCTGTGTGAAACAAAACTTCCTCAAGAACCCTAATTTTGCATGTGAATTAGTTTTTTAAACTTGAAAAAGTATAGATTAATATTGCTAATGATTTTTTTCCTTTTTTTTGGTCGTTGTAATTGATAATGATTCTCTTTCTCTTAGATATGGCATTGCTGTAGTTGATATTTAGCTATCTTTTCATCATAATCCATGAAGTATTTTTTGGAACCTTTTCACACATATTCTCAGAAAAGGCAAGATTTGATGCCTTCTCTTGTCTTTTTTCTGCTCAGACTAAATGTATTGAAAAAAAGCCTATCACACAATTTTTTTTTACAGAGTGGACAGAACTTGAGATCTTACCCAGGAAAAATGTATTTATACTTTTTTCTCTGCATATTTGGCTAGCCAAAATTCATCAGTGTACTTTGAGAGGCCACCATGCTTCAGATCCTTTTGCAAGCTAGAAAATTTGTCAGAGATATAAATGAAATAGGGAGTAATTGTGAAGGTACATTGTGAAGGAAAATTAAAAGTTAAGGAGAATAGCAGAGTGTTCTGAGTGTGTGTCACTGGATGCTGTTAAGAGCAGTGTCACAATACCATCTCTTCGTCTGCCATTCACTCTTCACTCGGTTTTTCCCACTCTTGGAAGCAGGTAAAGACAAGATTGGGTGGCTTGCACTTTCTCACAAGAACTTCTTGGTTGATTTTCTCTCCTCTTGTAAATAAATATATGCTTACTTATGATTTATGCCTATTTTTGTCTGAATGACAAATCGTAACGTAAGTATATATTAAAAAAAGTTAAAACAGTATGGAAAACCAGTGTTTAAAGGAAATGCACACATTTCTGTAAATTATTTTGCCTTATGCCAGAATATATTTTGTCATGAAATGTGAAAATCTTCAGTGTAGGTTGTAACAAGCATGGCAAGTCCTATGTGAAGGAGAGCTTCATCACTGAACTCTAAACATTCCCTTTCCTTGTAATCTCTCCAGTTTTTAGTTTAGATATGCTGTGTGTAGGTGCACTGAAATCAACAGGAGCATGGTCCTGAGAGACTTGTAGCCAGCCTAAGCCTGTAGAGAAAAGGCCTCAGGTGATGCATTGTTTCTTTGAATAATATATTGTCTCATTTTTCCCTTTTTAGCCAGTTGCAACAAGAGTTTGTAGAAACAGCAAATTGAAAATTTGAAGCATCTTCAATGCCATCTATGCCTTCAGTGCCATGTTATACACTAGAATTTTTTTTCCTCTCTAGAAAAGGGATCTTGGATGAGTATAGCGAGATAACCAGTCTTGTAACGGAAGAGATTGTGAATGTCCATAAAGAGATCCAGACCTCGGTGGAACAGATAGACCCTAACTCTGAGTATAACGACTTCATAGATACTCACAGGTAAGCATTTTCTTCTCATGTTTCTTCAGAAAAGCCTGCATTAAACTGCAACTCTGCTGAACTGTTTAGAGGAATTTGCTTCTATTTGGTTCTTTTTACATTGTTACTTGTAAAACTTTATCCTAATTTGAAAATTGTTCTACTTGCATGTACAGAAAGTTGGCTGAACAGTCTATTTGGCTGGCTCTAGAAAAACAAATTTCCAGTTACATGAGAAGAGCCATAACTTTGGTACTGAGTGCAGACTACACATTACAGTCTAGACTCAATGTGAGCCAATTTACTGTTTATTTGGATGCAATTAGAATTCTGGGCTGAAATTGTTTTAGTTTAAAGTCAACTCTAGATACTTTTGTACTCTGCAGTTATTGCAGGTTGAGACTTCAGAGCATGCAGATAATGCAAGAAAGTTTTTACTTTAAAAGTAAAGTGTATTTCCCATTTTTTGAACTATTACTCTGTTTTAGTATATGAAGAAATAGCCCTAAGATTTCTTGCATTATGTTTTTGTTGTTGTGTGTGAATTGATGGTTGACACCTGCAGGTTCATGACAGAAGGAGCTAGGAGTCATGCATTCACATTGGTAGTCTTCGAGAGGCTTGACTGTGCTGTGAACTTGATTCAAAGAATTGTAGTGCATTTTATTATCTCATGAGATTTTAGAATTACGTTTTTTGTTCAAAGGAAAAAGAATATGTATCCAATTGCTATCTATCCTTTTATTTCATATGTAATTTTATCTATATTCTAGTTAATAAAATACTTCAAAACCTAATGATTTGCTCTATGATCTACTCAAAGATACATATTGATTTTGAAATTATAACACTTACTAAATTAGGTCATCAGAAGTTGTTGAACAAGAAATAGAGTTTGATACGTCTTTACTAGAAGAAAATGAAAACCTTCAAGCTAATGAGATCATGTGGAATAATTTAACAGCAGAAAGTTTGCAAGTCATGTAAGTCTATTCAAATCTTTCATCCTTTGGAAATGCTATGTTATGTTATATCTATGCTCACTCAGATCATTTCATGGCTGTGTCTCAATTTTTAAGGTCCAATTTTAAGTGTAGTATTTTCAGGTTACAGACTCTTTCCCATGCTGGTTCTACTGTTCTTTGCACAAAATCCTTCTCCTTAGACTCCTCAAAAACTTGCCATTATTTTTAATGTATGCTGCTCTCTGTGCCAGTTAATAAAATGCCTCAAATCTACCATGAGTCCTCCTTGGGAACGTGCTGGTTCGTTTGCCCAAACGTGTTTCCGTATTCACTACTCTAGGAAAAACAGAAAAATATTTTGATGAAACTGCTGAGTAGAATTATGTGGTCACTGATTTAAATCACCATGTAGAAAATTTTAATGAATAAATTTATTTCTCTTGTTTTTTAAGTGTTTGCTTTTGTTTTCTAAAGGAGATTGTTATTAATTATTGTAACCCTTAGCATATATTAACTTGGTAACACAGATGTAGCTGTTGTATAGCATTTCACAGAGCTTTTAGCTATTCAGGGTGATGAACTACCTCTCCATGTGTTTTGTTAATATATTGCCTAGTTAAATATTTTCATTACTTTTACCAAGTTCACCTTTAATCATTTGTTATGGGGAATGAATCGACTGCTGAGATTATTATGTTTGTATATTATCAGCTTCAGCTTTTGACACAAAATTGTCCTGCGTGGTTACTTGAGAGATTGCAACTATTAATCATGCATTAAAAATGGGAAATTCAGAATTTCATTGGTTGATGATGTTTTTGCTGTGTCTACTGTATTTCAGTTCATGTTTGACTTATTTGAAGTATTTTCCCCTTAGAAAGTATAACTGATGCGAATAAGACATCAATGATAGATTATGGGAATTTTTGCACTTCTTTTCTTTTTTTTTTTAATTTCATTTGCTTAATCAAACTATGATTCTTATTTCTTGTAGGTTTTTCTGAAACCCAAAATCAGAGTGAGGTATTTCAAATGTAAACGTATTGCAGTGTCTTCTGCAGGTTACTCTAATTCTTGTGTTTTCTCAACATGACACAAACTCTGGATTTTATTAATTCCTTTTTGAGGAATCATCCTCTAAGTTAATCATCCTCTCTTTTTTTTTCTGTATAATTTGATTACTTTTTGTAAATCTATTCCTTTGATAAGTATTGAAATAATTTTTTTAATAGGAAGTATCTGCCTCCTTAGTCATGAAACAGCTTTATCTTATGAAAGGATCCCATGATAATTAAGCTGCCCCCCCATTCCTTTAAACATGTTTCTCTTTTTAATATATTCTGCATCATTACTAAATCGAGATTCTTCCTGCCTAAACTCTGTAGGTGTTGTGCATCTTGATATACTTCAGCACGGTAACAAGAAATATATAGATACTGAACCTCCCTTTTCAGTAGAATATTAAAATTTTTCAGAGATTCTGCTATCCATAGCTCAAAGAGATAAATTCTTGTTTGGCTTGCTTTTTGTATCCCACTGTTTAGAAATAAGACAGCAACATATCTAAATGAAAGAGATGAAATGTTGCTTTTCTAATAAATGTTTCTGAGGAAATGTATAATTGTGTTATAAATGTATGTCTATATATTTGCCTACATATATACATTTTCGGTATAATTTGCATTGTATTCTGTTGCAAATCTTACATTTATTCACTTGAAATTGTTGGTGTGGTATTACTTTTGGAACAGGAATCAGGTAGCTCTTTTAAGTATTGCTGTCTTTAAGGTGTTCGCTTTCTGGTATAGATTTAGGACTCTGAGAAAAACAGTTAAGCCATATTAGGTCAGACCAAAGACTGACACTCAACTTTCTTCGTTCCTATGTCAGGGAAAAGTCTTGTGAGTAGAACAAAACCAGGGTGATCAAATAATACTATTTCCTCAGCCTCCCATAATTTTCACCTCTGAAATATTTTGAGCTAAATATCTTTAATGGCCATGGAGGTAGTTTATAATATCTTGGAAGTACTTTCCTTCTGTGATCTTTTTCAGTCAGGTTCAGTGTGTAAAAGTGTCTGTTGTCCATAGAATTTTTGGTCAAGGAATTCCAGAAATTAACTTCCTGTTTTGTGAACCTGCTGCTATCTTTTTTCATCTTATGGCTCTTAAGCTTTTGTTTTGGAAGAGAATAGGAACAATCTATTCCTTTCTGCCTATGATGATGTAAATTTCTGTTCAACTTCTGCTCTGCGATCCCTTTTTCAGAGCAGTCTTTTAGCTTTAGTCTGTCCTTTCACAAAGCGTACTCATCCTTTATCCTTCTTGTTGTCTTTATTTGAATGTTTTCAAGGTTACTATATTGGTTTTGAGATTAATGACTAGAATATCACTGGCGGTCTAGATGCATAGTTTAGGGGGAAGCCTTGTGAGGTTTCTTGTGTTCTTATCTACTTTGGTTTTAACAAATCCTAGAAAATCATTCAATTTGATTCTCTGACCCCAGCAGCTCATGAGATGTTTTCAGGGAATAATTTAAGGTATCTCCAAGATTTCATTTCTGAGTGGTAATGGTCGTTTTAGAACCATGCTCCCTTCTCTACATAAATAAAGCTTTGGATTATTTTTTCCCCACTGTATAAAGAAAGCTTTGGATTATTTTTTCCCCACTGTATATTTGCCTATTTCCATATGGATTGAAATGACAGCCCAGGTAGAGTTATAAGTATAAGCCGAGTATAAGGTCCAGCCAGAATAATCCTTTTCCATTCTTTGCGTTCAGAGCCTTCCTTATACCTCAAATAATATTTTGTGATCATCATTCTTTGTCACTTTTCAAACTGTCTTTTAATTTGATTATTATGAACATATTAGGCAGTGTGGATAATTTATGAAGCTCCACTGTCACCTGGGACTGTGAAAACTGTTTATTATTATCCTGCTTGTCCTTTTGCTTTTTAATGCAGGTGAGAACCCTTCAATTTTTGTTACAGTTCTTGGTAACTGTCTTTACTCATAGACCTTGTTAACTGTGTTTCAGATATGTTGCTACAGTCTTGTCTTAAAGCCTTTGCAGCCAAAAAACCCCCCCCAAGTATTTCTGTCAAATGTGTATGACTATAAATTTGCAAGTAAGAGAAGCGTACTACATCATTTATCTGCAGTTGAGGACTTTTAAAAAACAAGCTCTGTATGTGATGAAACAATAGAAATTTGACTTTTGATCTTCAGTGTTGAAATCATGGCCTTGGAGCTTTAAAATGCTACATCATTGTGTTTCTGCAGAGGAGAACTACCTTCAGTATCTACCAAACAAAATAAGTGCACATGGTGGATTTATTTCACAAACATTTAAAACATTCAAGGACATATATTGATTTGTAATCAATAATATTTGTTGAATCAGCTGTTTTATTGAGTATGCAATGGAAAAATGACAGCTTTGCATACATAACTGTTTAACGGTTTTAATAAAGTATATTTTAAGGGAGCATGATGAGAAAACTGTCTTTTACATTTTAAGGTAAGCTTATATTTATGAATAAAGTTTTGACAAAGGGAGGTAGTTAAAAGTCACTGTTGACTAGCTAACCTTTCTAAGGAATGAGTTATGGTGTCTCCTGATAAATATTCATAGACATCACTGAATAAAACTGAGAAATGCTGAAAAGTGTAGCAGGATAAAAGTTTATGCTTTGAAGAGACATATGTTTAAAGTTGAGAAGAGGCAACCAGAATAAGCTAAAGGTTGATCAATGAGCATATTAATATCCAATTCTTCTGAAATATAAGTTCTGTAACATCAAGCATTTATTTTAATTGGTAGTTGCAGCAGAATGGAGCTTATAACTAAAGAAATATGAAAAGAAGCTTTCCGGGTAGGGGTATTATGTGATTTTTAAAGTGTTATAGTGATTAACTGGTTTGGAATAGAAACCGTTCTGTAAACTGATTGTAAGGCAAATACGACACCACAAGAAAATTCCTTTGGCAAACCATAGCCAAGATGATACAAGACAGATGCAGAGTTGTCAGCTGTAGCCAGTTTGAATGAAAGTTACAGTTGAACAAAGAATAGATGTTGAGTACAAGGAGGCAAGTGAGTTTGGTGTATATGGTAGCTTTTTTTGTCTTTTCTCTAAGATAAATAAAAATGTCCAAAAGTATCTCAGAAGTTTCAGGAAGAACTACATCAACTTAGTATTTTGATCTGATGCTGCAATATAAAATAGAAAATCTAATATTTTTGAAGTGGTGAGATAATGAAGATGTTGTATCTGCATGTATCTACTCATTCCTTCCAGTGATGAACAGTCTTATTAATTTGGTTTTAATTTCATGACTATTGATGCTTGATAATTAGATAAAACATATGCTTCCTGTAAATCAGTTGTTAAGCAAATAGTGTTGATTAAAATTTTGTTTAGAAAGCTGATCAAAAAGCAGTTAAAAATTGTTAATTACTTTCTTTAGCAAGGTATAAAAATAAAAAAGTTAGTTGGTAATAAGTTGGAGAAGCAGTATAAGAAAACATAGAGTAATTCAGCATACAGATTTTGATAGCCTAAAACTAATAAAAATATCTATGAAAAGTGGAGCTGTGAGGATATTACTTTGAGGGAAATGTTTTAAGTATTTATCTTATCTCAAAATAAACACATGCAGAAGCTTTGTCTTTTGGGAAATAAATTTTGGTCGTTCACTCTATGGCTTTTTTTAGTAATTTAAGTCTCCTAGAATAAAATTCATGACTGAGTACATATCATATATAATCAACATTGTATAAAGTATAGCGGGAAGAGAGGACTGATTCAGTGTTTAGAATCAAATAATTCAGTTTGGTATATATGGGCATGTGGAATGAGCCTCCTAGATACTTAGAGAGTTGGGTGTGCCACTCTCTGGTCTGGAATGGTTTTGGGCCATAGGTCTGTGCAGTGGTAATTACTACATATATTTTGCTTGTGTTCCACTCTTCACTTTGGTAATTTTATTGAAACTGGGCTTGAAAATGCAGAGGAGATAAAGTAAGATGGTTAAAGATGCGTAGATAAATACCAAAAAGGAAACAAGATGTACATGCTTATTTATTTTTAAGAGATTTTTTTGACTTAACAAATTCTGGAAGTCAGCATTGATGCGCATTTTAGAAATCATCATTATGTAAGCTATTTACATGCATTGTTCAGAATGCAAATGTTGTTGTGCATTCATGGAACTTTTTTTGTTACTGGAATATTTACCAGGATAATTACGAAGTGTCAGTAATGGTTTTAATGTGTAATACCCCTTCTCTGTTAGTACTGAGTGTTTTTGTACAGTTTTATCTTTACTTTGAATTAACCATTACCAGAGATTGTAACCTAAAAAGGATAGTTGTGAAGAAGGATATAATCACTGTTACAACAGAAAGTGATCATTTGTACTTTTGTAGTTTCTAAAGGTAAATACAACCCAGCTGCTGAGTCTGTGTACTTATTTGACACATGCTTTGGGAGTTGGAAGGCTTTTGTCTTTCTTAAAGCATCTCGTAAATTAGCAATATATTAGGAAGGCATTAATTGACGGAACTCATCACATATTCTGGAAAAAATATTTTCTTGATAGGAGAACCTGCAGGCAGGAGATCATTCTGTATCCTTGTATTTATACAGAGGCTGGTATGGAATCTGTAATAATGCAGATTAACAATGTAAAGGTCTAGCCACACAAAAAAAAGAAAAATATTATCACCAAATACTGAGTAAGATAATCTAAAAAATAATGCTCTTTTACATCTTCAGGAAAAAGATTACAGTGTTCCCACGTATATACAGTTTATGCATTCCCAGCTTGAGTTTCTAAAATCTGTTTTACAGGTTGAAAACAGTAATAGAAGAACTGATGCAGACACAGCAAACCCTTTTGAGCAAAGAGGAACTTGTGTTGGAACTAGAGAAAAAAATAGAAGAGTCTTCTAAGACATGTGAAAAGAAATCTGAGTAAGTTGAAATTAAATTTCAAAATAATTTGAGGGGGAAAAATGTCTATAATGCAATTCCTAAAACTTGAATAAGAAATAACCTTCACTAATCTTGTTCTGCTTTTTTGTGTAGCAATTACTGTGAAAAACAACCACAAGTTAATTTCTGGTCTCTAAAATAACCCTTGCCCACTGCAGACCCAAACTAATTGAAGAACTGAGCAGCTCCATGAGTTTAATATGATTGTCATAGTTTTGGCATAGCTCAAGAGCTGGACCTTTCATTGATTCAATTCAGCTTGATCAAAGAAGATGAGTGAGTTCAGCTGCCTCTCTGTTTGACAGAATTCCTTGTGTAGGTGTAATTCTGTGAAAGTCATGTGCAAGACTCTTACACAGTACTATGTTTGGAACTTGTCAGGTTAAGTTCATTTTTCTTTGCATTTCCTTTACAAAAGTGTAAATGTAAAGAATGTAAATCTCATACCCTTTAGTACTGCATAGTAAATACAAAAGGTGAGAGATTAGTGAGTGTTTTAGTGCACCATAAATAAAACATTATTATAAAGAATCATTCTTGGGCAACATCTTTAGGGATTTTCCCTACTTTTGGTTAGGAGAAATATTCACATACTCTTCTAAACTGAAGTCGATACAGCAGACAAAGAAGCGTTTTGTCTGTATTGATATTTTTCTGATTTTTGTTGCAGTCAAATCTTAATGTTACTAATTTGGTCATAAATATTTGTTTACAGTACCAGTAGTGAATTGGAATGCAAGTCCTTCGGGTAAACTATATTTGAACTAGTTGAGTTTGATGGGGTGTTTGGTTTTTTCCCCCTCAGTATAGTTCTGTTACCAGTTTTCACTCCCTGAAAATAGTTTAAACCATTGCTGTATTTCTTACTGTGTGAAGGCTTCTCTGATTGATCCTTTAGCAGATGTTTGTGATGCTGAGGAGATGATTTCAGTTCAAATTGCACCAGTATCTGTTTGTCTTATTAAAAGGCAGGGAATCTGGCTTAGATATCTAGTTGTAAGGTGAAGGCTTCCCTGAAATCATCCTTGTTCCGATTTGTCATTGATCATGCCTATCTGCAACAAACGCCCTTTTCACCTTTTAGCTGCAATGCAGAGTGATCAGGATGTTTCAACATGTGCTTACTGTCCCCAGAAGATCTTGTCCAAGTTGCATTGGGTTTAATTATGGCTGCATAAGATCATACCTTATGGCACTGTCTTGGTACTATTATCCTGGCATTGATATCCCTTTACATCTTCAAATGATGATATTATCTTCAACACAGAAAACATTTTAATTGTATTTTATTTATATAGGTGTATTTTTATATATATGTGCATGTCAAGCATACCATCTGCCTTCCCAACATGACAGCATATTGAATATTTGGGTTTTGATTTAGGTCACCTTTTTACCACTTACTTGTATGTTACCCTCATCTGCAGGGATCGTTCACACAAGCTCTCACTCTGTGAAGTTGCCGGTAGCTATTGCTAGCAACAAAGACTTTAAAGTTTGCACTCATGCAAGCCACGGGCAAATAATTTTATAGAATCTAATTCCTCATGCGTGACTGGAGTGGCAAGCACTGAAAGCTGGATTTGGGAAACCAAATTAGATGTAATCCATCTTGCCACAGTTCAAGAAAGAGACTAGCTTGTGACTGACTTTTTTCACTAGCAGAGCATGTCTCATTGCCGTGTCCTGGTCGGTTGAAGCCATTCTGTGTTTGGAGATGTCACTCTAGCCGGTGTGTATTCTCCAAAGCCTTGCTGAGGGTTGAAGCCTATTATTTTTGCATGGTCATGTCCTTCTTCTTTCGAAGGAGACCAGATGAAAACACATTATCTTGAGGATAACGCCAGGATAATTGTTCATTTGCCTCTCTGATGCTTTTAGATCTGTGCAGGCTCATGCCAAATCTCAGTTTCAGATTTGGGAATCATGTTTGCATACCTCACACTTACCCTTTTTGAATGAATGATCATTTGGTGATGGTGCGGAGTTTTGCTCATTAGTGACTTATGCTCACCTAGATATGATTTGTATTTTTTCCTGCCAAAGAGGATTTTATGACAAGTGGTTCCCCTGTTACTTTGAAACCTATTTGAATACTCATTTGGCTGAGTGTCAGTTTGTGAAGGATCAATCCCTATATGAACAACTTTTGCCTTTCTATTTTTCTTCGAGGGTAGGGCTTGCAGGAGGGCTTGTCTTCAAAGGATTATCCTGAAAATACAGAGCAACACCATACTGTGATTTTTCTTCATATTGTCCACATTCTTCATAGTTCTGGTCCGTTCACTTCCTTCATCTGTTCTTGTAGACTGTGAGAACTCTGCATCTCCTGTAGACCGCACATTACTGGGCTATGGTTGAGTGCTTTTAAGGGTGTCTGTATTACACTGTGGGTGATTCAGTCTCTTAGGCAGCTTCTGTCAGTCTTTGGTTTTGGCAGTTCTTTGGGATAATAGAGTCATCTGGGTACTTGCAGATGCTCTAAGTGGGTGTCCTTCAGTATGATTTAATCATGACTGTCTCGAGTACTCGTAGGTATGAGTGGTATGCAGAGAAGAATTATAAAAACAAGCAGAAGACAAAAAGTTACTTTCAGCTCCTCATAAAGATAAATTTATTTAGCTTCATAAGAAGACCGTTATAACACAGTCTAGAAATACTTATGCAGCAGAGGAAAAAACAGATAACTCTGATGTGATGCCATATGAATTTATCTTGGATGCAAGGTGAGTTTAATATTGCAAATTATTAGTGCAACAACTACACTGATTGGAGTGAATTTCTCATCACTTGAAATCATTATCTAAAATTTATTTATTCTCTAAAGGAGGGAGAACCCCAGTGTTTATAAATTCAGTCAAAAGTGGATGGAAACAAGAGTTTCACCTATATTTATTGCAACATGATTTTGGTGATAGAGAGAAGAGAATGGATGTTTTCCTGATAGAGAGAAGAGAATGAGTGTTTGCTTGCACTATCTTGTTGCTTTGAAGATTTTCTGGAAGTGCTTCACCTTTGAATAAATTATTATGCTGAGAAATTGTCATGCTTTTTTCCCCCCAGCTTTTATGAAACAAATAAACTGTTTTGAATCATGTATATTTTTAAATGGTTATTTTTCTTTGCAGTATTGTACTCTTGCTGAGCCAAAAGCAAGCACTTGAAGAACTTAAGCAAACAGTCCAGCAGTTGAGATGCTCTGAGGCAAAATTTGCAGCCCAGAAAGAACTGCTGGAACAAAAGGTTCAAGAGAATGATGGGAAAGAGCCGCCACCTGTAGTGAATTATGAAGAAGATGCAAGATCAGTGACTTCTATGGTAAGTTCTACGTCTGTTTTACTGAGTTGTGTAGCCCTGCTGTTCTACTTCAGACCCAGGATGAGAATATCAGGATACTCACTGGGGTGATGAAAGTAAATGGACTTCACTTTGCATTTTTGGAGACTTGTGTGGACAAGAAGTTCAGTTGCATGATATTTCTGCTTTTTAAGTGGCGGTAACTCATAAGAATCTGTGTCTGGGGACTTGGATGGGTCTTCTTTACACTTGATGCTTAGATTTTCATTACACTGTTAAGAAAAGTCTTAACCCTTTGGTAGATGTAGTAAATGGGACTGAGTAGCTATTGTTAATTTCCTTGGCTGAAATTTACAGTTGTTGGTAGAAAATTAACAGCAAAAGCAGTTAGAATTGCTGCATGTGTTATGTAATTGAGAAATTAATTTTATGTACTGTAATTACTCTTAAACAGAAATGAACATTGGTTTCTTTGCAACTTATTTTTAAATGTTTACATGCTCTTAATAATTAAAAGGAAAATTTTTTGGTCTGATGAGACCTCATGTAGTTTAAATAAGTACCTTACTTTGCTAATATTTTGTGTGACTTCCTTTTCTCAGTTGTATGCAGCTATGTGCAGAGTTTGTAGGCCACATAAAAAAGCAAACAAACAGTACCTGTTTACTAAAGGGACAAACAGTAGTGTTTGCCTTTGTGGATTAGTTTTGGCATGTAGGAGATATCTGTGACTTTTTTTCTTTGAGGTTTAGCCTGACATTCTTTCTGGCCCATGAGGCAATAGCTCTGTGAAATGATAATTAAATGGTCGTTTCTGAGAGAAAAGTTTTTTTCTTTCTCTGTCTATTTGTGGAACTGTTTGATTTCCATTCTACAATTATACTTGATTGTCAGCATTCTCTTGCTTCCACTGCTGTTTAATATTTACAAGGCACTATGAGGTGGTTGTCATTTACACTGGTACAAAACATTATTTTACAAAGCTTGTATGCTTGTCGTGACCTAGAAGGAGTTTAGAAAGTATGAAAAGAAGTGGAAAGAGAAAAGAAGAATCAGGATAATGATTGCAAAAGATTAGGAGGCTTGGAATGTTTTTGGGGTAGGCTTTCTTGTTAGTTATTTAGTATCATATCTTGTAGTAGTGCTAGTGATTAGTGTCTGCTAGGGTTAGTTGAGATGATGAGTCTAGTTACAGGAATGGTATTCTTCCCCTTCAGTTCAAGATTACTGAAGTCTGCTTTCTGGTGTCCAAACGTCTGTTTCAGTGAGTGGAAGAAAATGATCCTGTGTGCTGAGCGCAGGCCTACACAGGGCCAACAGGACAAAGACACCAGCAGCTCCGTCACTGCCAGCACCGTGTCACCTCCAGTGTCACCTGCAAGGAGTGAGGGCTCATCACCTCCACAGTGCAGCCACGGATGTGCCCGCAGTGCCCCAGGGCAGATGGCACAAGGTGGCTGGTTCTGTGTTCAGGGCACAGTGGGCTCTGCAGGAGGGCAGGGGAATGGGAAACATACTGTCATAGGATGGTTTGGGTTGGAAAGGACCTTCGAGATCCCCGTGTTCCAACCCCGTTCAACACCTTCCACTAGAGCAGGATGCACCCCTTTACAGAATCTTGCCACTTTAACCCAATGCAAGGTTGCAGAGAAAAGCCATGAGAGCAATTAGAAAGGGGCCTAATGATGAGGGGCAGTCTGGTCAGCTTCTCAGGGAGCAGGTAAAACCAGGAAGTTGGTACAAAAGGAGGCAGAAATATTTAACACACTGAGTGATGTTAGGTAAGCTGGAATGGAGGATAATGTGGGGTTTTGTTGTTTCATTTTTTTAAACTAGTAAGTGAAATTTACTGTTAAGGCAGCTTGTGAAAGTAAATCAGGGACGTATTTGTAAGTCAGGGATAATGTTAACATTCATTTTTAACTTCTGTGCTTTAAGTAACTTGTTCTAGTTTATGTAGTTCCATCTGGCCTATGGTATCTGAGTTCAGAGTGCCTTCACCTTTTATGAAAATAATGCTGATCATTCAAGCTACCTTGGAGAGAGCACTCGTCTTGAAGTGCGATGTGTTAAGTTTCATCTGAAGAATTTAAATTGTGCAGAATTACAACTTCCCTTGCTTCTTCAAGTCAAAGCTTGCCAGAAGGGCTAAGCCACTGTTGGACATGCAGACTTGCTCTGCGGGTGCCAGATGTGGAAATCCTTGTCTTGTACAGGAGACTGAATGGGACTGAAAACACGGTAAAGTGTGAAAGCAGGCAACTTTATTTCCACAGCTAAGTCAAGTTCAGCATTTACATGTATAGGATACAGCATTTACATGCAGGCCTTTGGTACTGTGGCTGCCTTGGGATCAGCAGACATTGCCCCAGAAGGAAATGGTTGTGATCCACTGCAGTGGATGTTGCACTGGATGCTGTTCATCCTGCTGCTCATGCTGTTTTTTCCCTTAGGAGCTGCAGGAGCTCGTGCACCTTGGTAAAGAATTCTGCCAGCTTTTGGACTTGAAAAAAGACAAGGCTAAACATACTTGATGGTGTTGGTATTGGCCTTGCCTTCTGAGACAGAGTTTGAGGTGATCATAAAATGATTCGATGCCTGTGGTGTTGGATAAGCCCTTACACCTGGGCTGTCTGCTCAGCACTTCTACAGCACACAGTAGAAGTGCTAAGAGGTGGTGCAGACTCTGGGGCATTTTGCTTTCACACAGCCTCTTCCCCAGCTGGTCACTTCAGTGAGCCAGAAGTAGTCAGGCCTGTGGTCTCTGCACACGAAAGGACCACTGCTGTCACCCTGCAGAGGAGCAGAGACGATTAAGGTGGTGTTGGGTGGTCACTGTCAGTACTGGGGCTGTCTCTTCTGTCACAGCTCATGCCAGAGCTGTGTTCCTGGCAGAGCAAGACTCTGCTCAGGTGCTGGAACCTTTCCTCTCTTAGATTAAGACTTTCTCCTTACAATATCACTGTCTGCCAGTGTGAAGAGTCACTCTCCAGCTTTCTTATGAGCTTCCTTTAAGTGCTTAAGGGCTTCAGTAAGATCTTCCTGGAGAAGATCTTCCTTCTCTTCTCCAGGCTGAACAACTCCTCTCTCAGGCTGTTGTCACAGGAGAGGTGCTCCAGCCCTGTGATCAACTTAGTGGCTTTCCTCTGGACTTGTTCCAACAACTCCATCTCTTTTGTGTGTTAAAGACCCCAGACCTGGGCACAGTTCTCAAGGTGGGATCTCACAAGGGCGGAGCAGAGGGAGCGAGTCACCTCCATTGGCCTGCTGCTCACAGTGCTTTGGGTGTAGCCCAGGATGTGGTTGACCTTTTGGGCTGCAAGTGCACAGTGTCAGCTCATGTTCAGCTTTTTGCCTACCAGCACCCCCAAGTCCTTCTCTGCAGGGCTGCTCTTGATGTGTTCTTCTTCCTTCCAGTCTGTGCTCATGTCTGGCATCGCCCTGACCCAGCAGTCTTGACTGTATCTCAAGATGAAAAAATAATACTCTGATAGGTTGTTTCTGTAAATAAATATCCTGGTGATTTTTAAAATTTTTTTTTTNTGTAAAAAATCAGAAACTAAATGTTCTTGCTGCTGATTGCTCATCCTGGTATCATTCAAGAGGATCACTGTTTCTTCAGCTATAAATTCATTTAAGTTTCTCCACTTTTTCTGAGACCAGTTCATCTAAATGTTACTCTGATACACTTGAATGTGGTTATTTATTCCTCTTCAGAAATTAATTGTAAACACTCGTTTTACAAGTTTTTTCCTAAGAATTAGAAAATCATAGTTGGCTTGTGTTGTCAGCATCCAAATGAAGCAAATTTTCGTGTCCTCAGTCACAAGTAACTTTTTTGTTTTGTAATTTAAAATTTAAAAGAGGCTATGCAAAGCAATTTTATTTGTTTCGTATCTCCTAAGTATTTATATCATATAAGTAGAGCCAATTTCATGGTGGAATAGTTTGCAAATTGTTTTGTTTCCCTTCTCTTACATTAGGTAACTGTATAATAGAATACTAACAAGGAGGGAAATTCTGAAGTGCTGTTAGATATGTTTTTACAGACAGTGTAATGTTATGTGAGTATTTTAACTTAGTTTACTTGTTCTTTTTTGCCTTTATTAACTGTAGGAAGTTTCATATTCTCTCAGTGTCTTCAATATAGTTTACTTTAGTCGATACATTTTTTGTAGAATGCTAGCTGTGTATTGGTACTCATTTTAGGAGAAAAAGGAAATTGCTGATGGATTCTCTTTTTTTCAATCAGGATATCATAGCAAGGAGTGATATAAAAATGTATTTTTTGTTATTTCTGAACATTGCATTTAACACTTTTGTCATTATATATGGAAAAATGAAACATTTTATTGTCACTAGCAGTTATACTTTTCTACTGACTTACCCATGCAAGACAGAGATAATTATAATGCTGAAGGCACTACAAGTTTAAAATCTTGCCTTTGAGCCCCTTAGAGTTATGCGTTTATGCTATTCAGTATTTTAATGGGATATTCATAGTTCACATTTTCTTATGTACTTAAAGTATGGAGATAGATACTAAAACAAAGTTGATTATTCCTTGTAAACAGATATATTTTGACAAAAATGTAGTAGTAGCCAAAGTGTTATGTATTAAATCACTTTATAAAATTTAGCCAATAACTGGAAGCCACTTGAGCTGACTTTCCAGTGTTCAGGTGTTCAGTCAGTGGATGTATGGCCTGTCATTTGTCTTAAGGTATGTAAAGTATATTTTTGCTGATAATATGATCAACAAAGCATGGCAGTAGCCCATGGTAATTAAAATGAAGAAAATAACAGCAACAAAACTTATGTCTGATGATCAGATTAGAAATAAAAACATCATTAATTTTTGAATATTGCAGTGCCAGCTAAACATTTACTCACGTTAATTATTATGATTATGATGATTTGCATTTCGTAAAGCTTGAAACTTACAGTATCGATATTGCCTTGGAAGTTGTTACAGAATAGGAAATCTTCAGGGAGTGCTTAAACCAAGCAATAGATTTAGTTAATATAAAATAGTAATTGATTTTGTTTAGCAATCATATTGTGAAATCTCTGGGCCACTTTAATATGTCTTATCCTTTTTCCTTACATGGTAAAAACAAGTTTTATAAAGGCATAAATCCATTACTTTTAAGAATATGTGTTTGCAATGACATGCTGTTCTCACTGTAGAAGTGTTTCACATAGATTTATTTTGTATACTGCAGCATTTTCATGGAACTGATTGACAGAACTGCGACTTGGTGTGCAAGCTCTGCAACACTTGAGAGACTTGTCAGCAGGTGGAGCTCAGTGCCAGAAGACTAGTTATGACTGAATTACCCAAAGCTGTTAGCGTGAACTCATGAGAGGTGCACAGGGCAGAAGCAAGCTGAAGTGCCATGGTACAGCCTTTGGGATGCTGTAATGCCTTGTGCCAGTAGAGTTCCAGGCTTAAAACTGTACACAGCAGAAAATTGGTTTATCTGTTGAAGCATAATTACTTGAAAGGAAAAAAAAAGTACAGACGTTCACCTCGTATCTAATCGCTTTTGTTGTTTGTTATTCCTCTTTAAAAGGCTTCAGAGATGTTATTCTTAGTGATTGCTTTAAAAGTAAGATAAGCCAGCTTTTAGTGAAGGTTGTGATCATTAAAAAATGAATTCTCAGTCATTATGGAAGGAAAAAAAATACTAAATGCATGAAGCAGAGCTAAAATTCTACTTTCTTTGTTTGTAAATTATTCTACCAAATGTGAATGTTTTATCTTCCCATCCTTGCTTTCTAGAATCCAGGACTTGGTGCTCTTAGTAGTATTATCAACAAACAAATAGAGTCTTCTGCAGGTTTCGATTTGAAGTGAGTGTTTTCAGGACTCTTACTAAAGTAGTAATTGACAAATCTAATCAATTTGTTGTTTTGATTTTTTTGCTGTCGGTTACATAGATATGAAAGAGGCTTTGCAGAGGTTTGCTATTTGATTAAAGATGCTTCATTGCATACATTTTAGATGTTGGATCATAAGGTCCTGAAACATAATCTGCTGAGAGAACTACCACACTTCTGGGGGTTTCTTTTCCCATGCTGTCTCAGACTGTGCAGGTTCTTTATTTTGGAATAGATGCAAGGAAGTGATTGCCTTCTGTGACAGGCCATTGCAGCAATAGCAGAAAGCGTAACAGTAGAGGTAAATTTGTCATTATTCTTAATGATTCAGAGGAATAGACTCATTCTTAGGCTCTGTAATGCATCACCGAACGTTCCCCTTATCTGTCCATGTAAGTAATTCTCTACTGATTTGAGGCTCATGACATTTACATAAATCTAAGATTGTATTAGGGCATGGTAGGGGAGCCCTTCACAGTTATGTGGTTTATATATTTATAAATCTTGTACACTTCCACTGGGTTATTGTAAGATTTTAACTTTCTTGTCAATAGAAACAGGGTCAGAGTTAGTCTGTGTGGCATTGCTATCCTTATCCTTTCCTTTATTTTAATCTCTGCTGAGGAAACGCTGCCAGTGCAGTCATGCTGTAGAAATTTTGCCTATTTATTCATAAAAGACGTGGAAATAAACAGTTTTATTTGGTGGTTGCCTGGACAGCTGAAGTTCAACTAAGTGATCTTTATTTGTGGCCATTTTCCAAGCTTGGTGGCTGGGGCCTATGTTTCTGGCGTACAGCCAGAATTTGACATGGATTGAAAATGCCCCAAATGTCAGATGCTTTTAGGAAGTGTGGAGTATGAGTTCTATTCATCTTTCTCTCATAGTGAATATGTTCCAGCTTCTGTTTCTTCTTTTTGTAAATCCCAACTGCCTGATGGACATATATCAGAGGAAGGACAATACAAAAGGAGATACTGAGGTAGTAGACAGGTAAAACCAGTCATACTTTATCCCACTGGCTGGTCCAGAATTTACAGGATGTGAAGTCAGTGGAAGCTGTCAAGTCTCTTGCCAGTGAGCATGCCTTGAAACTTCTGGAGTAAAAGATTGGACTAAGTTCACACACTAAGGCTCAGAACTTAAGTATTTCTTAAGGTTAGCATATTATCTGTCAAAAAGTGTTGAGAAATAACTGGGTTTTGGGGACAAGCAGAAATAGAAGTGTGAGCAAAATTTTTGCGGAATTGAGGGAGGTGGATCATTCACAGAGACAGAACTCCTAGAATATTTGAAGTGCAGAATTAGTTTACCCTCTCTGTATGAAGGATAGTTAGAAGTACATAGACCTCTCTTGAACTGCCAAAAATATTTCAAGAGTTTTCATTTCTTCCTTGAGGAAGCAGGCTTCACCATAGTAGTGTTGCAGAACTGCATACCCACTGGGGACTTGTTATTTCAGTCAGAATCATCTCTGTGGATTAGGGAAGCTTCACACAGAAGTTTCCTTTTGAATAGAAACCACATACTGGTATCCAGCATATGTTTCTCTGTGTGCTGGGAGGAAAGTAGGATTTCTCTGCCAGAATCATCATCATTGCTTCCTTGCATCTTTTTCATAGTGATGGGACCAACTTGGTGTGATTGCTAGCTTCTCATAGCCTCTAGGCAACACACAGGAAGTAATGTGATAGAATTTGGCTGCTTTAAATCACCTCTCCGCTTTTCTCTCTTCCTATTTAAGTGGCTGATTAAAAATACCATTGTCCTTAAAGGCAATTATTATGCTTCTGAAACTCCTAAAATCTGCTATAAAATGATTCTTTGAATTAGGATGTATGGTTTTAATCTAGTGTCACTGGTACTGTTTTGCCAGATTGAAGTATATGATTTTATGCTTAGCATCTGGTTTTTTCTGCCATATGGGGAAGTTCTCGCCTGCTACAGACTTGAGAAACCAGAATGGCAATCTAATTTTCTGTCTTTAAGTTACAGACCTATTTTTTTGTTCTCTGTTTTTCTTTTTTTTTTTCACTGTTGGTGGTTTTTGACAATGGGGCAAGTGAAACAGCATGTGTCAGATATTCCTTTTTTTTTTTTTTAATTATCCAGCAGTTGGATAGATGCAAAACATTTCTGGTCAGTTTGGGATCCAGGTGCCTGAACATCAGCACTAATGCCCATTTTTAGATTGCTTAAGGTATCTTGCCTGTGACATGAAGCTGTGACTCAAGTCTGCCAGTCCCATTTAGTTGTCTTGGATAACCTAGGCCTTAAAGAGCACTGGATATTAATATTCAAACAGGTGAAGCCACCTTTCCAACAGATAATGAGGTTCAAAATAGTCTTTAATGGTAGGGAAAATTACAGTTCTGTGTGAGATAGTGGTAGTCCCTGTAACCTTGTCAAAAAATACCAGAATTACTTATCTCAGCTTCTTTTTAGGGAGGTACAGAAACAGATTATCAGAAACTTAATTTTTATTTGGCTGTTGTGTTAGGGTGATGTGAGAAAGGCAGTGACATTTGCATGAAGATAATTGCAGATATCCAGGAGTTTCTGAAGCTGATGTCTTCATCCTAGAGAAAAAAGAAGGCTTAGAGTATCACAGCCAAGATGCATGGAAATTTGTCATTCTCAGAAAATGATTGAAGGTCTTTACTTTTAGGGCAGTGTATGATTTTGTGGATCAAAAGCAGGTTTGTTTTCTGGAAGTTACTGCAAAATCTTTCTGCAAGCAAAATGATTTTTTACATCTGATTTTTTTTGCCAAATTCCTGAAAAAAGCAAGAGTTGATGGTGTCTAGAAGCTAAGGTATAGATTAGTAAAATAAGAAAAAAAAAAGAAACCAAATTAAGTATAGAATGGCAGAGCCAAACACTGGCAGCTCCAGAGGCAGCAGAGAGTTTAGTCAGGTTCAGAGTGCACCTAGAAGTCCTATCAGGAGCAGAATGAAAAGATGTCAGAGACAGTGCCGAGGACAATTCTATCATGTGGGTCCAAAGTCTGTTCAGGACACAGGACCAAACACAGGATTGGAGAAACCTACAACATACTCATGTAGGACTCATCCGGGAGGAAGGGCTGGGATAATTAAATATGTAGCTTTATAACATGTAATAAAAATAGTGAGGAAATTAGGATTTTCAACCAACATGACTAAAGTATTTCATCACTTATTTTCTTCAACATAACTTTGAAGAAGTTGATGCATTGAATCATATATAACTATATCCATAAACTAGAAATTACTGATTTTTTTGTGGGGAGTGGGTGCAAGAGGAGTTTCTTCTGTAGCAGAGGAGACTGGTCTTTGATTCAACAAGCAGCTTGAGCATGCTAAATAAGTACAACTTGCAAACTTTGAGGGAACATTGCTTGGTTGTTCAGACCCTTTTTAATAAGTAATGACTGAAATAAGAAAGAGAATCTGTTAACTGAACTAAGGACTCAAAGTCTTTTTGCATTTCTGTAGAAGAAGTGCTGCCTTATTTATTTTGGCTCATCATGCTAGATAAAATTTATGAACCTCAGCTTGAACAGGATTGAAATCTTTTACTTTATACCATTACTGAGACTTACATACTGAGTCTGTCCTCCCTGATGTCTGTATTTTCAAAATAGTCTTGTTTGTGTCTATGATTTGTAGCTATGATCTGTGCATGAGTTCAGTGGACCATAGGCTTTACTCAGAGTAGAATTTGAACACTGCCAGTTTTGAGAGTTTGCATTTTTGTTGTTCTGTTGTTTAAATTGGCAGATATTTGTTGTTTTGGCACCCTGCGAAGATTACTCATTAAGCCTACCTCAGATATGGTGCTCAAGTTGTGCTCAAGCTGTCACAAAGTTGGTCTATCATTTTATCAATTAACATGCAGGCTGATTTTGTGCATAAACAAGTATTTGTGAAAACCAAAAGCGAACATCATATTCTGACTACCCTGCCAAACAGCTGTCAGACAGAAATACCTGATCGAATTTGAATCTAGGCATACTGCAAACTCTTTCCAGTTATGAAAGGTTCAGTTTTACATATATTGTAAATGTGGATCTGGCTAAGAACCTGTCATGTACCATCTGACTGAAGCTCTTCAGGGTTAACTCAATGAAACTTTGTTTTATTATGATAAAACAAATGCATCCCTCTCACAATATGATTTTCCAAAAAGGTTACAATCACCAGTCCATATTTAATAACACTGTTTATTGGGAGAAGAAAAAGGCTTTACATCCTGCCTTATCACATAATGTGTAATGCTATTTCTTGTTGCTTGACATAGCATTTGCCAGGTGGCTTCATTAGAGCCAGTCAGTGAGTCAACTCGAGCCAGTCCATAAATTATAAGAGGAATCTTGATTAATAGATGCCAGTGTGTAGAGAGCAGAACTGAAGAAATACTACCTTGTACCAGTCAGAACAGTGTGATGACAAACAGAAAGACAGTGCCCCTCTGGTACAGTGGTTGGCTGGGGAGACTGGGTTCTTCTCAGGCCTGTAAGAACTTCCTTTGAAGTTAGGGGAAAATTTGGTGGTTTCCCTGCTCTGTCCCCCTGGAGAATAGTGTTTTCTGTAGGCTGGCATGGACCTCTGCTAAAGTTGGGTTGCAGGTCCTTGCCTGCAGCCTGGGATCCCACAGCTATTGGGTATTTAGTTCTTGGTGTCTTGTGAGCTGTAAGAGGATTTATGGTTACTTGTGGATTTCAGTGTCATGCAATATAGTGATGCTGTTCTTGTTCTCTGTTCTTTACATGTTGACTTTAGTCCACTGCTTCCCCAGCAGCTATTTAGGGTATAGCTGGTTCAATACATCTAACCCCTTCCAGGAGCCAGACTTTCTTGTCTTAAATGCCTAAGATCTGGACTCCACCACTTGCTTTGTAAGGCACTTATCTTTAGCAGATATTACTGAGTGTAAATGTGGCTGAAAACCAACCAAATCCAGCAGTTTTTGAATCTTTTTAATGAGATCTGGAAAGAGTTTCGTTCCTCCTGTTAGAGAGTAGTGCATTCTAATTAAAGTAATTCACCTGTGTATAAGTGCAGTCACTAACATGCTATAGTCAGTTACTGCAATGTTTATAAATACTGCATTTATATATATTTTGGGCTGACTAACCCCCAGCTGGCACAGTTGGAAGCAGCATCAGCTGCTTCGTTGGCTGATGCACAGAGTACTTGCTCCCATTGCTTTAGTTTTCCCTTTATGCAGTTGGTACAGCATCCAGTTAGTTGATTCAGTTGTCTTCCGATGTCTTCTTTGGACACAAAATGCTGAACTCTAAAGAGATGCAGCCCTCCTTAGAAAACTGTGTTTTGGATGGAATCTTTGCTTGAATTGAGGTCAATCAATTTTTTTTTTTTTTTTCCAGAATCTCTAGTAAGAAACCCCCCAAACTGTCCTTCTCACTGACCTGTTACCTTAGTTTTGTATTCCCTGTACTTTCCTCAAGCATCTTTTAACTAACCTCCATGGCAGAAATAAAACACCTGCTTGTAGCTCATAGCTGTAATTTTCCTCTTTGCTGATTTATAATCCCTCACCTACAAACTGCTATACAGATTTGCGTTATGAGATCATATTTTGTCAAGATACTGATGCCATTGTACTCACTGGGACCAGAGAAGCTTTGCCTGTGCAGATCTGGAATAAAAGACTGAGAACAGTTTTTGTTTTGTTCTCTGCTGAAATATGGCTTGGCTTCCTGTCTGGGGGTTTTAGAGTTTTAAAAT